>JBBBDQ010000213.1:870000-950000 GCA_037127315.1 Ascarosepion bandense | reverse complement strand
TTCCCACAGCAATGGGTAAACAGTGATCACACTCATTTCCACAAATACGTGTGCACACTAAAAATTAACGTTCATTGTAGGTACCGCCAATATTTCGGCATAAAAATTCGATACCTAAGTTGGAAATAAAATTTTTAAAATGAAAAAGCATTCTTAAAGATTTTATTTTAGATTTAATTAAAAGTTTAAAGCTTAAATTTATTATTTCCATTAAATAACAAAAAACATTATGGTGTATTTCAGATAGAAATTATATAGATCGGAAGGTCACGTTTAATTTCGATTTCTTAAAATTTTCTTAAAAGGGTGCATTTTCTTAATTTTAAGAAATTTATAAACGAACATATATTCATCGATTTTAAAAATATTTCAAAAGATTTCTGACACTTTATTTTAGTAAAATTAGAAAACTGAAAGTTAAATTAATCTGATTTTAAAGAAATATTACTTACTTAGAGTATAAAAAAGTAATATACAACCAATTATTAACGATTGGTCGTGTTCATCTGATCGAACGTTTGACTGAGTGTTGAATGACGAAGCGATGACAGCTGCCATGCATGACCATATATGCAATTTTCATAAATCTAAGGGAAGAGACAAAACTCTTAAATTACGTAACCCGTTCATAATAATGGCAATTTTAGTCAACCATACATGAAAATAAGGGACGTATTAAGTAAATAAAAATTATTTTAAAAATAGAATAGCGCAACTATGTTTATTAATCTTTGCAATTTTGGACTCGTAAATTTCGTTTCCCCTTAATTATTATATCACATCCAATGGATGTTCAAAGAGAGAATTTTACACGATTTTAAACTATTATAAATTATTATAATTAAAATGTAAAAAAATGAAAAGTTCTTGTAAAAATTCATTATTCATCAGAAAAATTTTATTTCTTCAGACAATAATGTCCTGAATATTACTTATTTACAAAAGCAATTAAAAGCCTCTCTAATTAAATAATGTCATTGTTTTATTGGATTCATTATTTTTCAATTCAGATCAGATTTTCAGTTAAATAGTACAAATTTGAAAAAAGTAGGTGATTTACAACCTCAAAAGACTCCTGCTTTTAACAAAAAAGAAATGAAATGAAATTATTTTTGAAATTATTATTTTTTAAAAATCTTGGTAAAAATATTTTTTAAACTCTGTTACCCCACTCCACGTAAATTCATAAAATTTTAATAAATATTAATTGGCTGCAAAATATTTTTTATTTGTTAAATTAGTTTTTATGCAATTCATGTTTTTTTTTATGTATGGTAATTTCTACGTGCAAATTAAAAGGTTATAGTTTCCTCCTTTACCCGAAAGGAAATGAGGACAATTCTGTTACTTGTGAACGCCATATTTTATTTTTGTCTCTTATCATGAATCTGTTAACACGATCTTGATTTACAGACCAAAAAGTTCAAATTTCTGATTAAGAAATACTTTTATTCTAAATTACACGCTATAATTAAGTAATATTTGTGTAAATCAGACAAATTTAACATAAAATTTACTAATTTTTCAAAAATAATGTGTCACAGATGTATATTTTATTTTTGCAAGATTTTTTAAACCTAAAATTAACTTTTGTTTACAAAAATGTCTCGATCGCTCAAAAATGGCGGCAAATTCTAAAACTGAAAAAAATCTCAAACGTTTATATTCCATTCAATATAATTTCTGTTTGAAATTAACCAGTGTATTTTGCTTACTGAAAATACTAAATTTAATCATTTAGCTTTCAATTAAAACTAAAATAAAAGTTTCAGTTTTAAAAATTCAAAGTAACTATGCTGTTTTTGGCGATTTAGTGGAGGTGCCTAATATATATATATATATATATATATATATATATATGCGGTGTAGATATAGAAGACTCCAAAGGAGTATCCTGTACATTAACAAGTAGGATAACTCTCTAAGAGTGGTCTAAATATATATGTATATAAATACATATAGAGCAAATATAAGAAAGAATTTAGGCAGACACGTCATTTCATGGTAAATCGGAAGTATGGGCCTATTTCAGGCAAACCATGATGTCAAGTCCGTAAATAGTGAGGATAAAAGATCAAGTTACTATAAAATATTACGTGTTATATCTGTATAGAGAGCTCAATGGATGTAATCCAGAGCAATATCATATTTATGAAGAGAAACTCAACATGTCATTTAGATTGGTTATAAATTGTAAGTCATTTCTATGAGCAAAATTATCTCAATGGTATAAATAATGAGCATTTCTTTAAAATCTTAAAGAAATGCTCAGTTCGGGAAAATATTTGTACCAAATAGAACGATTATCTTTCAAACATTTTCTGTTGGATTCAGGTCACGGCTCTGGGCTGGTCACTCATTAGGACGATTTCTTCTTCAAATAAAGCCATAATCTTCTGAGCCTTGTGGCAAGGTGCATTGTCCTGCATGAAAATAGGAGATTCATAAAGATTTTGTAAATCTCAGCATTGATATTGCCATGTACGCGGATGGTAGGGCCAACTCCTGCAGATGCCGCCACCACACTTAATGGTTTTATTAACACCTTGAGAAGACAGGCTTTCACCTGTTCTACGGCGTACGTAAGTTTTGACCTCAGAACTAAATATAGTAAACTTGGACTCGTCAGTGAAATGAAATGTATCCCATTGTGCATCAGTCCAAACAATATGTTCTCTTGCATACTCCAGGCATACCCTTTGGTTTTGCTTTGAAATGAGAGGCTTCGAAGCAGGAATACGGGCATGCAATCCTGCATTTTTTAACCTGCGAGCAACCGTTTTCCTTGAGATCTTATTATCTGGGTCTTCATTAAATTTACGAGCAATTGATGTAGCAGTTTAAAAACTGTTTTTTGTAGATATTCTAACAGTTCTTCGATCTTCTCTTTGCGATGTTTTGGAGGTCTGCCGGTTTTTGGTCTTGCATCTAACGTTTTATCGGTATTATACCTGTTTATTACACGATGAACGACACTTTTAGACCTATGAACAATATCAGATATTTCTGAAATTGACTTTTTTCTTAATAGTTCCCGATAATGAGTTTTTTCTTCAAAAGAGAGCGTTTTGCGAGTAGAATTTGCCATATTGCTTAAAAATAAAATCCTAATGATAAATGAACTTTTACTTATTGTTGAAAAGCTCCATCGAGTTTTTTAACAATCTAAATTAAAAGTTTATGCAAATTATTAACATCATTTCTTAACTTTTGTCCAGTAGCTTATTTCCTTTGTTCCATTTAATCATTATTTTTTGAAAAAAATATTATGTACATTTTTGTAACTTTGTATAATATTTATGCATTACACCCTAAGCTTTATTCATTAAAATTCCATTGCTAATCAGGCATTACTTTTTAAGTAATACACATATTTATGTCTATGTTGTTTCCGTTCCCTATATTATTGCCACTACTCTCTCTCTCTCTCTCTCTCTCTCTCTCTCTCTCTCTATATATATATATATATATATATATATATATATATATTAACGAAACTTGGTTAAAAACAACCGACAATTTGAAATGAATTGTTTGAACATTATTTTTTATCGATACTTGATTAAAACCTCGTTTAAATGGAGGCCATTCGTCGTCGAGCGATCTAAGACGTTGCCAGATCAAATGGTAGCTTCCTCTATGTAGATAGGGGTCGCAGGTTCGAATCCTGCCGAATGGCACACATTTTCGTAATAACAATTTATCGTAAATAATCAGGCCAGTAGATATAAATATATAATACTGTTCAATTAAAAAACAGAATATCTACTTAAATACGAGTATAGATAAAAAATAACGTTCAAACAATTCATTTATATATATATATATATATATATATATATATATATATATATATATATATATGTATGTATGTATGATAAATATATAGTTTTAAGCTATGCTATATTCATGGGTAAAAGTATACAATATAATAAATATAAAATATATGAACGTGGATGCTGAGGTCAGCATCAAGGTGTGACAGTCTGTTTTATACGTGAACACAATCTTTAGGCCATGTATGTTGTGTTTCCCCTCGGCTATTTATATATGCTGGTTAATAGTGCATTATGGGCAGCAATTTTTAATTGTACTATCCTAACGGTTATTGTTATGTTTCAAATTATCCTCGAAGCTACTGAGTAGGAATAATTGTGGATTCGAATAAGATTATTTGTTGCTATTAAATAGTGTTGTTTGTTCATTTTTTACACATTAGTTATTATTTTCTGTTGATTATTATTATTATTATTATTATTATTATTATTATTATTATTATTTTCTCTTTAGTAAGAGTAAGCGAGTATAAAAATTGTCCGTAGTGTCAATTGTCCCAAGCGCTTTTGGTGACTTGTTTATCCACTTTCAAGGGATTTGTTGTTAAGTTTTATTGATTTCAGTTAATAATTGATTTCAGTTAATCCGTCTAATTTTTGTGATGTTCGAATAGTATCAGCCTTTATTTTGAGCTTCGTGAGTTGAGCGTGGTTAGAATTGCAACTGGTGTTTTTGTATGTAAAAAATAAATAAATAAATAAATAAATCCTTCAGTACATCATGCTGTATAAGGCGAGATTTATACAGAGCGTCAGATTATTTATGTAAACGGCCTCTCTCACAACGAGACGCCTTCGAGACCTATGTAGGATCTTCCTTATCTGTTGTCATACATTGTTGGTGGCTAAACGCATTTTAATGGTACTTTGGTGAGATAAGTAACAAGTGAGGCATCTGCTCAAGGAGGTAGTGGTATGACCTATATAGCTAACTGATTTATGGCAAGAAACACGATCTTGTACTGGGATGTTAAATTGATACACTATATTAGTCATCGCTAGTTTAGATTTGATACATTTATTTTGCTTAGTGACATCGAGGTGGGCGGCTTTTCATTTTTAATATATTATAAGTTTTACGTGTTTCTCGGAATTTACAACAGAAATATGGTGTTTAATTATTCGTTGTATAAATAATTTGTCCTGCTTCTAATTATTATGCGTTTCAGTCAGTCAGTTAAATGTCATACGTGATACACGCTTGGGCGATCATGTCTCGAAAGAGACATGAATGACTAGATAGAAGATTATTCCGCAGTAGGTTGCCATTACTTTCTGCGGTAGACTGGTTGCCAGCCAGGGCTATAGCACTCAATCTGTTCTGTTATTTAACCCATAACTGGAAGGAATATACGGATTAATACCTTTCCCAAGGGTATTTGTGCGCAAGTGAATGCAATGAATTCAACTGGAATCGAACTCGGCTCTCTGATTTCTCTTTCCGAGCCGATATCCACTGCACCACAACGAACATCCATTGCAGTAAAATATATCGATGTTTTATTGTATGGTATCTTTATTACTAGGGTCATATATCAGAAGTGAATTTGGTTGGACTTTTTTCTTATATATACAGTGGGGACAGCCCATTCGCTAAATCTCACTTTGGACAGTATACTGGCATTTTCTAGTCGGTCTAATTCTTCGTTTATTTTTCTACTGATGCAAACGGGACATTTCTCTTTCTTTTGAAAACGGGTTGAACTTTTGCTTTCAGCTCGAATCTGGCTTTTGTCTTAGTACATTTTTCTAGCCCCGCCGAGAAAACTTTGGGAAATTTTTCTTTTAATTCGTCTTTCAGGTCTTGGAATCCATTGTCATATTTTCCACCTTTTGGCAAAAATTGTTGATTGGTTGGTCCATCCATTCAGTTCCAAATAAATTCTCAGAGTCTTTATGGACGAAAACTTTTAGTTTCTTTGTGATACCATTTAGTGTTACAGGTGGCGTTAGCTCACCTTCAAATTTGATTTTGTCTCCTGTTACTGCACGAGCTGTTTTGTTTGCCTTTTTCATCGTTGGTTCTTTTAATTTTCTCCAAGTATGAAGATAATAATTGAGAGATACGAGCCAGAATCTAGTTGCAGCTTAACTGTTTTGTTTAGCATGTTGACTACGACGTATTTTCGTAGATTCTTATCTACTTTTTTGTTTTATCTAGTTTGTCTGACACTGTTTCTTTTGTTCCTTTTGTTTATACAATTTTGCCACAATCATTACATATCTTGTTTCGGTAGAAGAAGTCTGCCGCCCATTGTTGTCTACCAAAACGCCCGCATGGGCTTGCGGGGAATTTCTGTTTCTAAAAGGGTCGTCTACTTTTAGATTGTGAATAGGTATACTCTTTGCTTTCTTTACCTTTTTCCAGGTGAGTCATTTTTGGCTTGTACTTAATTCTCCTAACATACGATATGCCTGATTCCTCGATGTTTTTGGAATTTCTTTTAACACTGATTACTCGCTGGCAATCTTCAGCCAGTTTTTGCAGTGGAAGACCTGGTTCGCTTTCTAGTTTTGATAGAACTCTCCGTCTTATCTCCGAGTTTTATGCCGAAACTAAACCTTGGGCAAATATTAAGCATTTGAAATCGTCCGCTGACAATTCTGCCAATCGAAATCGTTACAATACTTATTTACAATAGACGCAAATGTAACATAATCCTCGTCATCCCGTTTTGACAAGTTAAAACACTTCCATCTTTTGTGGAATAATGTTGTATTAGGGCTAAATAACTCAAACAAAAGTTTTATTGCTTCATCGAACCCTAATTCACTTATTATTTTTTTCGGAAGAATGTAATCGACGAACTTACTATTTTCCGATGTTCTCAACTTTCTCAAAAGTAGGCAAATTTTTTTAGCGTTCGACCAATCTTTACAGTCTACCGTAAAAATATCTTCATATCTTCCATAGAAGGCTTCAAATGTTTTATCTTCGTCTAGAAGATAATTGAATGTTTGCACAGAATTCCAAATTGTGTTGTTAGAAAATGCAGTGTTGTTTTCACTAAATTCCTTTTTCACTTAATATTTTTACAAGTAATTCTTCTTGTTGTTTTTGGAATTCAAGAAAACTGTTGTTGCCCTCTCTGCTGTTGTTGTCCTTCTTTTTACTGTACGAGCAATTTTTTATCCAACATTTGTTGCTGCTATAGTATACGTTCCTCAGTCTTCTGTTGATGATCAAGCTGTGTCTTCATCATCTCAACAATGATTTGCTTTAAAGTTCTCTATAATGTCTTCAAATACGTGTTTTCAGAGAAAAAAACGGAATTTAGACAGTTTTTCTTCTTTAATGGTGGGAAGAAAATGAAAAGTAATTCCTTTTCTTAATATTTCTCATCTCTGGCTGGTGATAACGAGTACATTCTAGGTGCTTCTATTTTTTCCTAAGAAAGAGAAAAATTGCATAAACAACCATGCTGCAAAACAAAAACTTTTTTTCTTTTTTTCTGTGTATTCAAGGGAAGCGAAGAACAATGGAATGCTTTTGATTATAACAACAAGAAGGAAGAAAAAAATCTTACTTACAGTTTTCACTAGTAAGTATTTTCGAGTTGTTGGTCTAAAAAAATGAATAGATTTAATTTTTTTTCCATGCATTTCTCTTCTTCAAATATAACCGACGTCTGCATCTGTGTCTTTTTTTTTTCGTATTTACGTTGCCTGGTTATTCGTTTGGTGTGTCCGATTTTTTATTTATCTAAATAACACTATTACACTAGCAATATCCACATCATTACTTCTCATAAAATAAAATGCTAGATAATCTTTATAATAATCACAAAATAAATATAAATCCCTTCTGTAATTTTAGAATTAAAGATAGCAGTTGGAGGTATATGTTTGTCTGAAAAAGTTATATACCAAGCAACTATTTTCCCTATAGAATATGATAAAGAAAAAAGTATACTTTGAAATTTCTGCCAGACATTGGAAGCAAAGATTTTATAATCATATTTACACTTTCTCTAGGTCCCACCTTAAATTTCAGACCGCTCTGTTTAAATATTTCTGGGAATTAAAAGACAGCGGTTTCTCTCCATGGATTAAATTGAAGATTATAGGAAAATCACAAACCCCAATTAGCTTTAGATATCGATGTAACTTATGTTATGATGAAAAAGTAAAATAATTAAATTTAGAGAAACTAACCAGCTTTTAAACCAAAGAAATTAAATTATTTTTAAATGCCGACATAAAAACAAATTTAAATTTCCTGTTTTTCTACACTAATACTTTTTCTGGCAAATTCAGCTTCATCTTTTGTAAAGTTTTTCTTTTTTTACTTTTTTATTTTTTGGTTATTTGGGATGTTTTTATATTCGACTGTATATGCTTATTTTCTTTTCTTTTCTTTTATTTATATGTTTTGGAATTTTTTCATTTTTGTATTTATCTGGTTATTTTAGTTTTGTGGAAATTGCATGTATATATGGGTTTCTTAGGTGTGTGTTTGTCTACATTTGTTTGTGCGAGGTAATATCTAATTACTTGTGTTGTTTTTGTATAATAGATTGTTTTTCATTTATGATTTATTTTTGTATATGTGTGTGTATTTTTCTTTTTTGTTACATTTCCGGTACAATCGCTACATTTTGATGCTAAGCTGTTGCTTCCCAACCCTTCACCTAACCTCAATAGTAGTACATTTCTTCTCTGAACTAACCTTTTTATTTCTCTTTTTTTAGTATTCTGAATGAAATTAAAGCATTTGATTTTTCGCGATCTAACGAGACAAACGCTTACCCGCCTGTCGAAATAAATCAGGAGTTCTAATCGCTTTAATTATGTGTTGAGTTTTCTTATATATATATATATATATATATATATTGTGTGTATTTTGGCAGCATTTTTTCATTAATGCAGGTTTCATTGAATAATATAGACAAGTTTTGTCTACGGTATGAACGGATCCTACACAAAATTAATAGACAAAACTTGTATATATATATATATATATATATATATGTGTGTGTGTGTGTGTGTGTGTGTGTGTGTGTGTGTGTGTGTGTGTGTGTGTGTGTGCTCGTAGATGTGGGTTTTAAGATTAGGTGATGTCTCTCCTACATATGCGTCTTTGCATCATAGAGATTTTATCAGGTAAATTCCAGCATTTGAAATGGTGTTTGGCATATTTTCCTTCCTGAGAAAGGAGCGTAAGACAAGGATGTGTCTTTTCACCGGATCTATTCAACTTATACAGCGAGAATATTGTGAGGACTATAGATGCTACGCCAGGCTTTGTTATTGGAGGCCACAATTTGAACAAGATAAGGTATGCAGGTGATACAGTGCTGATTGCAGACACGGAAAGAAAACTACAAGACCTCCTACAGAAGGTAACTGAGGAGAGTGACAAAAAAGGACTACAAATAAACAGCACGAAAACTGAATGCATGGTCATCTGCAAAAAGAACAACCAAAAATGCCAAATACAGGTAGGGCATACTAGAATTAAGCAAGTAAAAAAAAATTAAATACCTAGGAAGTGTTCTAACAGGAGATGGAAAGTGCGACACAGAGATCCGAAGATACAGAAGAATTTCCCTAGAAACAAAGAAGAGAGTGCTAGATTGCTATGTGATGTTCTTTGGAGTCTGTCGAGAACCTTGAGATGACCAGCAGGGGAGCCTGACCGGATTTGACACAGTATTCACGGTCGGGTGGTTGAGAAAGTTGCTGGAGTTGAGCTGCCAAGATTGGACCTATCACATTACAGATTCTCCTTTGGAGCCCGTCGAGAACACTGAGATGAACAGCAGCGGAGCCTGACGAGATATGACAGTAGTATTCTATGCACGGACGGATTGTTGATTTGTGTATGGGCAAGATGGATTCAGGCGGACAAAACTTCCTAGCCTGACACAGTGACCCAACCTTCCTAGCAGTGGATTTAGCTATTGATTCAATATAATGGTTCCACTTGAGGTCGGAAGAAAAGGAGAGTCCGAGGAGGCGCAGTGTATTGCTTCCTAGGAGACTTGTTGGGTCTATCCTTATGGGGGGTGCAGGAGAGACTGCCTGTGATAGTTGAGATAGCAGCTTCATTTTAAAAACATTGACATTTGCAAGCCATTTTACCCTAGTCTGCCACAGATCAGCAGCGAGGCTATGTTTGTCCGCCTCGCCAGATTTCTTATTGATGCGGGAGTAAATGGTGGTGTCATCTGCGTAGATGCCTACTTGGAATTTGATCGCGTCAGGGAGATCATTTATGAAGACCAGAAAGAGTGTCAGGTTTAGGATAGAGCTCTGGCGGACGCCAGCGTTCGTATGGTTGGATGTGAATGCATGGTGTCAAGTAAGACAACCAACGGGCCAAACGGTCACTGAAAACCTATACTCGCAGCAATTGAAACGTGTGCAACAGGTATTACGCCAGAAGGAGCCAGCACTGGGGAATCGCAAAGGTGTGCTTTTCCATGACAACGCCTGGCCGCATGTCGTGCGAGTGGTCAGGGATACAACACAGCAACTTGGGTGGGAGACTTTGTGCCGTCCACCTTATTCACCTGTAAGACGTAAGGTTTTCTTAAAATATTTCTCTTCTTCATTTAGATCGTCAGAGTTACATATTCTAGAGGCTCTAAGATAGAATCCTATGATTAGTCCAGATTATATTCTCTATTTTTGGTGAGAAAAGAAATGTATTAGGCCGTTTTTGTTTGTGGGGTTTCCAGGAAATCTCTTATGTATATTTGAGGAATACAAAACCGACAAAATGATTATATTGGCTACAAGATTGATTATATTTATTATATACAGGGTAACCAAAATAATTCTGTCCGTTTTTTTGATTAGTCATTGAATGAAGTTGAAATAGATACGAAATGCATGTAGCAATTGTTTTCACATTCGGACAGCCGGAAGTAAGAACATCAGACATTATAAAAAACACGTGCACCGTACCCGGTCATTAGTTATAAGCCGGACAGATGTGAGAAGGATGAAGGTGTCTAGAGATCTCGTTCGAGGCTGTTTGCTTTACGACTTCAAAGTGGGCTTATCAGCAGCTGCATCAAGTCGCCGCATATGTCAAGCGTTTGGGGATAGTGCTGTGGATGAACGTACTTCAAGGCCTTGGTTTCGAAAATTCAAGTCGTAAGATTTGTCTCTCTATGATGAGCCTCGCAGTGGACGACCACAGGTCTTGAATGACGGAATCCTGAAGGCGGCCATTGAAGAGGACAGTAGTCTAACGTGTGGTGAACTTGCAAGATAGTTCAACGTTTCCGATGAAACATTTAGACTTCACCTGCACCGCCTAGGTAAGACGTACAAACTGAGCAAGTGGGTCCCGCAAACGCTGTTGGAGGTCCACAAGGGACAACGAGTGTCAGCCTGCGTATCGCTGCTTTCTCGCCACCGTACCGCATCCTTATTCAATCGAGTGCTTACCAGTGATGAAAAGTGGGTTCTGTACGAAACTCCCAAGCGTTCAAGACATTGGTTGTCTCCTCAGGATGCTGTCCCTTACAACGCAAGACCGCCTATGCATCCACGCAAGATTATGCTTTGTGTCTGGTGGACAGGTCGTCAAGTGGTTCATTATGATCTGCTACCAACGGGCCAAACGGTCACTGAAAATCTATACTCGCAGCAATTGAAACGTGTGCAACAGGTATTACGCCAGAAGGAGCCAGCACTGGTGAATCGCAAAGGTGTGCTTTTCCATGACAACGCCTGGCCGCATGTCGTGCGAGTGGTCAGGGATACCACACAGCAACTTGGGTGGGAGACTTTGTGCCGTCCACCTTATTCACCTCACCTTGCGCCACCCGATTATCACCTATTCCACTCCCTGGATAATCATCTTCGTGGGAAATCCTTCATCAATGAAGCTGACTTGCGCAAAGCCCTCACGGACTTCTTTGCGTCAACCCCCTCCTCCCCCCAAGTTCTACCGCAAGGGCATTGAACAGCTGGAGACACGTTGACAGAAGGTGCTGGATGTCAATGGCGATTACTTCGAAGACTAAATATAAGTTACACATACTGTGAAGCGTGTTCATTTTTTTTTTTCCTTCAAAAAACGGACAGAACCTTTTTGGTTACTTTGTACTAGCCTTTTGACTAAATTGAAGAACGAAGAGAAAAGTTTTAATGTCGGAATTTTCTGACACGCCTGTGTCCTTTTTCAACGAGACGGCAAATAAACAATGAAGGGGGACTTACTCTTGCGAGGAATGTTGTTGGTGGTGGCTAGAATGTTGCGGCTATATTATAAGGAGAACTAATAAAATTATTTACAACACTGATTTTTAGAAATTTCGCACAATTATTTTGATAATTTTTTTTCATCTTTGCCAACCTTGTAGGAAACGTCCTTATCTTTGAATTGCTTTTCTGACTTAACTTTCTGCATTATTGCCCTGTTTTTCTCAAACATCTGCGATCTTTCGCTTGGCCTTTCGGACTAAATGAATCGATACAAATGTGAAAGGAAGGATGGAAGCCTGCCAAAGTATAACTGGAAGCCTAGCACCGGGGTTCCATGGTTTCCCATCGAGTCTGAATTCTCCAAATGATATTTAAAAGAACAAAACAAGAACCTTTTCTTTTCAGTTGTCTCACCATGCTACCATATATTTTGGACAGACACAAACATCAATTACGACGAATCTTTTCCCTGTGTCTAAAATCAAAACAAAAAAAAGCATGCTAGTGTTAATTATTCAGCCAAGTACGGTAAAAGGTGAAGTTTTTGTTAGGGAGATCCAAATCGTAAGACTGTATAGCACCAAACCAGAGTTATCTACTTGCAAGCATTAATAATGTTGGTTTTCACACAGCGTCGAAACTGAATCGTTGACAAAGCAATTTCTTATTAATTTCTTCTTCCTCTGTGTGCCGTATCCCTTCTGGACTTTGAGGATCATGGCTCGCCACAATGTCCTGTCGTCTGTAGCTCCTTTGTCATTTGTTATCTTTCCTAATCCCTGTTGTGCCATTTCATTTAAACAAGCAAGTCAGTTGTGCCATACGTGAAACACGCTTGGGCGATCATGTCTCGAAAGAGACATGACTGACTGGGCAGAAGATTATCCTGCAGTAGATTGCCATTGCTTTCTGCAGTAGACTGGTTGCCGACCAAGGCTATAGAACCCAATCTGTCCTGTTATTTAACCCATAACTGGAAGGAAGAGACGGATTAATACCTTTCCCAAGGGTATTTGCGCGTAAATGAATACAATGGATTCAACTGGAATTCGAACTCGGCTCCCTGGTTTCTCGTTCCGAGCCGATATCCACTGTACCACAATGCACATCCTAAACAAGCACAATTGATGATCATGGCTCTCGACAATTTCCTGTAGTCTGTAGCTCTTAATAACCTTTGGAGTTTGTTATCTCTTTTAGTCCCTGTTGCGTCATCCATTTACTAAAACTCGCCAACTAGGCTATGTTTTGTTTTCTTCCATCCCTCTTGCCTTCAGGCTTTCCTGTGAGTGTCAAATTTTCCAAGCCTTTCTTCCTCATTATGCGCTCTAGAAATTTCTCTTCCTGATTTTAAGTATAAATGTCCCTTTTGTTTCCATTTTCTGTAAAATTTCGCCGTTGTTCGCATATTCTGTCCATGTCATCCTTACCATCCTTCTGTAGAACGTCATTTCTATTGTTTCATTTCTATCCTTCATTTGTGAGGAGATTGTCCAAAAATAGTAAGATTGTGTAGCATCATTTTTGGTTCGATGCATCTACATTTCTAGTCATACTTAGAATATGAAACTAAGTAAAGCAATGTGAGAGAAGGAATTTTTCCATACTTGGTATATGAAAATCTTCAACACCATCAATCAATCGATGCCCCAATTTGGAATCTGTAAGGAACACGCCTGAAGAACACACGATATGAAGAAATTCCCATGTCCGTGATTGTTTGATGCGTCGCATTTGCAACATGTGTGTGGACGTTACCAAACTGATTTCTCTGCATTTACGTTGCCACCGTCATCGAAATTGAAGGGACAAACCTTTTTTGTTGCTTATAATATGAGCTCCTAAGACTTATTTCATCTATCGCTTTTAATTATTTTTGACTAATGAAGAATTCAAAGTCTAGCGAAGTCATTATGCCCGTTCGATGTAGTTCTATATTCATTACTAACAATTTCTAATAAGAAATCAGTTTTTACGTACATCTTTGCAGCTTCTTAGTGTGATATTGACCTAAAGGAGTAGTTTAGTTATTGCTAATCTTTAATGTTTATAATATTCTGATGTTTTTCATTTACATTCGTAACATCATCTTTTTCAAATATTTCTAAATAAAACCCAATGTGCTATTCTGTTCAATTCGTTCGTCCAGATCAGTCAGTTAAGTGTCATACGTGATAAACCCTTGAGAGATCATGTCTCTTTTGATCCATGACGACCCAGGCAGAAGATTTTTCCACGGTAGGTTGCCGTTTCTTTTTTCGGTAGACTAGTTGCCAACCAAGGCTATAGAACCCAATCTGTCATTCTGTTCAATTCTTTTATCCAGATCAGTCAGTTAAGTGTCATACATGATAAACCCTTGAGAGATCATGTCTCTTTTGATCCATGACGACCCAGGCAGAAGATTTTTCCACGGTAGGTTGCCGTTTCTTTTTTCGGTAGACTAGTTGCCAACCAAGGCTATAGAACCCAATCTGTCATTCTGTTCAATTCTTTTATCCAGATCAGTCAGTTAAGTGTCATACATGATAAATCCTTGAGAGATCATGTCTCTTTTGATCCATGACGACCTAAGCAGAAGATTTTTCCACGGTAGGTTGCCGTTTCTTTTTTCGGTAGACTAGTTGCCAACCAAGGCTATAGAACCCAATCTGTCATTCTGTTCAATTCTTTTATCCAGATCAGTCAGTTAAGTGTCATACATGATAAACTCTTGAGAGATCATGTCTCTTTTGATCCATGACGACCTAGGCAGAAGATTTTTCCACGGTAGTTAGCCGTTTCTTTTTGCGGTAGACTGGTTCCCAACCAAGGCTATAAAACCCAATCTGTCCTACTATTCAATCTGTAGTTGAAGTGAAAAGAGATTTATTCATACATTTCCCAAAGGTATTTGTGCGTAAGTGAATGCAACAAATTCAGCTGGAATTCGAACTCAGCTCTCCAACTTCTCATTCCGAGCCGATATCCATTGCACCACGGCACACAATGTTTTCTTGCTTGTTGATTCAAAATTCTTGTTTCTTTCTGTCACAATATAAAAGGCCATTTTTTTTACTTTTATCGGGCGAATAAAGTCAATTTCTTTTTTCTTTATTGTTTTCTGATCCCTGTTAAACATTTTCACAATACCTTACGCTATGTTCCCATAAATCAATAATTTTACAATATCTCGTTTACATATTTCTTGAAACTATTCACAACCTCTGACGAATTCAGAAGTTAAAAATTAAATCTCAATAACTATACAATGTTATGTTTTTACAAAATGATGACCAACGAGGTCCACATTCAAATCTCAAATCACCAACGTGGCCTCTCTCTCTCTCTCTCTCTCTCTCTCTCTCTCTTTTATTTTTCCTCGGGATTTATCTTTTTTGCTTTCTATTTTTCTCTGTCATTCTCTCTCTTTATCATTCCCTCTCTCTCTCTCTCTCTCTTTCTCACTCTGTTGCTCTTCCTCTGTCTCTCTGTCTCTCTGTCTATGTTAGTGTCCACTCTCTATATATATTACTCTATTTCTCTCTGAATATCCTCGTGTGCCTCACTTTCTCTCCCTTCTCTTTTCTAATTCTCTATATCCCTTTCTCTTTCTTTCTCTTTTTCCCGCTTTATTTCCCCCTCACTTTCTCACATTTCTCTCGTTCTCTCTTTCTATCCTTCTCTCTCTTTCTCTTTCTCTCTCTCTCTCGCTCTCTCTCTCTCTCTCTCTCTCTCTCTCTTTTATTTTTCCTCAGGATTTATCTTTTTTGCTTTCTATTTCTCTCTGTCATTCTCTCTCTTTATCATTCCCCCCCTCTCTCTCTCTCTTTCTCACTCTCTCTCTCTCTCTCTCTCTCTCTCTCTCTCTCTGTAATCTACAAATATTTTCATGGTAACTGCTGTGATGACCATTTTTTTCTGTTGCCCTTACCGCATGAATTGAAGTGTGTTACTAGGTTGGTATCTAGGTACCACACTTATAACGTTGAAAGAGTGAAATGTAACAGCCACTTCTATTTGCACTTCGCGCCTATGGAACTCCCTTCCGTTTACTTCGCGCCTATGGAACTCCCTTCCGTTTACTTCCGTTTACTTGCTTCCCTGGTAGCTACAATCTCTAAAAATTTAAATGCGGTGTTTATTGCTATCTTCTATCTTCTTGAATCCCGTTTACCTTTTATTCTTTCTTCAATACTTTCTGTACCCAGTCTTTTCACTTCCCTGATAGCTATAATCTCCAAAAATTTAAATGCAACATCAATTGCCATCTTCTATCTTCTTGAATCCCATTCATCTTTTATTCTTTCATCAATACCTTCTGTACCCAGTCTTTTCTCTTCCCTGATAGCTATAATCTCCTAAAATTTAAATGCAACATCAATTGCCATCTTCTATCTTCTTGAATCTCATTCATCTTTTATCCTTTCTTCAATACCTTCTGTACCCAGTCTTTTCTCTTCCCTGATAGCTATAATCTCCAAAAATTTAAATGCAACATCAATTGCCATCTTCCATCTTCTTGAATCTCATTCATCTTTTATTCTTTCTTCAATACCTTCTGTACCCAGTCTTTTCTCTTCCCTGATAGCTATAATCTCCAAAAATTTAAATGCAACATCAATTGCCATCTTCTATCTTCTTGAATCCCATTCATCTTTTATTCTTTCATCAATACCTTCTGTACCCAGTCTTTTCTCTTCCCTGATAGCTATAATCTCCTAAAATTTAAATGCAACATCAATTGCCATCTTCTATCTTCTTGAATCTCATTCATCTTTTATCCTTTCTTCAATACCTTCTGTACCCAGTCTTTTCTCTTCCCTGATAGCTATAATCTCCAAAAATTTAAATGCAACATCAATTGCCATCTTCCATCTTCTTGAATCTCATTCATCTTTTATTCTTTCTTCAATACCTTCTGTACCCAGTCTTTTCTCTTCCCTGATAGCTATAATCTCCAAAAATTTAAATGCAACATCAATTGCCATCTTCTATCTTCTTGAATCCCATTCATCTTTTATTCTTTCATCAATACCTTCTGTACCCAGTCTTTTCTCTTCCCTGATAGCTATAATCTCCAAAAATTTAAATGCAACATCAATTGCCATCTTCCATCTTCTTGAATCTCATTCATCTTTTATTCTTTCTTCAATACCTTCTGTACCCAGTCTTTTCTCTTCCCTGATAGCTATAACCTCCAAAAATTTAAATGCAACATCAATTGCCATCTTCTATCTTCTTGAATCCCATTCATCTTTTATTCTTTCTTCAATACCTTCTTTACCCAGTCTTTTCTCTTCCCTGATAGCAACAATCTCCAAAAATTTAAATGCAACATCAATTGTCATCTTCTATCTTCTTGAATCCCATTCATCTTTTATTCTTTCTTCAATACCTTCTGTACCCAGTCTTTTCTCTTCCCTGATAGCTATAATCTCCAAAAATTTAAATGCAACATCAATTGCCATCTTCTATCTTCTTGAATCCCATTCATCTTTTATTCTCTCATCACTACCTTCTGTACCCAGTCTTTTCTCTTCCCTGATAGCTATAATCTCCAAAAATTTAAATGCAACATCAATTGCCATCTTCTATCTTCTTGAATCCCATTCATCTTTTATTCTTTCTTCAATACCTTCTGTACCCAGTCTTTTCTCTCATTGTAGCACCCTACGCATTAATGGCGGTCACACCTTGCTTGAGGTGAAATGATTTTAAAAACTAATATGCTATAAATATTTAAACTTATTTATAAATGTAACTTTGTCTGCGTGTGTATGTGTGTGTGTGTGTGTGTGTGTCTGTGTGTGTGTCCGTTACCTACAGTCTCCGAAACGGCTGAACCAATTTTCTTGAAAATTTACACAGTTGTACAATAAGCGTCTGCGAGTGTTCTTAGCTAGATTTTGTGTCGAGGTAGCTCCGATAAATATCGAAAATCGATAATCGAAAAAATCGGGTTATAGGAGTGGTCCAATTTTAATCAAATTTGATACACTCACAGACAAAGACATAAGAAACGATATTAAGAAGTTTCAAGGTTGCAGTTCTTACAATAGTGCAGAAAATCGATAATATATATATATATATATAAGGCAAGATGTTTGTGTGTGTGTCTGTTTATCTTCCTGCATGTCATGTCTGTATTTTTTCAGCCTTTTTATTTTAGGTTTTGCTTTGAGTTTGGCTTTAAGTAGGTATAATTGTAGTTCTTAGTCTCAGTCATGCTACCATTTACTCAGAGGACTTATTTAGCCTTCAAAATTCAGTTTACTACGAAAACAACTTATTTGATATCGATACCAGGAAATCAAAATTTGACTTACATCCATTCATTTTTCTTTCAGTCTGCGGTTTCGCTTTAACTGGAAACAACTATTGCTTTTTAGTCTTTCGTGCCAACGTCCAAAGAGTCTGAGCTCCAGGAACATGGATTAGTTTTAAAGCTTTCATTCCACCCGAGTAACGCCGGGCTAAACTGCTAGTTTCTAATAAAAATAGATATCCTAAGTTGAAATTTACATGTGCTCGACTCCAGCCACTTTTTCACCGACGGGACGTGGCTTCCCTTTGTCTGTTCTATAAATAATTTCATGGCTTCTGCTCCGACGAACTTAAGTCACTGTTGCCCCTGCCACATGAGTTTACTCGTGCAACCAGATTGGCAACTGGGTCTCATCCATTCACAGTTAGATCAACCAAATGCAGCCGACAATTCTACTTCATCAACTTTTCCCGCACTTCCCGCCTGTGGAACTCCCTTCCATATTCTTGATTTCCTGACGGCTACAACCTCCAGGAATATAAATGCAATGTCAACACCCATCTCTTAACCCCTTGACTACAGTTCTTTCTACATCACCCAGTATATCTTTTCCTTTCTCTCTACCTTTGCAACTGTCATCACACCTGTATTCCCATCCTTCTTTTGTCGTTTCTCTGATCCCACCCCCTGTAACTGGTTCGTCTTTCTCTTTCCTCTACTCCTAACTAATCTTTTACTCTCATGTAGCCCCCTGCGCTTCAGTTGAGTTACCGCCTTGCTTGGGGTCAAACGATAAAAAAAGAATATATATATATATATATATATATATATATATATATATATATATATCAGTTTGGCATTAGCAAGAGGGACAGACCAAACACGTGATACGAATTGAAAGCTTAAAAATCAAACAAGTATCAAAATTTAAATATCTAGGAAGTGTTTTAACAGAAGATGGAAAGTGCGACACCGAAATCCGAAGGTGTTTTGGGATAGCCAAAGATGCTTTTCAAAAGTTAAGCAAAGTGTTTGGGAACAGGAAAATTTAGTTAGAAACAAAGAAAGGGCTACTGAACTGTTATGTAATATCAGTTCTCCTATATAGAAGTGAATTCTGAAACTTCTTTACAGATAAAGAAAAGACTTGAGGCAATAGAAATGTGCTTCTACAGAAGGATACTGATAATACCATGGACAAAACGTGGGAAACGACCAATTTTTGAAGAAAATGAAAGCAAAAGGGTCACTTATTCGTAGCATTAGAAAAAAAGACAGCTGAAAAAGGTCTTGAAAAATTAGACACCCACAGGACGAATTAAAGGCAAGAGGGACAGAGTAAACAACGCAAAACCCACCTTAGTGGGCTTGTGTAAATAGCCGGCACAACTGGGACTAAGAGAGATACAAAAAGATAACATTTCTAAGAGCTACAAAAAACAGGGAATTGTAGAAATACATGACCGCCAATGTTCTGAATAGGTATGGATTAAAGAAGAAGAAGAAGAAGAAGAAGAAGAAGAAGAAGAAGAAGAAGAAGAAGAAGAAATTAATATGGAAGCCAGTTTTTGTCATGTGTTACTTGTTTTGTCTTGACCTTATTTGATCTTGTTTCCCTGTTTTTATTGTTTTGTTTTGTTTGTTTTTTGTTTATCTTGTTTTATCATGATTTTATTTTCGATTGACTCTTTTTATTGTTCTTTGATCTTTGTTCAACTATTTCAAAATGACCAACATTGTGTTTCCATAAGTTAATAACTTTATTTGATCTTGTTTCTCTTTTCAGCTTACATCTTTATTATCGATGACCATATTAATATATCTGAACATTTAAAAATATCAATAACTGCACTTTCTAAAGATAGATAGATAGATAGATAGATAGATAGATAGATAGATAGATAGATAGATATGAACAGCCTGAGATAGATAGATAGATAGATAGATAGATAGATAGATAGATAGATAGATAGAATAGATGAGATAGATAGATAGATAGATAGATAGATAGATAGATAGATAGATAGATAGATAGATATGAACAGACTGAGATAGATAGATAGATAGATAGATAGATAGATATGAACAGACTGAGATAGATAGATAGATAGATAGATAGATAGATAGATAGATAGATAGATAGATAGATATGAACAGACTGAGATAGATAGATAGATAGATAGATAGATAGATAGATAGATAGATAGATAGATAGATATGAACATACATAGATAGATAGATAGATAGATAGATAGATAGATAGATAGATAGATAGATAGATCGAAGGCAAGAGGTACAGAGCAAAACAACGCATGACCTAATTAGTGAGCTTGAGTTAAATAATGGCGGAACAAAATTAAGGATATTTAAAAATATCAATAACTGCACTTTCTAAAGATAGATAGATAGATAGATAGATAGATAGATAGATAGATAGATAGATAGATAGATATGAACAGCCTGAGATAGATAGATAGATAGATAGATAGATAGATAGATATGAACAGCCTGAGATAGATAGATAGATAGATAGATAGATAGATAGATATGAGAAGATAGATAGATAGATAGATAGATAGATAGATAGATAGATAGATAGATAGATAGATAGATAGATAAATATGAACAGACTGAGATAGATAGATAGATAGATAGATAGATAGATAGATAGATAGATATGAACAGACTGAGATAGATAGATAGATAGATAGATAGATAGATATGAACATACTGAGATAGATAGATAGATAGATAGATAGATAGATAGATAGATAGATAGATAGATAGATATGACATACTGAGATAGATAGATAGATAGATAGATAGATAGATAGATAGATAGATAGATAGATAGATCGAAGGCAAGAGGTACAGAGCAAAACAACGCATGACCTAATTAGTGAGCTTGAGTTAAATAATGGCGGAACAAAATTAAGGAGAGATAAAGACACCATTTATTAAGAGCTACAAAGAACAGCAAATTATGGAAAGCCATAATCGCCAACGTCCTGAGAAGACACGGTACAAAAAAGATCGTCCAATGTCAATTTCTCTAAAATTCTTATCTGTCAATGTCTTTCATTATTCTCTCTCTCTCTCTCTCTCTCTCTCTCTCTCTCTCTCTTAGTTTTTGGTCATAATAAAATTAGACTAATACTCAGTTGTATTAAAAAGCGTTTAATACAATTATATTGTAGAGCTTAGATATTTTTCATTTGTAAACGAGTTATTAGGCGGCCTAGGTTTCTACCATGTGGTGTCTTCAGACAATTTGGTTATCTATATATATATATATATATATATATATATATATATATATATATATACTAATATTGTAATAGTTGTTACAATGGTTCATAAATTTATAATATCACTGCACAAATATTTTCGCGTTTCGAAGCTGCTTTGTGCGCTTCTCATCAGGTGAAAAAATTGAAAAAAAAACAATGGTCAAACATGTATAATGTAAGATTTTTTTTTCAACTTTTTCACCTGATGAGAAGCGCACAAAGCAGCTTCGAAACGCGAAAATTTTTGTGTAGTGATACTATGAATTTATAAACCATTGTAACAACTATTACAATATAACACTCTACGTTGTATCGAGCACTCTTTATAAAAGTAAATGCATGAACAACAGGAAAAAAAAATTACAATATATATATATATATATTTTAATCGTGTCACCCCAAGCAAGGCATTCTACTGCCACTATAGCCCAGGGGGTTACATAGAGCGATTGGGTATGGGAAATGTTAGAAGGAGGGTGTTAGATGACTTAGGATGTACATAGGGAGAGAGTTGGAGAGAGTGGGTGTGATTTATTGTGTTAAGAGGTGTCTATTGACCTTACATTTAAACTCCTGGAGGTTGTAGCCGTCGGGGAAGCAAGCATGCGGTAGGGAATTCCACGGGCGGGAAGTGCGAGGAAAGAAGCTGTTGGAGTAGAAATTGCGGTTATATTTCATCGGTTTCACTGTAAAAGGGTGGGACCTAGTTGCCAATCTAGTATCTCGTGCAAATTCACATCTAGGGGGCACCAGTGATTTAAGTTCGTCAGAGCAGAAGCCATGAAAGTATTTACAGAAGAGGCACAGGGAAGCCACGTCACGCCGGTGAGAGAGATACTGCAGGCGGTCAGCGAAGTCAGTACCAATCACATTACAGATTCTTCGCTGTATTTTGTCAAGAACCTCGAGGAGAATAGAAGGGGCACCCGACCAGATGTGGCAGCAGTACTTAATAAACGGGCGGATGGTGGATTTATATAATTACAGGATAGATTCAGGCGGAAAGAATTTCCGGGCCCTGCACTGTGGTATCATCGGCGTACATGCCTACTTGTGATCTTATGGCATCGGGGAGATCATTGATGTAGATTAGAAAGAGCGTAGGACCTAGGATAGAGCCTTGGTGGACACCCGCGTTTGTAGGGTAATTCTGGGAGGCATGTCTGTTTAATACCACCTTCAGTGTGCGGTTAGAGAAGAATGACCGGATTAAGTCCAACAAAATCCAGTTATGCCATAGCTTCGCAGTTTCCGTAGAAGGCCGGCATGCCATACTCTGTCAAATGCGTTAGAGATATCCAAGGCGACGGTTCGGGCTTCACCATTCTTGTCGAGAGCCTGGTATATATACTCGATGATGGTCGTTAGCATATCAGCAATAGACCTGGTGAAGCGGAAGCCATACTGTTTGTCAGAGACGAGCCCGTGGGCTGTGAGATGCTGAACGACCTCGGTATTGATAATGGCTTCGAACACTTTGCCGAAGATCGGAAGAAGGCTGATGGGGCGGTAATTTGCGGTGTCCGATGGTTCACCAGTGTTCTTGAATATTGGAACCACAGAAGAAGACTTCTAACAGGCAGGAAAGCAGGAGGAAGATAGGCAGAGGTTGTAGAGCTTAGAAAGGATAGAGGAGAGATCAGGGGCACAATTCTTCAAAACTATGATTGGGATTCCATCCCCACCACTCGTTTTGTGAGGGTCCAGTTTTGAAATTGTTCTAGAAATCAGCGAGGGCGTGATGTGAACGTCATTCAATTGGGCCTCAATTCTAGATGGGAAATCGGGTGTATGGATTCCAGACGAATCCAGATTCGAATTAGTCGAGAATCTGCGGGCAATCCAATCAAGCTTGTCCGCTGAGGAGGTGAGGACCTCAAACTCGTTTATTAGTGGGGGTATTGAGGACTTACTCTTGTTAAGCACGCGTTTACAGAGGCGCCAGTAGTCTTTGGCTCCGAACTTAGAGGATGCTATGCACTGCTTCATTCTGGCAGCAAACGGCATCTTAGCTTCGTTAAGTATCTTTTTACACTTATTACGAGCTGAGGCGAAAAGGCGCCTGTTTTGGTCCGACGCGTGGCTACGATAAAACCGGAAGAAGTGATTCCGGTGGACAACGGCCGAGCAAGCGGGCGAGAATCAGGGAGACGAATGGAATTTAAGCTTAAATTTCTTGGCATGGATGAATGCATCGACGCCAGCCTTAACCCAGGAGGAGACCTCTAATGCACAGTCTTCGATGGGAAGACTAAAAACATTGTTCCAAGGGACGTCGCAGAGGAAGTCATGGAACGAATCCCAGTCTGCTCTTTGATAGCAGTAGGATATTCTGTTTGTCTTGGTTTCTTGGGTAGGGGTGGAGTGAAACGAGATGTTGACAGAAACTACGGCGTGGTCAGAGTTTCCGAGAGGGCAGAGCTGTCTGGTGGATCAAGAATTTGGGGTGGAAGTAAAGTAGAGGTCTAGTAGCGAGTCCCTTCCGTTAGGGCTATTGGAGAAACGCATGGTGAAGTCCACCACTTGCGTAAGGGATTGGGAGATTGAAAATTGGGTCGGTTACAGAGTTTTCCAGCCACTTAGTATGGTGGGCGTTAAAGTCGCCAAACACGAAAATATGGGCAGATGGGTTCGAAGAAATGGCATTGTCGATATTGTCAGAGATGCTGTGAAGTACCGAACAGTCAGAGGAGGAGGAGGGGGAGCGGTAGAGGAAGAAGAGATGGCTAACAGAGCTTAAAAGTGAGAGACGGTAGCATATGAAAGACTGGTCCAGGGATTCGAGAGATGTTACTCTAGCTAGGGGGAGGTGTTCACTGACATATACACCAAGGCCATGCATATGGACGTTGGAGTCCTTCCTGAAGAGGGGAAGGTAACCAGGAACATAGAACTCAGAGGAGGAGATAGACGGGTCAGGATTAGTTTCACATAGGGCTAAGATATCAGGTGAGTTAATTTGGATATATATATATATTGATAGATACTTGGGAAGTAAACTTTCTTTTAAACAACTTTTATTAAAGACGCCCGACGAGAAAGATTTAATTAATATTTTACTAAGTTTTTTCAGCATCCTATTATTTTTCCGCTTTGTTAGAGTTAAAGAATTCAAAAAATTATATTGGATACACTACCACATCCCGGAGTAGACGCCTAACACGTCACTTATCAAACCAAAGAAAATTCTGATCTGAAACAGAATATTTCTACATAAATCAGAAACATCTCGCTATTCCTGAAGTCCTCTATATCAAACAACTCTCTCCTACCATTAATCTTATATTATTAATAGTTGAAATGGGGTGTTTAAAAATACCTAAAATTTTAAAAATATCAATAACTACACTACCACACGCACACACTCACACACGCAAACTATATATATATATATATATATATATATATATATATATATACACAAAGAATCTCAAGCTAGCCAAAACCTACCGCGGTTTCACACTACGGCTCATCAGGGCAAAGGCAAAACCAAAGATTAACCAAATAAATAGACAACCACCAAGACAAGGACGAACCATACCAGTAGAGATTTTTTGTGTGTCTTTGCTCTACTTTTGCATTTCGTTTGTACTTTGTATCGAGCACTTTTTCTTTTTTTTGTGGTTGGTTCCGTTTGGGTTTTTTTTCTTTACTGCGGAGTATCGTATGTTTTGTCCTTATTCCGCGGATTTCTTTTTTTCTCCCCTCTTATCCAACGCCTTAGTGCACCGGATTGTAACGGAATTAGGTTCTGTTTGTTAATGGTTTTTCTTAAGGTTTATCTTAGTATAAATTTAAAACTTAAATACTTGCAGAGTCTATTTAGTTATTATTTTGAATATATATATATATATATATATATATATATATATATATGTTTATTTAGCATTATTAATAATATAAACAAACTTATTTAAAATTTGTGTATTTAGACAGCAAATTCTATTTTAGACATGTCAGATAAAATAAATTGCAAGCATTATGTCTATTTATTTTTAATAAAATCCGTTCCGTGTATTATAATTAAAAGATGTAAGAAATCCGCTCTAACTTTTGCAGTTGATTTTATTATCCATTTCCCAATGTTCCTAAGTACTTTCAATCTCCTTCCAAGAACATCTTCAGAGGTGAGTGACAAAAAATACCCGCAAAAATGTGTTGCTAAAAGTTACTTTTTTTTCTTTTATTTTTTTTTGCTTCAAATGTAACGGTTAAAAATTATGCATTGCGTTCATTAGAACGTAAAAATTATCCACAATGGATTTTTTTATGTTGTAATGTCATGGTCAGTACGTATTAAATCATGAAAAAATTGTTCTTTTTATAAACATTTTAGAACATTACTACAGTATTCATAGCTGATTCTATTAATTAACGGCTTAAGTTTTTTAATAAGTATTGCTTCGAGGTTCTGTAGTTTGCATTTGTTGTTTTCTTAGTGTAGGATAGTTGCGTTGTCGATAATTATTTTTTTAATATTGTGAATGTAGACAGGAATGTTGTTTTAGATGTCTCGAAATGGACAAATGGTCAGACATGTATAATGTAAGACGTCTTTTAATGCAGTTGTTGTAAATCCAACATCTAAATTTATATACTTTTATTTATATAGATATATACTGCGTGGTTGCTTAAAGTATAGCACATTAAAGTATAGAGGCCAGAACCTCCCTATGTCGCCATTGGGGTTTCATTACCAAGTACTTATTATGGCGAAGGAAATGCTAGATCTATATTTAAGTGTTTCAGTGTTGTCCTTCTCCTAGATTGGTTGCTAACAAATTATGCATCTTCTTTATAGCTTAGAAGTTTTAGTTATTCTTTTCACAAATATATTTTTACGAAATTGAATGCAATGGTCTTTAAATTTGAATATATATATATATATATATATATATATATATATATATATATATATATTCTAAAAATATACTGTTAAATTGTTAAATATAGGAAGACAATGAATGTCTATTATGTTTAATCATGAGCCGTTCTAAACGTCGTATTTTGGCTTTAATTTCAGTTGAAAATAAAGACAAAAATTCTTCAACATTTGGATAACTTTTTATTAAGTTGGTTCTAAGCTTTCGGCTCGCATGAGCCATCTTCAGTGAGGTTATAAGGATGGTAACACAATAACATCCACCATCAGCGACGACTTTTTCTTGTGTTGACATGAAACGCCGCTAAGCAACAGCAATAGTTACCAAAAATAACAAACGCAGTTCTCAAATTTGCAATGCGGTTCTCACCGCGTGAGAGCTCGAAATGTTAACAGAACCATATATTCAAATGCAATGTAATGTGTTATGACCAGATTTAAACGTGATTTTATTAAGTGTGGGTTGTTTGGATTTAATGTAGATGGCCTCCAATATCTGAAGGTTCTTTTTACTATGCGTATGAGTAAGGATTATTGTATTGTTGACTAAAATCTGTCTGATATTACCTACATGGTTATGTTTTTCTGAAACATGTTGTTTAATTGTACTCTGATCAGAAAGGTGACAGGTATGTCTACGGGAGAGCGTGGTTATAGTAAAACCAATATATGTAGTGTGGATTATCATGTCTCGAAAGAGACATGACTGACTGGGCAGAAGATTATCCCGCAATAGGCTTCCATTGCTTTCTGTGGTAGACTGGTTGCCAGCCAAGGCTATAGAACCCAATCTGTCCTATTATTTAGGCCATAGCTAGAGGGAAGAGATGGATTTATACCTTTCTCAATGGTATTTGCGCATAAATGAATGCAATGAATGCAAGTGGAATTCGAACTCGGTTCCCCGATTTATCGTTCCTAGTCGATATCCACTGCACCACAAAATCACTGAAAAACAGCACTCTTGGCACGAAGCATCATCACAATTTTACACTATATTTGTACACATGTGTGTGTGTGTGTGTGTGTGTGTGTGTGTGTGTGTGTGTGTGTGTGTGTGTGTGTGTGTGTGTGTATGTATGTATGTGTACGCACGGAAAGTTAGTGCATACTCAAATGGTTGACGGGGTTTCAATCCTTTCACACGCTCGAATTTCGCCATTACGTCCTTTATCATTTCTGGGCGTAAGATGTCTGCAGTCACAATCTTCGAATCCGCCCAGATAAACTGTCAGATATAACGCACATTTGTATTTTTTTATTTTAATATTATATCGCGAGGATTAAAAACCGAACGTGACATCCCATCTTATCGAGGCCATAATTTTCTACGGTCAACCTCTACATCAACAGAGATAGCAATACAATATGTGATTTTTTATCAAAAGTTCTGAGACACTTTAAGGAGAGACATTTCCTATTTTCAAAAAAAAGTTTTCTTGTATATGCCGTGTCCCTTCAGGACGTAGGTGATCATGACCCGCCACATCTGCCTACCCTTTGTAGATCTTAACAACCCTTCTGTTATCGCGCTCACAACTTTCGTCATCCATCTGCTCAAGTCCGTCAAGTAAGTCACGCGTTGCTTTCCATTGTCTCTCCTTCCCTCTATCGGTCCCGTGAGCATCAGATTCTCTAAGCCCTCTTTCCTCACTACATGTCTCAGAAACTTCAACTGTCGTTTCCTAATGTATAAATTTCCTTTTCGTGTACATTCCTTTCCAAAACTTCGTCGTTGCTCACATGTCCTGTCCATAGTATCATCAGTATCCTTCTGTAGAACCATATTTCTGTTGCTTCGAGTCTTTCCTTCATCTTTGATGAGATTGTCCAGCATTTGCTGCCATATTGAAGGACAGACATCACATAACAGTCCAGTACTTTTCCTGTCCCTCAAATCTATTCAGCTTCTAGAATGCCTCCTTGGCCATATTAATACCCCTTCAGATCTCAGTGTTTCACTTTCCATCCTCTCGTAAGACACTTCCCAGGTATTTTAATTTATTTACCTGCCTGATTTTAATCTCCCGACTAACTGGCATTCTGGGCTACTCTTTTTACTAATTACCACGCATTTAGTTTTTTAAAACCCTAATCCACTTCAAAGTAGGCTCCTCTGATTTCAAACACTTGTTGTAACATTCCAAGCACTTCGTTATGGCCTCATGGAATTCATTCAAAGTAATGATGTCCAGGACACTTGTCACAGAGGCCTTCATTTTCTCAACGTCTTCAAAACGATTGCCCTTGATGTTCTCCTGCAGCTTGGAGAACGAATAAGGTCTGGACTGTAGGTAGTGCGATGGACAATTTTTGGACTCATTTGACAGCACAAAAATTTATTGCTTCATTTTGTTTGTTTAAAAGCATTTCAACTCCTCATGGGTCATTTAATTTCGAAATTTAATTTTTTTGGAAACATTCAGTCAGTCAGTTAAGTGCCATACGTGAAACACGCTTGGGCGATCATGTCACGAAAGAGACATGACTGACTGAGCAGAAGATTATCCCGCAGTAGGTTGCCAGCCAGGGCTATAGAACCCAATCTGTCCCGTTATTTGACTCACAGCTAGAGGAGGGAAAGGAATGTATTATATTATTACGTAGTAATTAGTGGGTAATCAGTTTATGACTTCATAAGAATAGAAAACCGATCCCCCACTTTATGACCTTAATCATGATTTCAACTATTATATTCAGTCAGTCAATTAAGTGCCATACGTGATACACGTTTTAGGCGATAATGTCTTGAAAGAGACATGACTGACTGGGCAGAAGATTACTACGCAGTAGGATGCCATTGCTTTCTGGTTGACTGGTTGCCAGCCGAGGCTATAGAACCCATTTTGTCCTGTTATTTAACCCATAACTGGAAGGAAGAGAGGGTATTTGCGCGTAAGTGAATGAAACGAATTCAACTGGAACTCGAACTCGGCTCCCCGATTTCTCATTCCGAGCCGTTATCCACTGCACCACAACGCACATTGGAACATTATTTTTTTTCTCCAAAAATGTATTGCTGGCAAAGTTTATTTTATAAAAATGCGTTCCTATTGGTTTCTTTTTTTTTTTAGATGTATTCCTGGTCATTGCTGGTATTTCTCCCACAAAAATATATTTTTATACTTTCATAGGTTTTGAGATTATTTTAGGAGTTAACTATTTGCCTATAGCTGGGACCCTAACCGTTGATACCGCCACAGGTTAAGGTGAACCTGGGAACAACAGCAATTAAGTGGTGCTTTCACGCTCTTTAAAAAAAAACTCCTTATCACGAGCTTCGTTGCCAGATGTAGTTTATTGTTATACATAGAACGCAAAAATTTATTGCATAAAGAACTTCAAACTGTCTTCACGTCCATACTGTAAACTAGAGAACAAAAATAATGGGTTCAGTTCGAAATTCCAATCATCTGAGAAAGAGCGTACAACGACCGAAATGTCGCTTTCTGTTGCTTCCTTCTGTAGGAGGCCCTGCATTTTCCTTTCCGTGTCTGCTATCAGCACTGTATCATCCGCGTAAATAACCATAGACACTAGAATTGTTGACAATTTATTTTCTGCTATCAACCATCTTTCTCTGGTTTTATAGCCTACCATTCAACATTATATTAATGGGGCAAGTTAGTCTTTCACAGTTGGTAAACTTTTTATATATACGATTATTTATTTATTTATTTTTTTCCATTTTAGATGTGACTTTTTTTCTTTTTTTGCTTCCATCAAGACTATTTTCTTTTCGTTTTTTTATTCTTTTTTGTGTTGTTTTTGTATTTTAGGAGTGTACCTCTCCGTTTTTTCCCGCCAACTCGCCATTCTCCTTACCACTGATGATGTCGCTTCAGACACTCTTCTTCTATTCATCGATTTATCTCCCCTTATCAACTGTTTTGATAAAGATTTTTTTATTAGTTCTTTTATATAATTTGTTTTATTCTTCGCGAAAACAAAATGTTTTTAGTGTCTCGTTTCCTTTTCATCTCTTCTTTTTCTTTTTCCCAGAGTTTGTTCTTTTCTTTTATGTTTTGCCTTATTTTAAGAGGATGTGCATTGTGGTGCAGTGGATATCGGCTCGGAACGAGAAATCGGGGAGCGGAGTTCAAATTCCAGTTGAATTCATTGCATTCACTTGCATACAAATACCCTTGGGAAAGGTATTAATCCATCTCTTCCTTCCAGTTATGGGTCAAATAACAGATTGGGTTCTATAGCCTTGGCTGGCAACCAGTTTATCGCAGAAAGCAATGGCAACCTACTGCGGTATAATCTTCTGCCCGGTCTCGTGCATGGAGTACTGCTGCCATTTATGGTCAGGTGCCCCTGCCGTTCTCCTCAGTGTTCTTGACAAGCTCTAAAGGAGAGTCTGTAATGTGATAGGTACTGATCTGGCGACTCGACTGCAGCCACTTCCCTATCGTCGAAATGTGGCCTCCCTTTGTCTCTTCTATAAATACTTTCATGGCTTCTGCTCGGATGAGCTTAAGTCACTGATGCCTCCTTAACAGGTGTTTACTCGTGCAACCAGACTGGCAACTGGGTCCCACCCATTCACAGTCAGGCTAGCCAAACGCAGACGACAATTCTACTCCTGCAGCTTCTTCTCTCGCACTTTCCGTCTGTGGAACTCACTCCAGTATTCTTGCTTTCCTGACGGCTACAACCTCCAGAAATTTAAATGCAAAGTCAATACTCATCTACTAACCACTGGCCTCTAGCTCTCTCCCCTCCCCTGTATAACCTTCCCTTTCTCTCCACCTATGTATCTGTCATCGCACCTGCTTTCTCAGCTTTCTATTGTTCCTTTCTAACTAGTTTGTACACCTCACTCTTTTCTAATTAATCTTTTTACATTTATGTAACCCCCTGCACATCAGTGGCGTTTCCGCCTTGCTCGGGGTGAAATGATTAAAAAAAAAAACATATACCCAACAAGGATGAGTGTAACATCTGAACGACTTGTAGATTAATGAAAAGAATCTAGCCTAAAATGTCATTCTCTAAGGAATTTTGAAGAATTTATCGTCTGAAATGTAGAAAAAATTCATTTAAGAATCTCACAGTTTGAGAAAGGCTGAAGAAGGCATCGACAGAAATATTTTGATAAAACCCAACAAGGATGAGAATGTCAATCTGAACGACTTATGGCTTAATGAAAAGTATTCTTCTCAAAACGTCACAGTCTGATGAAGACTTTAGAAAGCATCGTCTGAAACATTGTAGTAAAACCGAATAAAGATGAAAATATTGATCTGGATTTCATGTGGAAATGAAAAGCCCTCATCTAAGAATATCACAGTTTAAAGAAGAATGTATGAAATGCAACTCTTATTATGACAAGGATGAGAATATTAATCGGAACGATTTGTTGAATAATAAGAAGGACATGAGCCAAGATTCCTGATGAGGAAGACTGAAGAAGGCATCTACTGAAAGGTAGAAATAAAATAACCACGGCTGAGAGTATGGTTGGTTAGGTGATTGGTTTATTTAACCAGAATATCAACCTTCATTAGGTCATTTTTATGCTGAAAACCGTTTTGATTTGTTTTATTTAGATTATTTGTTTTATTGGTTTTGTTGGTTCATGTTTTTTTAAAAAAAGGTTTTGTTGGTAAGATTTTTTATTTAATAAAGGTTTTGTTGGTAACATTTTTAATTCAAAAAAGGTTTTGATGGTAACATTTTTCATTGCAAAATGCTGTTGATGGTAACATTTTTAATTCCAAAAAGGGTTTGATGGTAACATTTTTCATTCAAAAAAGGTTTTGTTGGTAACATTTTTAATTCAAAAAAGGTTTTGATGGTAACATTTTTCATTCAAAAAAGGTTTTGATGGTAACATTTTTCATTCAAAAAAGGTTTTGTTGGTAATATTTTTCATTCAAAAAAGGTTTTGATGGTAACATTTTTCATTCAAAAAAGGTTTTGTTGGTAACATTTTTAATTCAAAAAAGGTTTTGATGGTAACATTTTTCATTCAAAAAAGGTTTTGATGGTAACATTTTTCATTCAAAAAAGGTTTTGTTGGTAATATTTTTAATTCAAAAAAGGTTTTGATGGTAACATTTTTCATTCCAAAATGGTTTTGTTGGTAACATTTTTAATTCCAAAAAGGTTTTGATGGTAACATTTTTCATTCAAAAAAGGTTTTGTTGGTAACATTTTTAATTCAAAAAAGGTTTTGATGGTAACATTTTTCATTCAAAAAAGTTTTGATGGTAATATTTTTCATTCCAAAATGGTTTTGATGGTAACATTTTTAATTCCAAAAAGGTTTTGATGGTAACATTTTTAATTCAAAAAAGTTTTTGATGGTAACATTTTTCATTCCAAAATGGTTTTGATGGTAACATTTTTAATTCCAAAAAGGTTTTGATGGTAACATTTTTCATTCAAAAAAGGTTTTGTTGGTAACATTTTTAATTCAAAAAAGGTTTTGATGGTAACATTTTTCATTCAAAAAAGGTTTTGATGGTAACATTTTTCATTCCAAAATGGTTTTGATGGTAACATTTTTCATTCAAAAAAGGTTTTGATGGTAACATTTTTCATTCAAAAAAGGTTTTGTTGGTAATATTTTTTTCATTCAAAAATATTTTGTTGGTAATATTTTTCATTCAAAAACGGTTTTGTTGGTAAATACTTTCATAGCATTTTGACCCCAGTTTGGGGGGTTAACTATTTACCCATAGCTGGGACCCTAACAGGTGCTACCACTCTGGGTCAGGGTGGATCTGGGAACAGCAGCAATTAAGAGGTGGTCCCATGCTCCTCACAACCTCCCAATCAGAGGCCTTGCTGCCTAATGCAGTTTAAGGTCATACCCAGGACCTGAGAGTATGGGTTTAAATAAACATCGAAATAATGATAAGGACTCCTTTCAAAATGGTGAGAAACAAATGACTAATTAAAGATAATAGTTGGGACATATGAAGTCAGAAAGCGAGCTGACAAACTTTTTAAAAATTCTGATAGGAACCAGAAATATATATATATATATATATATATAGGTTGCTACTTGCCAAATTACAAAGAAGTTACTCGAAATCTTCCGAAGCTTTCCTTATTAAAACATTCATTTTAGCGTCCTTTAAAAAACCCTGAATCCCTAATGGGCTGGTGTACATGTGCTCCCTTTAATGAAGTCGAGTTTTACAATGGCAGAGAAAATAATTTCTCCTGGGATAATGCGGCGAATGGCTGACAGTTTTTTTAAATGATTAAATTTCTTGTCTTTTTTCTTTTCAAAGAAAACAAAATTCATATTTTAATTCGTATTTTCAATCGATTTACAAAATCGATATTCGATAAAAATAATTTAAGACCCTTCTTTTCCGGTATTGATGCATAATTGTCATGGTTGACTAAAGGAGTAGCAGCTTTTGGAACTTGTAAGATAATTATAAACAGTCTTAGTCCAATTGCTCACACATTTACTCTCGTCATTTTCGAAATCTGTAGCATACCAATGACGCATATGATAATAACACCTTGAATGGTATACTGGTTAACAAGATTGTCTCGCTTAGAACATTTCAACTGATTAGTGAGCTCGATCTTCACTGGATACCCATTACTTTTGGCCTTGTGTCTTATCTAAGCTAGCTTAGAAAATCACTATGATGATAACACAGAGTGAAAACCCAGTTATAGGTAAAATAGCAGGACAAACTGCATTTTATAGCCTTGGATAGCAATCAGTCTAGGAGAAAGAAGATTCCTGCAGTAAAAACCAGCCTGGAGTCCCCTCTCCATCTATGGGTTTAATAACAGAACAGATCGGGTTCAATAGCCTTGGGTGGCAACCGGTCTAGGAGAAGAAAAACTCTGTATTCAAAACCATTTTTGTCATATTAACTGTAAGACTGTTACTTTACCCAGGGATAAAGATGTTTGCTTAGGGTCAACACCACTAAATGCAAAGATGAAAGGAAGCATCGACGACCCCCTCGTCGATGGCGAGGGGTTCTCGATGACCTATGCTCCACTGGGAGCGATGGGGCCTTGAGGATAATGATAACAAATTAAGGATAAGTGGATTAATACCTTCCTGTGCAAACTGAGATTTTACTATTTCCTGTCATTGAATTTAACAAATCAGCCATTGTAATGTCACTCGAAAATAGAATTGTCACTCAATATCGAACCAGACAAGCTGATTAATTCCTAATTTGTTGATTGATAAAATCCACGCTTTTATCTGAGTGATACCTGGAATAAAGGAAATGTTTTTGCTTGAAAGGTTACTGAGCATATTATATTGAGAGAAGAAAGAGAATGCCTTCCAAAAAAATAAGCAAAATGTTTTTAAAATTTGAAATTTTTGTAAGAAACAAAGAAAAGAGTACTGAACTGTTACGTGATATCAGTTCTTTTATATGGCAGAGAAAGCTAGCAAATGTCGTCAGGGACTAAGAAGAAATTTGAAGTCAGAAAAATGTTGTTCTACAGGGGAACTGAGCAGGCTCCCCTGTAGAAAGAAGTTTTAGAGAAAACAGAAAAAGAAGAAGCAGCTAGAACTTCTATGGCACATAATGAGGAAAAACGGTTTGGAAAATTTAATGCACACAAGATAGATTAAATGGATAAAGAAGAAAAAACAAGGCAAAGAAGAAAAAGAATACGAAGCACAAGAGGAAGAAAGGGGTAAAGAAGAAGAAGAAGAAGAAGAAGAAGAAGAAGAAGAAGGCGGAGGAGGAGGAGGAGGAGGAAAAGACAAGAGGAAACAGAAAAAGAAAAAGAAGATAAAGGGGTAAGGAAGAAGGAAAAAATAAGGCAAAGAAGAAAAAGAATACGAAGCACAAGAGGAAGAAAGGAGTAAAGAAAAAGGAAAGAAGAAGAAGAAGAAGAAGAAGAAGAAGAAGAAGGAAAAAACAAGAAAAAATGAAAAAGAAAAATAAGATAAAGGAAAAGATAAGGCGAAGAAAAAAAAGAAGACTAAGAAGAAAGGCGTAAAGAAAAAAATTACAAGGAGAATAATAGAAAGAATTTGAAGAAGAAAACGAAGAATTTTTAGATAATCCTTGTACTCTTATTATTACTGGAATGGTGGCGGTATTTAAATGCCATATTCTTAAAGTTTGTATTTCAATAATTATTACTTTTACTATTATTGCTATTATTATTATTTATTCTATTAATTTAATATTGTTGTTGCTGTTTTATAATTGGTTATCGATTGTCGATGAGCTTCATTTTCTTTTCTTCTGCCTCATTCCCCTCATTCTGCGAGGAATGAGAGTCAAAGCAATCTAAGTGGAAAGTGACGCCGACGCACGCTTTAGGGAAACTTCCCCACGTTATATTGTTTCCCTTTTATTCTTGTGTTTTTTTTTATTATTATTAATTTCTTGCCTGAAGTGTTGGTATTGCCGACTTAACTCGCTCTTCCCTGATTACCATTAAATTACGTGACGCCTTCAAATAAAAATCCTGCAAATTGTCCCTACGTCATGAAATGTTGCTGCAGAGCTTCGAAACACAGCTCTCCCATAAATTAACCCCTAAAGCACATAGCATTCCAAACTTCACGTTTTCACACTGTATCACGTGACTTGTGGCGCCAACTTGCAATAATTCGTTTACTCACCGTCTTTTAACATTCAGGCTTGAAGCTGAAAAATAGGGGCGTAGTTACACCACCTTGTACCTTGTCTCATATATGGGAGTCTTGCTACTCAACCTGGCACAAGGATCTCAGATATGGGCATTGCCACTCAAACTCTTACAGCGATTTCAAATACTCAATCTGGTACTACGATCTCAGATACGGCATTGCTACATCTTCTAGTAGTGCGGTCAGATAGGGGTGTTGCTACTGCACCTGTGTATCCAAGCCGCATGCACCCTAGGTAGGTTGAGTCAGCTTCATCCCTGATGGTGAAAGTTTCATTGGGACTTGTTTAAGGGCAGGATCCCAAGTCCTACCCTAACCTATAACTGGAGGGAAAGGACGGATTAATACTTTTCCAAAGGGTAAGTGAATGCAGGGCACTCAACTGGAATTCGAAATCGGCTCACTGATTTCTCTTTCCGAGCCGACATCCACTGCACCACAACGCACATCTGTCAATAAACGTTTACAGGACCTGGTATTCCCAAGCGGTCACCCATCTAAGTACTGACCAGGCTCAACGTTGCTTAACTTCGATGATCGAACGAGATATTCAACGTGATATGACCTGGTACAGGAACTTTGCTACTTCCCCTGGCACAGAAGTCTCACATAGGATGTTGCTCATCAATGTGGTATTGCAGTTTCAGAAAAGGACGTTACTACATCTTTAGTACTACGGTCAGATAGGGGTGTTGCTACTCCACCTGGTACAGGGATTTCACATAGGGTCCTTCCTACTCTACCTGGTACAGCGATTTCAGATAGGGCATAACATGATCCCCGGCTGAGTCCAGCCAACCTTTCTGAGCTTCAGTCGATTCCGCCAACGTTGTGTTGTTGATCTCGGATTAGCTAAAGCAGGATTGCTTGTTGTCACTTGACGAGGTTGGCCCAGACAGGTGAGGGTTGGTATATAATGAAAATCAGATTTAAATCCGCCACAACACAGTGTACATTTATATATATTTATGTGTATAGAATAACTAGAAGCAAGTCAAATTAAAGTGACCAAAAATATCAGTTGCTTGGTATTTCAGTAGCACGATAATATTCGTGTTCTATTTTCTCCAAGAAACGATGGTTTATTTAACTTCAGGCTGGTTGAATTTGGACTCTCTATCTCTTTCAATCTAATTTTCTTCTCATATTATGTTTTCTTCTCATTTTATATTTCTCACTCTTGTTTTTTCTTCTGATTTTATATTTCCTTCTTATCTTATATTTTCTTCTAATATATATTTTTTCTCATCATATATTTTCTTCACATCTGAACTTTTCTTCTGATATTTATTTTCTTCTTATGTTTTAATTTCTTCTTATATATTCTCTTCTCGCGTTCTTTTTTTCTTTTCATCTTATAATTTCTTGTGATCTTATATTTCCTTCTTATCTTATATTTTCTCCTCATCTTATTTTTTCTTCTCATCTCATATTTCTTTTCATATTTTTTCTTTTGTATATTTTCTTTTTTAATTTTTTTTCTTCTAACCTCATATTTTCTTTTCATCTTATATTTTCTTCTCATCCTATATTTTCTTCTAATTTTATATTTTCTTCTCATTTTATATTTTCTTTTTATCTTCTATTTTCTTTTTATCATATATACTCTTGTCATCTGATGTTTTCTTCTTATCTTATATTCCTCCCTATTTTATATTTTCTTCTTATCTTATTTTTTTATAATTTCATATTTTTCATATCGCCCCAAACAAGACATTTTACGTCCACTGTTGTGCAGGGGATTACATAGGATGAAAGTTATGATGAAGAGGGACAGGTTACAGGGGGTGTCAGGAAGTGGGTAAGACAAAGATGAGAATACTGATGAGAGTGGAGTGGATGAAGAAAGGAGAATGAGAGAGACGATGCAAGTCATTGATATTTTTTTTTAATTCGTATCGCCCCAGGCAAGGCATTTTACTGTCACTGTTGTGCAGGGGCTTACATAGGAGGAAAGCTTTGAGAAAGAGTGACAGGTTATAGGGGGTGTCAGGGAGTTGATAAAAGAAGGATGAGAATACTGATGAGAGTGGAGTCGATTCTTTTTATCACATATTTCCTTCTTATCTTATTTTTTCATAATTTCATATTTTCTTCTCATCTTATATTTCATTCTCATCTCATATTTTCTTCTCATCTGTTATTTTCTTCTTATCTTATCTTATATTTATCATTCTCATTCCACTTTTGGTAGCTATGTATTTCTCTTCCTTTCACTTAAATATCTAAATTATTTGTTCACCACTGTTATTGTCCTCACAGCACTTTGGGTCAAGTAACTAGAATTAAGCAACGTCTATATTCACTTAGCCATGTGTTCTCAAGGTTAATCCCAGTGACTTGAGTCAAAGAGATGTGATTTAAATACCAGGCTACAACAGTGGTTAACAAATAACTTAGAAAATTGCACGAAAGGGAGATAACTACATGTTTACCAGGAGTGGCATCGCACAAGGAATGAAAATGATATACCCCCGTAATCGTAATAAAGGGTTCGGTTTGAAATTCTTTGCGCCTGAAGAAGGTAAGAGCCTAAACGACCGAAGCATCGTAATTTATTATTAGATATCCCACACAGTGATAAAAGAAAATATGCTAGAAGCAATGAAATGTTGTAAGGGTCATGGCGAAAATTCACTTTGGATGATTTTGTGATGCAGAAATTATCTAAACGTTTTCGTCTTAATGAATTATTTTCTCCTTTGATCACAGTAGCATTTTTTCTGTCAAAGTTGTTGTCAGTCTCGTTAAAGCATTTCATGAATTGTTATGGAAAATGTTCCTTATTTGTATAATCATATCGCCCGCAAGCAAGGCAGTTTACAGAGGGTTACATAGGAGGAAAGTTATGAAAAAAAGTGAAAGGTTATAGGGGGTGTCAGGAAGTGGGTAAGAAAAGGAATGAGTATACTGATGAGAGTGGAGTGGAGGGAGAAACGAGCATGAGAGAGAGAATGCAAGTCAGTGAGGTTTTTTTTTTACAATCATATTGCCCCAAGCAAGGCATTTTACTGCCATTGTTGTGCAGGGTGTTACATAGGAGGAAAGTTATAAGAAAGAGGGATAGGTTAAAGAGGGTGTCAGGAAGTGGGTAAGACAAAGATGAGAATACTGATGAGAGTGGAGTGGATGAAGAAAGGAGAATGAGAGAGAGGATGCAATGTAATATAACAATCTGGCCCCACCCGAGGAAGTGATGCAAGCGATGGTGTTTCCCGTCGGTGGAGGGGTCGGCGAGCGGCAGGGCGGGTGTTTGTGAAATACATCCTGTCGAGGCCGGAGCGGATGTCGTTTGACCTTATTTCCGACAGCGGCGGAAATGACTACGGAGGCAAACAGAACAGGTGTCTCTAGGAATTACGTGGGCGTTGCGTGGGCGAGGCAGAACCGGAAGGAAAGTCCCGGTTCTAGAAGACTATATAAAGACCTCGACACACGGATTCGCCAGCAGAGAACGGCCAGTGGAAGCAGAGGGACACCACAGGCAAAAACTACACTCCCGTCAACCCATTCTATGTGCGCTCTCACCCTTCCGTTCTCTATTCCACACGGTTCGTCGTCATTAATAAAAATATAACCTTATATTTTTATATATGCGTGTTTGTTGTTTTGTCGTCGTACGGCGATATATAACAGCAAGTCAGTGATATATTTTTTTTTAATTCATATCGCCCCAGGCAAGGCATTTTACTGTCACTGTTGTGCAGGGGCTTACACAGGAGGAAAGCTATGAGAAAGAGTAACAGGTTATAGGGGGTGTCAGGGAGTTGATAAAAAAGGATGAGAATACTGATGAGAGTGGAGTCGATGGAGAAAGGAGCATAAAAAAGAGGATGCAGGTTAGTGAGATAGGAGATGGCTATTGACTTTACATTTAAATTCTTGGCGGTTATTGCTGTCGGAGAAACAGGTAAACGGAAGGGAATTCCACAGGCGAGAAAAGAAGCTGATGGAATAGAATTTGCATTTACATTTTATTGGTTTCACAGTAAAAGGGTGGGGCCTAGTTGCTAATCTTGTGGCTCGAGTAAATTCATATATAGGGGACACCAGTGAGCTAAGTTCATCGTGAAAGGATTTTTAGAAGAGACACAGAGAAGCCACATTTCGCCGGTGAGAATGTGACTGTATCTGAGCTGCCAAATCGGGATCGATCACGTGATAGATTCTCGGCAGGATTTTGTCAAGGAGCCCTTGTTCATATAATCTTTTATTTAAATTCCTTGAGAGTTAACCAATTTGTTTTACATTCTTTTCCCAAATACAAAGTTATATTTAAAAAAAAACTGGGGAGATAGCGATAAGCCAGTCTTCAAAGAGGAAGCGGTTTGCTTGATTTTCAAAAATTCACTTCCAAAATACTTGTTCTGATTTGGGTTCGAACCCAATTCAGAATAACGATTTCGGATAGAATTAGATAATGAAATACGCAACTATCTAAACCACTACACATGCTCGAACCGATATTTATTTGCTTCATAAAAAACGTTTGTTTACAGCTCTGTCAAAGATGAAAAAGATGTCGGAGCATGTAAAAATTCCAACTCTATATGCTTTCTTTTCTACTAAATATTTAATAAACGGTATAAGCTTTGATCTTTTCCGCTTCTTTTTCGTCCGTTACGTATCGGACAGGTTACACAAAATGATGAAGGTATTAGCAATTTTTTTTTTTAGCTTTTCAGATATTTATTTTAATTTTTCAGTTCTTTTTTTCCTTTACATTTGATATTTACAAACTTTTATCCTTTTCCCATTTTCTCGTTTAATCAATTTTTCTTCAAGAAATTTAAAATACCTTAAAGACGAATATTACTCTTGATAAAAAAAAAAACAAGAAAAAAATATTTTCCTATTTACTGTAGCATTCGTCTCTTCCGGATTGTTACAGAAGTAGGATTTGCATTCAATTTCACACCAGACCAAGTATTAATATCAAACCAAACTACCTTCGTTAACTCTTACCACAAGCTGGTTCTTGGTTGGTTGATTTTACGATATATTCTATTTAATTTATTAGGACACCCAGTGAGGATATAACTCTGTAGAGGTGACCAACCAGACTAGCTTTGTTAACAATTACCATAGATCTGATTATTGTTTGTTTGATTTCCGGACATATCAACCTCTGTTGAGCTGTTTAATGAGAAATTTTTATATTGGGCACTAAGTGAGAATCGTGTTTACAAAATTGAGCTTAGGCGAAATTCCGGCTTCCGAATGCAGACTCACTTGACCTCATAGCTGCTTCAATTTTTGTTTATCTATTTACTAGCTGTATAGCCCGGCGTTGCTCAGGTGTAATGAAAGCTTTATAACTAATCCATGGTCCTGGAGCTCAGACTCTTTGGACGTTGGCACGAAAGACTAAAAAGCAATAGTTAAAGCGAAACCGTAGACTGAAAGAAAAATGAATGGATGTAAGTCAAATTTTGATTTCCTGGTATCAATATCAAATTTTCTACACTATTGTAAGAAATGCAACCTTGAAACTTCTGAATATCGTTTCTTATGTCTTTGTCTATGAGTGTATCAAATTTGATTAAAATCGGACCACTCCTTCTATAACCCAATTTTTTTTTATTATCGATTTTCGATATTTATCGGAAGTACCTCGACACAAAACCTAGCTAAGAACACTGGCAGACACTTATAGTACAACAGTGTAAATTTTCAAGAAAATCGGTTCAGCCATTTCGGAGTCTATAGGTAACGAACACACACACACACATACAGACACACACACACAGACACACACACACAAAGTTCCATTCATAAATAAGTTTAGATTGTAAGCGTCAGAAAGAGTAGTAATACACGCAGTTATATAAACAACCGCTTCACAGACGAGTTTGGCAGTCTCTTTGGCACACAAATGTAAAGAGTACAGACGCCGCGGTTACTCCCCACACTCGATGGCCGGGAGTAACTGATGAAGTCAGGTTTTGAATAAAATGTATTCTTAATTATACTAATTAAATTTAATTATTGTCATTCATTAGTCCGCATGTATTTTCATTAACGAACACAACGACTTAAATATATTGTATGACCTTTGCGCCTAGCGTAGAGCAATCGATAGTATCCAAGCCTCACAGACCATTGTTCGCTACGTTCGATTCTCAAAGACTGTAATAAATATTTACTAGAAAAGAAAGTCTGTGAATTCGTGCTTGTTACATAACGAGAATATTTTTAGGGGTTAAATCTTGAACTTTAACATTCAAAATTTGGTTTTTAATTAATTAAGATCTTTATACTGTTGACAATATACGCCATAGTTTATGGATCAATCGCAGCACGTAATCTGTTCAATGTTCAATATTCTTAAAGCTTTCCTGCCATTATCCCTGGCTTCTCTCTTTTTTTTTCTTTTTCATTTCACCCCGAGCAAGGCGGAAACGCCACTGATATGCAGGGGGTTACATAAATGTAAAAAGATTAATTAGAAAAGAGTGAGGAGTACAAACTAGTTAGAAAGGAACAATAGAAAGCAGGTGCGATGACAGATACATAGGTGGAGAGAAAGGGAAGGTTATACAGGGGTGGGGAGAGAGCTAGAGTCCAGTGGTTAGTAGATGAGTATTGACTTTGCATTTAAATTTCTGGAGGTTGTAGCCGTCAGGAAAGCAAGAATACGGGAGCGAGTCCCACAGGCGGGAAGTGCGAGAGAAGAAGCTGCAGGAGTAGAATTGTCGTCTGCATTTGGCTAACCTGACTGTGAATGGGTGGGACCCAGTTGCCAGTCTGGTTGCACGAGTAAACACCTGTTGAGGAGGCATCAGTAACTTAAGCTCGTCCGAGCAGAAGCCATGAAAGTATTTATAGAACATTATTAAAGACAAATTCCTGTCATCCAGGCATTGTATTAATTCGACATACACGGTCGTATTTCTTTCTGTGAAATTATCATCTTCCTTCTGGTCTTCTTGGCAAAGAATGATGTCTTGAAGTTTTTGTATTCTTAGGTAGCCTAGGAATTTTATTTCTCACAATTCGTATTTTGACTCGTCATTTTCAAAATAGATTCGTAGACTGGGCCCGAAACCTTTGTTGACAATGTCCGCCATAGTTTATGAATAAAGAGCAGCACCTGAATCTGTTCAATGAAACTTTTGCTAATCCATTGGGATATCCCCGCGTGAGTTCGAATCTCATCTTCGTCGCCAAGTTGTTGTGGAGTACAGCATAAAATATTTTGCGTTGCAAGTACAAATGTCGGTCGACGTACTGGTGGGAAGTTTGTATTATCCACTATCCCTAGAGAGGTGAGTTCACCATAACAAATGTTCAATACAGTGTTCAACACACAATTGAACAGTGAAAGCTTTCAATCTCGAACACACGAGAAATCGACGCCCAAACGAATCACCACTGCTATTTTATGATAATCGAGCACAAACTTTTAAAATGACCTGATAATTATTTCGTACGCATTTTAATATACTGTCTTTTATCACGATTGCGAATCTTTTAACTTATTAGCGTCTTGGGGGCAGCTCACGTATTGCTGTCGCAGCAGAAGCGTGTCTAGGTCAAGATAGCCCTACGCTCTCCAGACCATATAATAGCGAAAGTTTAACTTTTCCCCACAACCTTTGAGTCATTCCTTTTTGGACAAAAAAAAATCAACATTATGACGCAATTGGACGATGCCAGGTTTAAATCTCGAACACACCAGAAATCGGCGCCAAATGAAACGTCTGTGCCAAGTAGCGGCTCATTTTATATTAATAATAAAAATTAGGTGCGAACTTTTCTAATAATTTGATATTTGCAATAATCCCATGAAAATGTATTGATCCGAGTCGAAACTTAATAAAAAAATGTTCAGAATATACTCAGAAATCCATTATCTTGCATACACTCCTGATCAAAAATTTAAGACCACTTAAAAATCTTTAAAAAGAATTTTTTTTTTTACAGATAGATTTTAAACTCCTACCATTTAAGGTTACCAATACTACAATCTAAAAGGTTATAGAAACAAAAAGCTACATTCCAAACATTTTATTTAGAAATTTACATCTTTATAAAATGAGGCGATTTACACATGATCAAAATTATAAGACCAGAGATAAAAATTCTACGAAATTGTACAAAAAGTGTATGAAAACATTCAACAACCAAATTTAATAATGAGTTTTACCTCCACTGCTTTTGATGACTTCAAATATATATAGTCATCCGCAGACAGACCTGTTTCACTGTATCATCAGTACGGTTAGACATCCGGTTGCTTCTAGCTATGATTGAAACCCGAGCGTATTGACATCAGTCGGCGATTCTACCTCTGAGCTATGGTAGAGGAAAGCGGACTTTTAGCGTGGTATATACAATGTAAAAATACGCCAGTGTCCGAGAGTATTCAAATTCATTACTGAATGAACGATGTGTAGATGCTTGAGTAGCTACGGTACTCCTGTTTCTTAAAGCGTGAGAACTGCGTTTATTTTTCTGTGCATTCAAATATTATAAAGAAAATTTATTCGGTGACAAGTGTCCTTCTTTTAAGAGAAACCATATATATATATATATATATATATATATATGGCATTTGTTTGTCAGTCTATGAACTTCAGTCAAATAGTCAATGTCTATATCTTTTTTTTTTACAAATCAATTTATATATATATATATATATATATATATATATATATATATATATATATATATCACAATTAATTTGGTTATTTTTACTTACCTATAACTTCTCACGATATCTTAGCTAGCTAGCTAGCTAGATAGATAGATAGATAGATAGATAGATAGATAGATAGATAGATAGATAGATAGATAGAAGTAAAATCACGTTCGGAAAGAAAGAAAGAAAGAAAGAAAGAAAGAAAGAAAACAAAACAAACGGAGATAGATAGATAGATAGATAGATAGATAGATAGATAGATAGATAGATAGATAGATAGATAGATATGCGCAGGTTTTTCCTCGGTAATGTATATGAATATCAGGTTGTGTTGGCATATATGAGTAAGTGTATTATGTGTTTATCATAATACGTATGTGTATATATTTGTTTATGTTTGTGTCTAGATGGTTCTATGTATGTGTTTAGACAAATGCTATCTATCGGAACTTGTATTGATCTTTATAGAATACTCATGAGGACGTAATCAAAACTCCCCAAATAACATCTGCATGTTTGTTTTTGTTTTCGTTTTAGTCTTTTTTTTGTTTTGTTTTTTGTTGTTGTTGCTTTTTGTTGTTGTTGTTTTTATTTCGTTTTGAGCAATTTTTATTAAAGGCATCTGCAGTTTCTTCGTTTAATCTTTATAACAAAAAAAAAAACACATCAAAAGAAAATAGTTTAAACGTAACTATATCTTTCCAAAATAAAAAAACTATCGAATTTCTGCTCTTAAATTTGAAGAAGCGAGCAAAGAAAATAAACCAGTTGATTATTTCGTTATATGTACTTCGGCCACAACTAAAGAACGCGGTAAATACCCGAATATGGCGTCCAGGTCTAGTGAGTCGGAAACGCAAACTTCGCTTTGTTTGCGCGCGAAAGAATTCTTCTGAGGGTCGAGCGCGCTAAATATGGTCGTGACAGCTTTGATGTGTAGCCTTTGAGGTGAATTTTTTCTTTTTCTCTGAACTCCTCCAGATGGTGAGAATCGCAAATGATTAACTTCTGTCCGATTTTGAGTGAGTATGACGCGTGTATATGTATCTGTGTGTCATGTATTAATGCGTTCAGGTTCGTGTATTACTCGTCGTAAACATGAGCCATTCCTTCACAGCATTTCATGTTTGTAAGCAAGTGGACTTCTTTTTGTTAAAATAACATGCACACACATATGCACACTGGAATAAGACAGATGAATATCTATCTATCTATCTATCTATCTATCTATCTATCTATCTATCTATCTATCTAGATAAAAAAGATGAACGAAATATATATATATATATATATATATATATATATATATATATATATATATATATATATATCCAGGTGAAGAGAACCAACAGTTTTACAATTTCGAGTTCTCCAGCATCTAATTTTACTTTTGTAAAAGTGCTCCATACAAAAAATATTAATAATATAATTTTGTTATTTATTTAAAAATACCTTGCGATGCGACACGGAAATTTCTATGTTTCGAGATTTCTACCTAGTCATCAGGTAATTTTATATCATCGTTGTGAAAATGTATTTTTAATACAAAAAAAATTAATTATATATGATTGATAAATCGATACATGTATATAACACCGATGTATTTGCAAAGTTATATATATATTAGTCATTCACATACAAGCCCGTTTCGCTGTATCACAGCTCATCAGTGTGACTAGACATATTCACTTGCTTTTGGCTGGGATCGAAACTCGACCGATTTGGTGTCAGTCGGAGTCTCTACTCCCTAAGCCATCGGCGCAAGGGGCCAGCGAAGGGAAATTTTAACGTCTTGTATGTAAGCAGTGTATACAGACGCCAGTCACCGAGAGAACTCAATTCATTTCTGAAGAGTCACTTTGCAATATATATATATATATATTGCCAAGTGACTCTTCAGAAATATATATATATATATATATATATATATATATATTGCCAAGTGATCTTATGAAAGGCAGCTAGATTATATAATTTAAAATTTGTCTAAATAAATATTATTTTGGAGTATGAACGGATGTTATTAAAAATAACCAGACATAAAATCTAGGTGAAGAGAACCAACAGTTTTACAATTTTGAGTTCTCCGGCATTTATTTTGCTCAATACAATAAATATTGTAGAGCATAATATAATCACATAATTGAATTTGATTTTTAATTTAAAAATACATTGCGATCCGGAAATTTCTATGTTTCGAAATTTTTACCTAGTCATCAGGCAATGTTAGATCAACGATGCGAAAATGTATTTTCAAAGAAAAAAAACTTAATTATATATATATATATATATATATATATATATATATATATATGATTGATAAATCGTTATATGTAAATAAGACCGATGTATTTCCGAGAAAAGGTATAAAATTTGTCGTCGTGTCCACAGATATGTTATGCTGAAAGTGTGGATGATAATTATACTCGCATATATATATATATATATATATATATATATATATATATATATATATATATATATATGTATATTGCCAACTGATCTTATGAAGGGCTGCTATATTATGTAATTTAAAATTTGTCTAAATGAAGATTATTTTTGATTATGAACGGATGTTATTAAAAAAACATAATGTTTGTAATTTATCCAACTGAATGTTAACATTTTCACTGGCACACTCGAGCCACCTTCCTGGTGGATTCTCATTGTCTATTTGCAGTAGACTACCTTCACTACAGCGAACGGGTTTCGAACCCATCGAACCACAAATAGAATTGTAATAATGCAATAAAATAAAACGGGAGAAAGATTAAAGAAATGTTAGTTAAAAAATTTTAAATATTTTTTTTAATCATCTCACCCCAAGCAAGGCATTCCACTGCCACTATTGCGCATGGGGCTACATAGGGGAAGGTAAAGAGAAGGAGTGGTTAGACATAGGGAATGTCAGGAGGAAGGTGACAGATGAGTAAGGATACCGAGGATGAGATGGGAAGAGTGTTTGATAGAATGGGAGCAGGTTAGTGTGTTAGGAGGTGTCTATTGACCTTACATTTAAACTCCTGGAGATTGTAGCCGTCGGGGAAGCAATCGTGTGGAAGAGAATTCCACAGTCGGGAAGTGCGAGGAAAGAAGCTGTTGGAGTAGAAGTTACGGTTGCATTTTATCGGTTTCACAGTAAAAGGGTGGGATCTAGTTGCTAATCTAGTGTCTCGTTCAAATTCGTATTTAGGGAGCACCAGTGATCCAAGCTCATCGGAGCAGAAACCGTGAAAGTATATTGACCATGATTCGTCAGATATGTATTTCAAATCAGGTTTCTGTGTATTTTTGTTTTGTTTTGTCTTTTTGTTGTTGTTTTTTTAATCGTTTCACCCTCAAGCAAAGTAGTACAACCACTGATGCACAGGGGGTTACATGAAAGAGTAAAAGTTTAGGTAGGAGGAGAGTGAAGAGAAAGACAAGCCAGTTACAGGCGGTGTCAGAGAAAAAGCAAGAGAAATATGGGAACAGGTTTGAAGACAGTTGCAAAGGTAAAGAGAAAGGAAAAGAACAAGATATCATGATGTAGAAATGTAGATGTAATGGAGTCAAGTGGATAAGAGATGGGAATTGATATTGCATTTAAATTCATGGAGGTTGTAGCCGTCATAAAATCAAGTATATGGAAGGGAGAAATGCGAGTAAAGAAACTGATGGAGTAGAATTGTCGGCAGCATTTGGTTGATCCAACTGTAAATGGATGGAACCTTGTTGCCAGTCTGGTTGCACGAGAAAATTCTGGTGGAGGGGCACCAGTGACTTAAGTTCTTTGGAGTAGACGCTATGAAAATATTTGTAGAAGAGACAGAGATATGCTACATCCCGCCGTTGCTGGAGTCGAGCTGCCAAGTCTGGACCTATCACATTACAGATTCTCCTTTGGAGCCTGTCGAGAACACTGAGATGAACAGCAGAGGCGTCTGACCAGATATGACAACAGAATTCTATGCACGGACGGATAGTTGATTTGTATATGGGCAAGATGAATTTAGGCAGACAAAACTTCCTGGCCAGACACAGTGACCCAACCTTCCTAGCAGTGGATTTAGCTATTGACCCGGTGTGAGGATTCCACTTGAGGTCGGAAGATAGGGTAAGTTCGAGGAGGTGCAGTATATTGCTTTCAGGGAGACTCGCTTGGTCCATGCTTATGGAGAGGAGACAGAAAATGTTGCCTGTGATGGTTGACATATAGCAGTTTCATTTTAGAATCATTGAAATTTACAAGCCACTTCTTACTCCAGTCCACCACTGAGTGTAGCAAAACGCGAGAAAATCCTGGTGTACGTTCACTAGGGAGCGCAAAATAACACTACAGCGAGAGAGAAACAAACAAAAACGCACGAATTCTATTTCTAGTATACGGGCTTTTAAATTCGTGTATTCATTTGACACAGCCCGACAGTAGGAAGTTTTATACTTGGGACATCATCCGTGTAACTGTTTGTCTTCTTTCATGACATACTAACGGACTGCATCACCTTTTTAGCTCATGAGAACCCTTACTGCCCATATCTGGCTGAAATTGCCTTTAACTCGCAACTACAACTGTCCCTCCCTTCGACTGATACCGCAACGTCTATCTCCATATCTGTAACACACGGATAGTAACCATCTAACGACCGATTGCTTATCCGCTCACTCTCTGACATTACATATCTACCAGCGAGATATGAATTAGATAATTAGATAAGACACCAAGTCCAAAGCGACCAAAGACATCAACAGTCAAGGTTTTGGCCTCCATCTTTTGGGATGCGCAAGCTATTTTGCTTAATTAACTTAGGAATAGAAGGACCCTCAATAGCGAATATTATATAGCATTATTGGTGTGATTGAATGAAGAAATCGCCAAAAAACAGGCCACAAATGAAAAGGAAAAAGTGATTTTTCACCAACATAACGCACCTAGTCACTAGTCGATCGCAACGATGGCAAAACTAGATAAATTACACTTCGAATTGCTTTCACTTGCCCATCTTTTCTTCAGATTTGGCCCTCAGCGACTACTGGCTGTTTGCAGACCTCAAAAGAATGCTGCAGGGAAAGGGATTTGGCTCCAATGAAGAAGTGATATTAGAAACTGAAGCGTATTTTGAGGACAAAGACAAATCCTTTTATAAAAAAAAGGCATGTAATTTTTAGAGAAATGTTGGAATCAGTGTATCACCCTAGATGGAGACTATGTTGATAATTAAATTCGAATTTTGTCTAAATGTTGTTGTTTTATTAGTTAGGATCGAGATTTATCGAGTGATGTGTAATCTCTTTCGATCCATGATTGACAAGGCAAAAAGTTTTTTTCCGTATTATATTGCCATTTCTTTCTGCGGTAGAACGATTGCCAACCAAAACTGATTAATCTAAACTGCTATTTAGCCCGTAGCTGAAGGGAGAAGAGATGGATTAGTATGTGACAATAGATGAAACATAGATCCACCACTTCATTCCGGAGTCAAATCAGTAGTCAGCTAAGTGGACAACAGCAGGTGAAAGTCGTCCAAAGCGACCAAAGACGCAAACATCAGCAGGTAAGGTTTTAGTCTCCGTATTTAGAAATGCGCAAGGTATTTTGTTCATCGATTACCTTGGGAAAAGAAGAACCATCAGTAACGACTATTATATAGCATTATTGGTGCGTTTGAAGGCAGATTGCAAAAAAATAAAACGGCCACAAATGAAGAAGAAAAAAATGATCTTTCACCAAGACAACGCAGTGTCACAAGTCGATCGAAACGATGGCAAAACTACATAAATTACACTTCGAATTGCTTCCGTATTCGTCCTAATCTCCAGGTTTGGCCCCCAGCGACTACTGGCTGTTTGCAGACCTCAAAAGAATGCTCCAGGGAAAGAGATTTAGCTCCAATGAAGTTTATTAGAAACTGAAGCGTATTTTGAGGCCAAAGACAAATCGTTTTCCAAAAAGTCATCGAATTGTTAGAGTAGCGTCGGAATCAGTGTATTGCCTTAGAAGGTGACTATGTTGATTAATAAAATCGAATTTTGCCTAAGAGTTCTTGTTTTATTAATTAGGCCCGGGAATTATTGAGTGATATGTTAGGTAGATAGTAAAAAGACAGAATTACGACTTCGTTTTACAAGGCTGGGACATTTGGCACAGCACAATCTTCACACAGTTGCATTTCAGCTGGCTAACACGAGCTTCAGAAGTATTTACTGTGCAGTAAATGCTTTCACAACAGCCGCCAAAACCCAGCCCCACTCCCATTTACTTCTTACTTTTAGAATAAGTTTCACTATCAGGTTGTATTGCAAAGAATTTTTTTTCCAAAATAATCCCCCCTACCCCTACCGCACCAAAAAAACCAAGATTGTGCCATTAATTTGGGAGACAGATCGTTTTTCGAAAACCTGGAAATAGAATTCTTTTAAGTTTTCTTTTTTAGGTATTTTGTTTCTATTTTCTTACGGTAACACAAACTAAATGATACGCGATCCTAATGATTCAACTGGCGGGATCAGGACAGAAAGGAAATCTTTTACGTGTGAAGAAAGTAAGTTAACGCCAACAGTATGGGTGGCTTTCGCTCCAATTTCCACTCATGCACGAATTTGTGACAAGGTATTACGGTCCATTGCCCAATGGCCGCCAAATAGCTCGACGTCGTATTTGGCTTTTTCAACTTTACGAAATGGCTGAAATAATCCCTGATAAACCTGAAAGTTCTCCATTACTGAATTTAACACCAGTCGCCATCTTTATCTAAGCACGACAAATCTCTCTCTCTCTCTCTCTCTCTCTCTCTCTCTCTCCCTCCCTCTCTCTCTCTCTCTCCCCACACTCATACACCTGCGATAAGGGAAAAAGTCGTTAATTTTTTACACCCAACTAAAATAAAATTTTATTTAATTTTTTCAAAATTAATGGATAATAAATAAAGTCGCTTTTAAAATTTTTTTTAGTTCAAATTGATTAATAGTTTCTGTTTTTATCTGGGAATTGTTTTAACAGACTAAGGAAAGAGCAACACTGAAATCCGAATATGTATTGGCATGGCCACGGACGCATTTCAAAAGCTAAGCAGAGTATTAAGAAACAGGAAAATTTTGTTGGAAACGCAAAAAGAGTACTGAACTGTTACGTGATATCTGCCCTTCTGTATGGCAGCGAAGGCTAGACAATCTCTTCAAAGATGAAAGATAGACTCAAAGCAACAGAAGTGTGGTTCTACAGAAGGATACTGAGGATACCATGGACCGAACATGTCGAGGTTTTAGAGAGCATGGAAACGAAAAGGAAGCATATACTTAACATCAGGAAGAGACGGTTGAAGTTCCTGAAACACGTAACGAGGAAAGAGGACTTGGAGAATGTGATACTCACAGGACAGATAGAGGAAAGAAGTAAAACAAAGCGTGAAATATTTGATGCGCTTAAGAAAATGGATGGCAGAGCAGGGTTTGAGAGAGATAACAAAACAAAATATATTAAGAGCTATAAGAGATAGAATGATGTGGAGAGCTATGATCGCCTACGTCCTGAAGAAACACTGCACATAACAGAAAAAAATCTGAGTTTAGTTAATGCATAGTGAAAAAAGGTTCTACAGACAGGAAAAAATGATTACAGAGAAAAGCAAACATTGGGGTTCGAGTCAACAAGGGTAACATCTCCATTTAAAACCCAAAGTTTTTAGCTCAGGTGTAGGCAAACGACGGCCCGCGAACCTCATGCACTAAAGCAATTCATGCGGCCCGCCAATTTGAAAAAGAAAGTTACCAAGTAACGCCAGTAATATTGTGAACATTAACTCTTTACCAGCAAAAGACTTGTCTGGTAACTTTGTTACAGCACCAAAGATTATATTGCCTTTCCTTTTGAATCATTTAAAAGAGATAAGACGTAAAACATTTGGCAGACCTGAAGGAGACCACCATCACCATTAATTTTTTTAAAAAATTTTTTCTGTGCAATCTTATTGATTACACCCTAAACTCTCCGATTGACAAAAAAAATTTGGAAAAATTTCAATATTTCAACAAATTTTTTTTTTTGGGGGGGGGGGGGCTCAGTTTTTCATACAACGTTATAGTAAATCGATCCTCCATTTTGGAACCACTTGCCGGTACGACATTATCACCACCTGTAAATTAGTTGATTATCATTTTTTTTTTTTCACTTTTTTCAGTGCAATCTTATCGATTAAACCCTAAACTTTCCGACTGACAAAAAAATTTGTAAAAATTTCAACATTTAAACAATTTTAGTAGGGGGCACAGTTTTTCATACAACCTTATAGTAAGTCGATTCTGTGCAATTAACTTTTTTGCTTGTGCATATTCAGCAACTGAATCCTTTGAGAAATTTTTGAATAAAGCCATTCTTGGAGTTTCCAGGGAAGATGCCATCGTAAGAACTGAAGAAAACTTGAAAAAGACAAAAACAATAGCAACAATTCGTCCCCCCAAAAAAAACAACACAAAGCGACCCCAACGCGAGTGGATCCAAAATGGAGGATCGATTTGCTAGAACGTTGTATGAGAAACTGAGCCGCCAACTAAAATTGCTTAAATATTGAATTTTTTTTTTATTTATTTATTTTTTTGTTTTTGATAATCGGAAACTTTATGTAATAATCAATAAGACTGCGCTGAAAAAAGTAAAAAAAAAATGAAAACCAACAAATTTAAAGATGGTGGTAGTCTCCTTCAAATCCGCCGAACATTTTATTTCCGCTTAGCTTTAATCATCTTACAAACTTTACCCAAAATGAGTTATTTGAGGCCATCTAAAAAGCGGAAAGCTGAAGACGAATGCCGGGTGCTTAACAAAGAATAGACTGAAATGTTTTGCATTGTTGACTGCAAACTGTATGTTTGATTTGTTGTGAAACAGTGTCTGTATAAAACGAATACAATTTGCAACGGAATTTTCAAACCAAGCACGCAAACTTGGGACACAATTTATCAAAGCAACAACTGTAAAAGAAGGCAACTAATCTGATAAAATGGTTGAAGCAACAGCAAACCGTACTTTTTTTTTTTTTTTTTTTTACATATAATCATATCGCCCCAAGCAAGGCATTTTACTGCCACTGTTTTGCAAGGGGTTACATAGGAGGAAAGTTATGAGAAAGAGTGACAGGTTATATAGTAGGTGTCAGGAAGTGGGTAAGAGAAAGATGACTGTGGCTATAAAGTGAAGGATCAGTTTATATATTGATTGTTATATAAAATTGATCCCCCACTTTATATTTACATGATAATAATAATAATAATAATATATATATAATCATATCGCCCCAAGCAGCAAAGTATTTTATTGCCACTGTTTTGCAGGGGGTTACATAAGAAAAAAGTTATGAGAAAGAGTGACAAGTTATAGGGGGTGTCAGGAAGTGGGTAAGAGAAGGAGGAATGCTACCATAAAGTGAGGGATCAGTTTATATATTGATTGTAATGTAGAATTGATCCCCTACATCATAACCACATTATAATAGTACAGGATTATTTTTTATAATCATATCACCCCAAGCAAGGCATTTTACTACCACTATTTTGCAGGGGGTTACATAGGAGGAAAGTTATGAGAAAAAGTGATAGGTTATAAGGGGTGTCAGGAAGTGGGTTAGAAAAGAATGAGAATACTGATGAGAGTGGAGTGAACGGAGAAAGGGGCATGAGAGAGAGAGGGAAAAGAAAGGAGGAGAAAGAAAGAAAGAAAGAAAGAAAGAAAGAAAGAAAGAAAGAAAGAAAGAAAGAAAAAGAAAGAAAGAAAAAAGGAAAGAATCGTAAGATGCTTTTTATAATCATATCGCCCCAAGCAAGGCATTTTACTGCCACTGTTTTGCAGGGGGTTACATATGAGGAAAGTTATGAGAAAGAGTGACAGGTTATAGGGGATGTCGGGAAGTGGGTAAGAGAAGGATGAGAATACTGATGAGAGTGGAGTGAACAAAGAAGGGAGCATGAAAGAGAGGATGCAGGTTAGTGAGATAGGAGATGACTATTGACTTTACATTTAAATTTTCTGGAGATTGTAGTTGTCGGAAAAGCAAGTAATTGGAAGAGAATTCCACAGTAGGGAAGTGCGAGAAAAGAAGCTGATGAAGTAGAATTTATTGTTTACAGTTTATTGGTTTCACTGTAAAATGGTAGGACCTAGTTGCTAATCTGGTGGCTCGAGTAAATTTATACATAGGGGACACCAGTGAGCTAATTTCATTAGAGCGAGAAGCCGTGAAAGTATTTCTAGAAGAGACACAGGGAAGCCACAGTGCGCCGGTGAGAAATCTGAGCTGCCAATTCTTTACAAATGAACGCGACGAAGGAAAACGAAACAAGTCACTTGCAGAAGCAGAATTTATTAGAATTTGCATGGTTGATGTTATCAGTTTTGTGCCCTGAAGTTAAATCAAAAGTAGAAACCATATCTCTGTCACGACGAGGTAGTTTATCCCAGAGACACAATTGCAATGAATATCCAACAACAGCAGTTAACAACCAGTTGTAGTTTTCAGTGGTTTTCTATTGTTTTAGATGAGAGTATTGTGGTGCAGTGGATATCGACTCGGAACGACAAATCGGGGAGCCGAGTTCGAATTCCAGTCGAATTCCTCGCATTCACTTACGCACAAATAACCTTCAGAAAAGTATTAATTCGTCTCTTTCATCCAGTTATGGGTTAAATAATAGAACAGATTGGGTTCTATAGACTTGACTGGCAACCAGTCTACCGCAGAAAGCAATGGTAACCCACTCCGGGATAATCTTCTGCCTAGTCAGCCATGCCTCTTCCAAGACATGATCGCCCAAGCACGTATCACATATGGCACTTAACTGACTGCCTGAAAATAATAGTTGGAATCATGATTAAGGCTTATACTGGTCATAAAGTGGGGGATCGGTTTTATATTGTTATGAAGTAATAAACTGCTCCCCCACTTATTACTATTAATAATATAATACACCTCATCTCCCTCTAGCTATGAGTCAAATAACAGGACAGATTGGGTTCTATATCCTTGGCTGGCAACCAGTCTACTGCATAAAGCAATGGCAACCTACTGCGGGATAATCTTATGCCCAGTCAGTCATGTTTCTTTCGAGACATGATCGCCCAAGCACGTATCACGTATGGCACTTAACTGACTGACTGACATTCAGGATATTACTCAGGTACTCATTTACATCAGAGGAATTGACGAAAACTTTGAAAATACATAGAAATTATTATCTATGAAGTCTCTCAAAGACATTGGAACCAATTTGTACAAGTTTCATTAACAATCTAATCAGATCTAGATTAAGTCTGGATAAACTGGCAACTATTACAGCTGATGTGACCTTGACGAATGATAAAATCAAAGATTTCCATCGCACAATGCTTTGTCTTGTCACTGCATACATCAAGAAAGACGCTATAAGTCTGTACGGGGTCTGAAACACAGGCTATCCCGAAGTGTCTTGGAAGACATCGAGTCTTTACTGATGAGCTTGTATCACAAAAATGTCCACTGGCTAAGCATGTGAAAAGTACTAAAGAGGTTGTAGAACATTAAAGCAGAGACTGTCGTGTTTTGTTTGTTTTTTTAATATTAAAAAAACCGTGCATGGAATACTGTTGTCATATCTGGTAAGGCGTCCCTGCTGTTCCTCCCAGTATTTTCGATAGGCTCCAAAGGAGAATCTGTAATATGATTCGTCCCGACCAGGCAGCTCGACTTCAGCCACATTCTCATCGACGGGATGTGGCTTCTGTTCCAGAAATATTTTCATGGCTTCTGCTTTGACGAACTTAGGTCACCGGTGCCCCTCCGCAAGAATTTACTAGAGCAACCAGACTGGCAACAGTTAGATCAACCAAATACAGACAATTCTACTCCGTCAGCTTCTTTTCTCGCACTTCCCGTCTGTGGAACTCCTTTTTATATACTTGCATTCCTGACGGCTACAACTTCCAAAAATTTAAAAGCTGACTGCTCCTTCTCTTCACGTTCCTCACCCAACATTTAATTTTCAAAATCTCATCCTTTCACATCACCTCCATCTTGTTCTTTCTTTCTTTCACCTTCGCAACTCACCCTCACTCCTGTGTTCTACTAGTCTTCACCTTCCTCCTTTCTACCCCTTGTATAACATCTGCATTTTCATCTCCTCTTGTCTAATATCAATTTATGTAACTCCAGACCTTTCTACATCACCACGTATCTTGGTCTTTCCTTTCTCTCTACCTCGCAACTGTCTTCCCTCCTGTGTTCCCATCATTCTCTTGCCCTTTCTCTTTCTCCCGCTGTAACTGATTAGTCTTTCTCTTCACTCTCCTCTTTTCTGATACTTCAATCCTCTTATGTAACTCCAGACCATTCTACATCACCCCGTGTATCTTGTTCTTTTCCTTTCTCTCTACCTTCGCAACTATCTTCACTCCTGTGTTCACATCCTTCTCTTGCCCTTTCTCTTTCACCCCTATAGCTGATTCGTATTTCACTTCACTCTCCTCTTGTCTAATACTTCAATTCTCTTATGTAACTCCAGACCTTTCTACATCACCCCGTGTATCTTGGTCTTTTCCTTTCTCTCTACCTTCGCAACTGTCTTCACTCCTGTGTTCCCATCCTTCTCTTGCCCTTCCTCTTTCACCCCCTATAACTGATTAGTCTTTCTCTTCACTCTCCTCTTTTCTGATACTTCAATCCTCTTATGTAACTCCAGACCATTCTACATCACCCCGTGTATCTTGTTCTTTTCCTTTCTCTCTACCTTCGCAACTATCTTCACTCCTGTGTTCACATCCTTCTCTTGCCCTTTCTCTTTCACCCCTATAGCTGATTCGTCTTTCTCTTCACGCTCCTCTTGTCTAATACTTCAATTCTCTGATGTAACTCCAGACCTTTCTACATCACCCCGTGCATCTTGTTCTTTTCCTTTCTCTCTACCTTCGCAACTGTCTTCACTCCTGTGTTCCCATCATTCTCTTGCCCTTCCTCTTTCACCCCCTATAGCTGATTCGTATTTCACTTCACTCTCCTCTTGTCTAATACTTCAATTCTCTTATGTAACTCCAGACCTTTCTACATCACCCCGTGTATCTTGTTCTTTTCCTTTCTCTCTACCTTCGCAACTATCTTCACTCCTGTGTTCACATCCTTCTCTTGCCCTTTCTCTTTCACCCCTATAGCTGATTCGTCTTTCTCTTCACGCTCCTCTTGTCTAATACTTCAATTCTCTGATGTAACTCCAGACCTTTCTACATCACCCCGTGCATCTTGTTCTTTTCCTTTCTCTCTACCTTCGCAACTGTCTTCACTCCTGTGTTCCCATCATTCTCTTGCCCTTCCTCTTTCACCCCTATAGCTGATTCGTATTTCACTTCACTCTCCTCTTGTCTAATACTTCAATTCTCTTATGTAACTCCAGACCTTTCTACATCACCCCGTGCATCATGTTCTTTTCCTTTCTCTCTACCTTCGCAACTGTCTTCCCTCCTGTGTTCCCATCCTTCTCTTGCCCTTTCTCTTTCACCCCTATAGCTGATTCGTATTTCTCTTCACGCTCCTCTTGTCTAATACTTCAATTCTCTGATGTAACTCCAGACCTTTCTACATCACCCCCTGTATCTTGTTCTTTTCCTTTCTCTCTCCCTTCGCAACTGTCTTCACTCCTGTGTTCCCATCATTCTCTTGCCCTTCTTCTTTCACCCCCTATAGCTGATTCGTATTTCACTTCACTCTCCTCTTGTCTAATACTTCAATTCTCTGATGTAACTCCAGACCTTTCTACATCACCCCGTGCATCTTGTTCTTTTCCTTTCTCTCTACCTTCGCAACTGTCTTCCCTCCTGTGTTCCCATCCTTCTCTTGCCATTTCTCTTTCACCCCCTATAGCTGATTCGTGTTTCTCTTCACTCTCCTCTTGTCTAATACTTCAATTCTCTGATGTAACTCCAGACCTTTCTACATTACCCCGTGTATCTTGTTCTTTTCCTTTCTCTCTACCTTCGCAACTGTCTTCCCTCCTGTATTCCCATCCTTCTCTTGCCCTTTCTCTTTCACCCCTATAGCTGATTCATCTTTCTCTTCACGGTCCTCTTGTCTAATACTTCAATTCTCTGATGTAACTCCAGACCTTTCTACATCACCCCGTGCATCTTGTTCTTTTCCTTTCTCTCTACCTTCGCAACTGTCTTCCCTCCTTTGTTCCCATCCTTCTCTTGCCCTTTCTCTTTCACCCCTATAGCTGATTCGTCTTTCTCTTCACGCTCCTCTTGTCTAATAATTCAATTCTCTGATGTAACTCCAGACCTTTCTACATTACCCCGTGTATCTTGGTCTTTTCCTTTCTCTCTACCTTCGCAACTGTCTTCCCTTCTGTGTTCCCATCCTTCTCTTGCCCTTTCTCTTTCACCCCTATAGCTGATTCATCTTTCTCTTCACGCTCCTCTTGTCTAATACTTCAATTCTCTGATGTAACTCCAGACCTTTCTACATCACCCCGTGTATCTTGATCTTTTCCTTTCTCTCTACCTTCGCAACTGTCTTCACTCCTGTGTTCCCATCCTTCTCTTGCCCTTTCTCTTTCACCCCTATAGCTGATTCGTCTTTCTCTTCACGCTCCTCTTGTCTAATACTTCAATTCTCTGATGTAACTCCAGACCTTTCTACATCACCCCGTGCATCATGTTCTTTTCCTTTCTCTCTATCTTCGCAACTGTCTTCACTCCTGTGTTCCCATCATTCTCTTGCCCTTTCTCTTTCACCCCTATAGCTGATTCGTATTTCTCTTCACTCTCCTCTTGTCTAATACTTCAATTCTCTTATGTAACTCCAGACCTTTCTACATCACCCCGTGTATCTTGTTCTTTTCCTTTCTCTTCTTCCTTTGTAACTGTCTTCAGTCCTGTGTTCCCATCCTTCTCTTGCCCTTTCTCTTTCACCCCTATAGCTGATTCGTATTTCTCTTCACGCTCCTCTTGTCTAATACTTCAATTCTCTGATGTAACTCCAGACCTTTCTACATCACCCCGTGCATCATGTTCTTTTCCTTTCTCTCTATCTTCGCAACTGTCTTCACTCCTGTGTTCCCATCATTCTCTTGCCCTTTCTCTTTCACCCCTATAGCTGATTCGTATTTCTCTTCACTCTCCTCTTGTCTAATACTTCAATTCTCTTATGTAACTCCAGACCTTTCTACATCACCCCGTGTATCTTGTTCTTTTCCTTTCTCTCTTCCTTCGTAACTGTCTTCAGTCCTGTGTTCCCATCCTTCTCTTGCCCTTTCTCTTTCACCCCTATAGCTGATTCGTATTTCTCTTCACGCTCCTCTTGTCTAATACTTCAATTCTCTTATGTAACTCCAGACCTTTCTACATCACCCCGTGCATCATGTTCTTTTCCTTTCTCTCTACCTTCGCAACTGTCTTCCCTCCTGTGTTCCCATCCTTCTCTTGCCCTTTCTCTTTCACCCCTATAGCTGATTCGTATTTCTCTTCACGCTCCTCTTGTCTAATACTTCAATTCTCTTATGTAACTCCAGACCTTTCTACATCACCCCGTGCATCATGTTCTTTTCCTTTCTCTCTACCTTCGCAACTGTCTTCCCTCCTGTGTTCCCATCCTTCTCTTGCCCTTTCTCTTTCACCCCTATAGCTGATTCGTATTTCTCTTCACGCTCCTCTTGTCTAATACTTCAATTCTCTTATGTAACTCCAGACCTTTCTACATCACCCCGTGCATCATGTTCTTTTCCTTTCTCTCTACCTTCGCAACTGTCTTCCCTCCTGTGTTCCCATCCTTCTCTTGCCCTTTCTCTTTCACCCCTATAGCTGATTCGTATTTCTCTTCACGCTCCTCTTGTCTAATACTTCAATTCTCTTATGTAACTCCAGACCTTTCTACATCACCCCGTGCATCATGTTCTTTTCCTTTCTCTCTACCTTCGCAACTGTCTTCCCTCCTGTGTTCCCATCCTTCTCTTGCCCTTTCTCTTTCACCCCTATAGCTGATTCGTATTTCTCTTCACGCTCCTCTTGTCTAATACTTCAATTCTCTTATGTAACTCCAGACCTTTCTACATCACCCCGTGCATCATGTTCTTTTCCTTTCTCTCTACCTTCGCAACTGTCTTCCCTCCTGTGTTCCCATCCTTCTCTTGCCCTTTCTCTTTCACCCCTATAGCTGATTCGTATTTCTCTTCACGCTCCTCTTGTCTAATACTTCAATTCTCTTATGTAACTCCAGACCTTTCTATATCATCCCGTGTATCTTGGTCTTTTCCTTTCTCTCTACCTTCGCAACTGTCTTCCCTCCTGTGTTCCCATCCTTGCCATTTCTCTTTCACTCCCTGTAGCTAGTGCGTATTTCTCTTCACTCTCCTCCTGCTTAAAACTTTAGCCCCCTTCACATCATTTGCGGTACCGCCTTGCTTGGGGTGAAATGATTAAAAACAAATCTCTTGTAACTTTTCAAAGAAAATGGAAAGAAGCAAATGGGGTTGTGATTTTGCAGTTGCCGTCGACATTATGCAAAAACTGAATGAGTTAAGCAGAAAACTACAAGGCAAATATGTATTTCCTCATGAATTGTACGTAGAAGTGAAAGCCTTTCAATCAAAACTTAATTTTTCTTTGTTGAAAACACGAACTGTTACACAAGCATTATCAGACAAGTAGTTCCCAAAATGTGCGTTGTGGCGCAGTGGATATCGGCCCGGAACGAGAAATCGGAGAGCCGAGTTCAAATTCCAGTTGAATTCCTTGCATTCCTTTACGCGCAAATACCCTTGGGAAAGGTATTAATCCGTCTCTTCCCCCAGTTATGGGTTAAATAATAGTACAGATTGGGTTCTATAGATTTGGTTGGCAACCAGTCTACCGCAGAAAGCAATGGAAACCTACTGCGGGATAATCTTCTGCCCAGTTAGTCATGTCTCTTTCGAGACATGATCGCCCAAGCGTGTATCACGTATGGCACAACTGACTGAGTTCCCAAAAGAGTTTATCAGATTTGCTGATTTCAAGGTAATTGAAAGCTCGTTCGATTTGCTCAACTCGCCTTTCGCCTGTGACATTGAAACAGCTACTGAAGAACTACAGGTGGAAATGATTGATTTTCAAGCCGACAGTGTTTTGAATTTCAAGCCGATAGTTTTATTTTCAAACGGCCTCTTTAAAGAGGCCGTTTGAAAAGAAACACTGGCTGAGTTTTATTCATTTCTGCACTCAGAAAAGTTTTAAAATCTTTAAAGTCTTAAAAATTTTGCAAGAAAGATGTTTGTGTTGCTTGCATCAGTCTACATTTGTGAACAGACTTTCTCCATCGAGAAAGTTAGCAAGTCACAGAACAGATCACTTCTCACGGACTCGAATCATTAGTCAGCTTGACACTTAATGTTAACAAACTGGTAAATGACTGCAGTCTAATACATCATTCTCACTGAGTCTTTGAGATCATTCTGTTGTCGAGTTACTTTGTTTTTCAAATAAATGTTTTTTCTACTTTATAAATTTTAATTAATAAAAAATAATTGATTTTTTAAAACAAGGTTATTTTGTCTTTCAAATGTGTTTCATGAGTACCTCCTACTTAAAAATACTTATTAATAAAAATTGTTTTCCTTTAAAGTTTAAGCTGAGTCACTTTGTTTTTCAAATAAATGTGTTTCATATTTATCTTGTACAGTTCTTTAGAATATTAATAAATAAAGATTAATTATATTTTCTTCAAAAGCCTTTTATTTCGTTTATTTTAAATATTATCATATAATAATTCTACTTGTTCCTTCCTTAGTTACTTAGTTCGTCCGTCCGTTACGCCACTTACTCTCTATACGAGCTTTTCCTTCCCCTTTATCTTTTTAAACGCTACTCTCCTCAGCCTTTCTCCCACCTTTGCCAAACGGAAGAGTAGTAAAGAGTGAGAGAGTAGGAGGAGAGAGTCAATAGCATTACCGTAGCAGTAGCAGCTTAAGCCGGTGGTTGTAGCAGGAATTGTGTGTGTGTGTGTGTGTGTATATATATATGTGTGTGTGTATACTGTACAAATGCAGGTAGGTTTGTTGTCCCGCGACCTAATAAAGAAATAAAGAAATTCCTGGACTCTACACCCTTGGCCATTACTCAGTTGGTTTTTTCTGTTTACAATGAACACAGGAGCCATGATTTTTCAGTTATAAAAAAAAATATTCTCTTTCAAAATCTCTCACAAAATAGCGTACAGTATTTTGGTTATGGTTTGTGCATACGCCGCTTAATATAATATAAGATTACAGTAAAGGAGCTTCTATGGACATTACTTTTATAGATATTTTAATAAAATTACACTCACCCAATACCTTTATGTTTGAAGACTTTACTATCATTTGTAGTATGACAAAGTAAAATTATCTTTCCGTGGAAATTACACGGGTTCCGCTAGTTTTGTTTAATATATTACGCGGCCCTTTAAAATCGCAAATTTCTTAATGTGGCTCTGGCATTGAAAAGTTTTAGCTGGTAGGTTGTGAGCTCAGTCCCCGCGCTGGGCAGTAATTTTCATTTTTTCTCTTCAACCACGTTTTTTGTTATTTTGTATAAATCTTTTTAGGTTTGTTTTTGGATTAAAATATACACCCACACCTATAAACAGTTTTTTTTTTAATCATTTCACTACATGCAAGATGGTAATACCACTAGAATAGAGAGATTTACACAAGAAATCTGAGAACCGAGTTCAAATTTCAGTTGAATTCATTTCATTCACTTGCTCACAAATACCCTTAGGAAAAATATTAATTTAATTAATCTCTTTCCTCCAGCTTTGGGTTAAATAATAGGACAGATTAGATTCTGTAGCATTGGTTAGTAACCAGTCTACTACAGAAAGTAATGGTAACCTATTGCAGGGTAAATCTTCTGTCCAGTCAGCCATGTCTCTTTCAAAACATGATCGCCTAAGCGTGTATCACATACGCTACTTAACTGACGGAGATATATATATAGTAGGGCAATGAAAGTAATTAAAACAGTATGATAATAATAATAATAATAATAATAATAATAATAAGAAGAAGAAGAAGAAGAAGAAGAAGAAGAAGAAGAAGACTAATAATAACATTTATTGTATAATAGAAATAAGAAAGAACAGTGGGAGTGGGAATTAAAAGAGAGAGAGTAGATGATGTTGCGTCTACATGATGCGTCTACATGATGATGTTACAGAGGGTAGTGAAGAGGGAGACAAAACTGAGATGGTGAAATGGATTCAAACTTGATCATTGGAAAGGACTTTTAATAATTACATCTGTGTAAAGAAATCAAAATTAAGCTCTTACAGGAATTAAAGTGGGGGGAAGGTAAACGAGAAATGAGGGGGAAAAGAAAAACAGGGGAGACAGGGAAAACGTTATAGGAGAGAGTGGGAAGAAACAAAGAAGAAAAAAGGAGAGAAAGAGAGAAGCTGCACACTGGACAAACAACCGTGACAAGTGCCAGCCAAGGAGAGTAGAAAGAAAATGAAAAAAAATTTAAAAAAACGAGAAGTGGATGTGATTGAGGAAAGAACTAAAGAAAAAGATTCAAGAAGATAGAAAATGGCGATTGGCATTGAATTTAAATTTCTGAAGATTGTAGTTGGAGTAGATAGACTAAACTATCGCCCGGTTCACACTCCACCCACGTCTATTGAACAGGTGAAGAGGCCCATCCCTTGTTTCCTGTTTAGGATGCGGTTTCCGGTTTTCTCTTTTCCAATCTTTTCACTTTTCTTCTTTTTTTTTTCAATTGGAGTAGATAGACTAAACTATTGCCCGGTTCACACTCCACCCACGTCTATTGAACAGGTGAAGAGGCCCATCCCTTGTTTCCTGTTTAGGATGCGGTTTCCGGTTTTCTCTTTTCCAATCTTTTCACTTTTCTTCTTTTTTTTTTTCAATTAGAGTAGATAGACTAAACTATTGCCCGGTTCACACTCCACCCACGTCTATTGAACAGGTGAAGAGGATCATCCCTTGTTTCCTGTTTAGGATGTGGTTTCCGGCTTTCTCTTTTCCAATCTTTTCACTCCTATGTAGCCCCCTGCACATCAGTGGCGTTACCGCTTTGCTCGGGGTGATATGATTAATATATATATATATATATATATATATATATATATATATATAGTTCACACGAATAAAATTAGAGTTATAGTCAGCATCTTAAATAGGTAGTTTTGGAGAAGAACTATTAAGCAATTGATCCATCCATTCGTCATGTGTGTCAACAATTTACGGCGTATATTCTCATTTTTGTTAGTTTTATATTAAGTTAAAAATTAACTTATTTCAGACCAAAGATGGTTATTTCCGGAGAACCGAAAATTGTGTTAAATAGGCTCGATTTGACTTCGTTTTGAATGTTGGTCATTCGTAGTCGAGAGTTCTAAGCCGCGTCACATGGTGGCTTCCCCTGTGTTAATAGGTGTCGCAGGTACGAATCCTGTCGAATGACACACATTTTTGTAAAAAACATTATCGTAAATAATCAGGCCGGTAGAAATAAATATATATATTTTTGGATTATAAACGTAATATCTACTTAAATACGTGTATCGATCAAAAATAGTGTTCAAACAAATCATTTCAAATTTTTGGTTGTTTATAACCAAGTTTCGTTAATCTTCGTTAATTTCCGTAACATGTTTACATTTGTTGACATTACGATACATTTCAGAGCAGACATGGTTATTACGATGAATTCGAAAATTGCGTTATAGGCTTAATTTGGCTTCGTTTCATAGTCATTCGTGGTCGAGTGGTCTAAGACGCGCCAGATCACATGGTGGCTTTGTGGATAGGGGCCGAAGGTTCGTATCATGCCGAATGACACACATTTTTGTAATAAAAATTTGTCGTAAATAATCAAGCCGGTAGAAATAAATACATATACTGTTTGACTATAAAGAGAACATCTACTTAAATATGAGTATCGGTCAAAAAATTATGTTCAAACAAATCATTTCACACATAACTCTGCATACCATCCTAAAATCGTGACTTGTTCATTTGAGTACCAGAAATGGTTATTCTCATTTTAAATGTTTATATATATATATATATATATATATATATATATATATATATATATATAAGAAAAACTATTAAAAAGTTTTAAGTTTAAAAATGTATTTTTTTGTTGACAGCATTTGTTTATTTCTGTTACTATATTTTATATTTCAGACCGTCCTCGGTCCTTCATCAGAAACAAATGATTTTAAAATTTAAATTAGAAACGTATTTCACGAGAGCGTCCGTGAAGAGAGATTGTTGACATCACGTGACGCAGAAAGCAACAGATATTTTTTTTGAATATTCGTAAACGTAAACCTACCTTTAATAATACTTATAAATTTTGTTTAAGAGAAAAATTTTTGTAATTGCATCTAAAAAAGTTTAGCTATTGAAATATTTATAAAAATTCAAAACACCTAAGTCCCTGTTTAACTCTAGCTTGTGTGTATTTAAACTTACAACTTTTTAATAGTTTTTCCTATACATATTAAGACAGTATACGTGGATCATCACTCTGTTATATATATATATATATATATGTGTGGGTGGGTGTGTGGGTGGGTGTGTGTGTGTGAAGAGTGTATGTATATAATTATAAATATCAATATATATATATATATATTGTTATATATATATATAACAAATTGCATATATATATATATATATATATATATATATATATGCAATTTGTTATAGATATTATATTATTTATATATTATATATGCATGGTACTTATTTAAAAGCGTTCAATATCAAAAAAAAAATATTTTAAAAAACCTAGAAACAAAAAAAATTCTGATCGATTAAAAATCTGTGGTACTTATTTAAAAGCGCTCAATATCAGTGATAGAGCAGACACACACCTATCTCTCTCTCTCTCTCTCTACATATATATATATATATATATATATATATATATATATATATATACATATATATATTTACAAAGTTTACCTGAGTAGATCAAGTTAAATTAGAGAAAGATTGTGTTGCAGCTGTTTCTTAATTAGGAAAAAAAGAACATGAAAACCATAAAGCATTTGGTGCTAAGCCAATACTTCAGAGTGTTAACGGTGGATTAATTTGATTGGTCCCACCAACAGTTTTTTAATCGATCAGTATTTTCTTTTGTTTCTAGGTAGTTTTTTTTTTTGTTTTTTTTAAGAGTTATTTTTTCATTGAACGGTCACAGAAAAACGGATAATCTAATGGTGAAAGCCACTGACCGGAAGTAGCGGCTTCAAGAAATAACCTCCACTCTTAATCACTTAACGATGCAATTATAACAATCTGCTAATTGAAATCGATTAACAGGTTGTCGCGGAGTATCCGGCGTGTATTCAATGAGTTCGATAAGCGGGGGGGGGGGAGGGCGCTGAAGATCCGTTTGTATTTATCTTCCAAAGATGAAAAGCAACGAATGTTCTTGGAAAGGGAAATTTCAGATTCGACACAGAATTTGACACATTCAGAAAATATTCCATCTCTTAGAATATTCTAGATCTCCAACCCACCCCTCGCAACATCAAAAGCATTTCAACCACTGCATCCGTCTCTCTTTTCTCTCTGTATCTACCTCTCCCTATCTCTGTCTGTTTCTCCCTTTGTATTTTCTTATCTCTCTCCCCTTGTCTTTTCAGTCTATCCTTATGTTTAAAAAAAATAAAAAATAAAACAAGCGTTTATGTACACTACCGGCCATAATTATTAGGCCACCCCAGTTTTTTAAAAGAAATCATGTATTTCATACTATTTTTAGTATTTATAGCCAAGTGGATAATTCTAAATGAAAATAGAATGGTTCTTTATTACTTTGCAAAATTTTACAAGGCAAATAGCGACAATTTGCCCATCGCAGCCTGTAGATTTGATATATATATATATATCTCTATATACATATGTGTGTGTGTGTGTGTGTGTGTGTGTGTGTGTGTGTGTGTGTGTGTGTGTGTAATAGACTGATAAACAGATGCTACTCTGGCATATACGCATCGCTCATTCAGTGAAATGAATTAGAGCGCTCTAGCTATTGGGCGCGTATAATGATATTTGCTAAAAAGTTCGCCTACTTCCACCGAACGCCCATAGCCCAGGGGTAGAGTCGCCGACTGACGCCATATCGGTCGGGTTTCAATCATGGGTAAAAAAGCAATCGGAGTCTAACTGTACTGATGAGCTGGGATACGACGAAACAGATTTGTATGCGGATGACTATATATATATACTACCGGTCATAATTATTACGTCACCCTAGTTTTTTTAAAAGAAATGATGTATTTCATACTATTTTAAGTATTTATTGTCAAGTGGATAATTCTAAGTGAAAATAGAATAGTTATTTTGTTATTATTACTTTGCAAAATGTTTTTAAGGCAGCCAGAAAGCCTTTGCTTTGGCCAGCCAATAAGAAGAAGAGACTAGCATGGGGAAGAGAGCACAAAAACTGGACACCAGAACAGTTTATTTCATGCACATATTATTGTGCAGCATTAAAAAAGAACCATTTCATTGTCATTTACAATTATCCACTTGGCAATAAATATTAAAAATAGTATGAAATACATAATTTCTTTTTAAAAAATGGGGTTGCCCAATAATTATGGCCGGTAGTGTACATTTATATCTTTTCAATCATTTCACCTCAAGCAAGGCGAGAATTACACTAATACGCAGGGGGGTTAAAGGAAGTGAAAGTGAGAGAAAAAAAGCTATGTTTCGGGAGGATTGACTGGGGGGGGGGGTAACAAGCGAACATTAGAAGATGGCAATTGTCGTTGACCTGTAGGAAGAATCAATTAAAAGGCGTCTCTCATTTCTATGTAATGCATGTCTTACTTCCTGACCACTGACAATACCTGCCTTCCTGGTTTTTAATGAATTTAACAAAAATAAGTTAACTCTGATTGATCTGCTGTTCAAATAGATGTAAACGTGTGCCTCTCGCAATTCTCACCTGTGGAATTCTTTTCCGGTTTCTGGGTTCTCTGCAACCTAGATTCGTCAGAAATTAAAATGCAAAGCCAGTGTCACCTTCACCCTTCTTGAGATTTTTTTTAAATCATATCACCCCAAGCAAGGCGATAAGGCCACTGATGCGCATGGGGCTAAGTAAGAGTAAAATGATTGGAAAAGAGAAAGCCGGAAACCCCATCCTAACCAGGAAACAAGAAAGTGTGAGACCAGAGAGTAAAACACTACGCCTCCGTGGTCTCACACTTTCAGCGGACCTCAAATGGAATGACTATATCGAATCCATTGCTAAATCCGCTGCTATGAAAGTCGGTTCTCTGTGTAGGGCCCGGAAGTTTTTTTCCGTCTAAATCTATCCTGCACATATATAAATCTACCATCCGCTCGTGCATTGAATACTGCTGCCATATCTGGTCGGGTGCCCCTGCTATTCTCCTCGGGCTTCTCGATAAGGTTCAGAGGAGGGTCTGTAATGTGATAGATACCGACATGGCAGACCGCCTGCAGTCTCTCTCCCACCGGCGCGACGTGGCTTCCCTGTGTCTCTTCTATAAATACTTTCACGGCTTCTACTCCGATGAACTTAGATCACTGGTGCCCCCTAAATACGAATTTGCACGAGATACTAGATTAGCAACTAGATCCCACTCTTTTACAGTGAAACCGATAAAATGCAACCGCAACTTCTACTCCAACAGTTTCTTTCCTCGCACTTCCCGACTGTGGAATTCCCTTCCACACGATTGCTTCCCGACGGCTACAATCTACAGGAGTTTAAATGTAAGGTCAATAGACACCTCCTAACACACTAACCTGCTCCCATTCTATCAAACACTCTTCCCATCTGCCCAACCCTCATCCTCGCTATCCTTACTCATCAGTCACCTTCCTCCTGATATTCCCTATGTCTAACCACTCCTTCTCTTTACCTTCCCCTATGTAGCCCCATGCGCAATAGTGGCAGTGGAATGCCTTGCTTGGGGTGAGATGATTAAAAAAAAATGAGCCTCTTCACCTGTTCAATAGACGTGGGTGGAGTGTGAACCGGGCGATAGTTTAGTCTATCTACTCTAATTGAAAAAAAAAGAAAAGAGTAAAAAGATTGGAAAAGAGAAAACCGGAAACCACATCCTAACCAGGAAACAAGGGATGAGCCACTTCACCTGTTCAATAGACGTGGGTGGAGTGTGAACCGGGCGATAGTTTAGTCTATCTACTCTAATTGAAAAAAAAAAGAAAAGAGTGAAAAAATTGGAAAAGAGAAGACCGGAAACCGCATCCTAAACAGGAAACAAGGGATGAGCCTCTTCACCTGTTCAATAGACGTGGGTGGAGTGTGAACCGGGCGATTATTTAGTCTATCTACTCCAATTGAAAAAAAAAAATAAAGAAAAGAGTGAAAAAATTGGAAAAGAGAAAACCGGAAACCACATCCTAAACAGGAAACAAGGGATGAGCCTCTTCACCTGTTCAATAGACGTGGGTGGAGTGTGAACTGGGCGATCTGTCCTGTTATTGCTCTTCGTCTTTAAAGATTTCACATTATTTAATTCTGCCTTCAATATGTGAGTATCAAATTCTCATGTGAGTATCAAATTCTTTCTTCATAAAGTGTTCCCGAAATTTCAGTTATTTTTTGTTGTTAGCTGGGGTTTTTCTTGTAGTTTCTCTTCTCCTTAAGCCTACCTCATTTCACACATATTCTGTCCATGGTATTCTCCATATTCGTTGGTAGATCCACACTTCTGGTATTTGTAGTTTTTTTTCTAATTGTTAGTATGAGTTTCTTTGGAATTCCTATTCTCTTACTTGATTATCACAGATTGGTAGTATCACATTTCTGTTGCTTCTAGACATTCTGATTGTTGGCAATAGTTTCTTTCCATTTTGTATCTTGAAGATATTTTGATTCGGCCTTGTGTCAGACTTAACCGAACTCTCTACAGCATACAAGTTTTATCCAGAACTATCAGAAGGTTATCATCCGAAGATCAAAACTGGTTGGTTGGTTGGTTGGTTGGTTGGTTGGAGATTGTGGAATAATAAAATATACATTTTTCATGTTAAAATAAAAATTTATTAAAAGAAAGGAATAACAAGAATAGGTAGCAGTTAATGTTCAATGAAAAACAAGTAATGAGTTAAGGATGTCAAGAGTTGGAGAAATGTTCGTAGTAGTAATTTGTTGGAGAGAGTTTAGGCGTGCGTACGTATGTATGTATGAGCGTTTGTTTGATAGGAATGTCTTAGATGGAAAAGAAGTAAAAGGTATCAGCACACGAGAAAAAAGAAGAGAGAGGACAATGAGCGACGCGACCTTATGTTCGGGTCGTGGTTGAACTTTCTCCCGTTATATTTTAGCTTGTCGTCTCGCTGCTCCCATCTCAGACTGACTGACGCTGATCGAAGCCATTTATAGTCATCTAGATTTTTCGCACTGGGTCGCTCGGTCATTTTTGGTCTTGCTAATCGCTTCCATTGGTCAGAAAATCAATTTAACATCTACTCGCTAAATCCTGTTTCTCAAATATTCTAAATATTCGTTGGTGGATCCACATCTCTTTTGCTTCTAGTTTTTTCTGATTCTTAACAGCTGTTTTTTTTTTTTGTTTTTTTGTTGTTTTTTTTTTTGTATATATCCACCTTAATCTGCTTCTTGTAATATTTTCAATATTGGTCAAAAGAACAACATTGCTTCTTGATCTGATTGTTAGAAGCTGTTTCTGTGGATTTCATACTCTGTTAATACCCCTTTTTTCTCAAAGATATGACAAATACTGCTTCTAGTCACAAATTCAGACACTGACTGCTAGAAGCTGTTTCTTTAGGCTTCCAAATCTTCTAAAAATATTTATGTTTCTCCCCTAATCTATATCTGATATTTTCATTACTCTTTCTTAGATCCACGTCTATATCGCTTCTTGTCTTTCTGATTGTTATCATCTGTTCCTTTGGAATAGTAATTCTCCTCACAACTTCTTTGTTTTTTCACAAGATCTGTTCTGGTATTCTCAATATTTGTGGGGAGATCCACGTCTCTTCTGATTCTTGTCTTTCTGATTGCTAGCAGACGTTTCTTTAGAATTCCTATTCTCCTTAAAACCTTCTTGCTTCCCACAACATATTCCCTAAATATTTGTTGGTAGACTCACACCTCACGTGCTTCTTGCCTGTCTCATTTTAACAGCTTTTTCTTTCGAGTTTCTATTGTCATTAAAAGCTCTCCCTTTCTCAGAAGATATAGTATTTTGAATGTTCTTTGGTAGATGATTCACATTTCTCTTGCTTCTTGTTTGTCTGAAAGTAATGCAATAACCCCCTAACCACTCTTTCTCATCACTTTCCCCTATGTAACCCCCTAACCATTCTTTCTCATCACCTTCCCCTATGTAACCCCCTAACCACTCTTTCTCGTCACTTTCCCCAATGTAACCCCCTAAACACTCTTTCTCATCACTTTCCCTATGTAACCCACTAACCACTCTTTCTCATCACTTTCTCCTATGTAACCCCCTAACCACTCTTTCTCATCACTTTCCCCTATGTAACCCCCTAACCACTCGTTCTCATCACTTTCTCCTATGTAACCCCCTAACCACTCTTTCTCATCACTTTCCCTATGTAACCCCCAACCACTCTTTCTCATCACTTTCCCCATGTAACTCCCTAACCACTCTTTCTCATCACTTTCTCCTATGTAACCCCCTAACCACTCTTTCTCATCACTTTCCCGTATGTAACCCCCTAACCACTCTTTCTCATCACTTTCCCGTATGTAACCCCCTAATCACTCTTTCTCATCACCTTCCCCTATGTAACCCCCTAACCACTCTTTCTCGTCACTTTCCCCAATGTAACCCCCTAAACACTCTTTCTCATCACTTTCCCTATGTAACCCCCTAACCACTCTTTCTCATCACTTTCCTGTATGTAACCCCCTAACCACTCTTTCTCATCACTTTCCTGTATGTAACCCCCTAACCACTCTTTCTCATCACTTTCCCGTATGTAACCCCCTAACCACTCTTTCTCATCACTTTCCCCTATGTAACCCCCTAACCACTCTTTCTCATCACTTTCCCCTATGTAACCCCCTAACCACTCTTTCTCATCACTTTCCCTATGTAACTCCCCACCATTTTCTCATCACTTTCTCCTATGTAACCCCCTGCGCAACAGTGGCAGTCAAATGCCTTGCTTGGGGTGAAATGATTAACAAAATATTTTCTTTGACTTATCAAGATTGGTGCCATTCGAATCAAGTTCTCGTTGTCGATATGTATATATATATATATATATATATATTGGTTGATTGATTGATTGATTGATTTATTGAGTGTTTAATACTTAGTTTTTAATCCTAATAGGGTTAGACCAGTACGCATTTGTATTAAAAAGTGTTCCATACAATTATATTGTAGAACTTTTGAATATTTTTCATTTATAAACGAGTTATTTATAAAACATCGTTACAAGAGCGGTCTTAAAAAGAAAAACGCTAAAAGGTAAAATCAGTTATTAAAAATCGCCTGAAAAAGCCACTCGTGGTCGAAACCTGGGTAGCGAAATGACTCGTTTATAAATTAAAAAAAGAAAATATATATATATATATATATATATATATATATATATATATATATATATATTTTTTTTTTTTTTGAATGAGCGAGGAATTGTTTTTGTAGATTACCGTTACAAATGTTTATTCTGGATATGGCACGTGAGTGTCTGTGTGCAATTATTTTCTAGATTATTTTGAATATTAACTGTTGTACCATTTGGGTCTGACGAGCAGCAAGGTTTGCCAGCGAAATACGTATTACACATGAAATTGTAGAATATCTAATTTTTTTTCTAAATTATATCACTCTGTTAAATTAAATAAATAAATTGAGTTTGAGTTGTTTTGAGTTTGTCTCTATCGGAATTTACCTGACCTATATACCATATATTCTACTTCTCACACATATATATATACACACATATATGTGTGTGTATGTGTGTGTGAAATGTGTCTGTATATAAATATAAATAAATAAATAAATAAATAAATATATATATATATATATATATATATATATATATATATATATATATATATGCAATTTGCTATATATATTATATTATTTATATATTATATATGCGCGGTACTTATTCGAAAGTGCTCAATATCAGTGATAGAGGTGATATATTCAGTTGGGTTGATGTGTGTTTGTGACCCTGGGATTCACGCTTTTGCGATCGTCAGACAACCTGTGTTCTGTTGAATGAACGATCTTAACCAAATCCGAGCAAATGAAAAAAGACATTTTGAGTCGTTACGAGCCCAAATGAACTTTGTTTCTTGTATAGAATTTTTTTCTCCCTCTTCTTCTTCTTCTCCGGTGGTTTGTTTCTCCTCCTTTCCTCCAACTGTTACTCTTCATTTTGCTGACTTTCCCACGTATTACGCGACGATATCTAACGGTGGAAACCCGAGTAGTGTAGTATAGTTAACCAGTAAATTTTGCTTTACTATATATATATATATATATATATATATATATATTTTTTTTTTTTTTTTTTAATCATGTCACCCCAAGCAAGGGATTCCACTGCCACTATAGCGCAGGGGGTTACAACACAGGGCGATAGACGAGTTAGGATGTACATAGGGGGGGGAGTTGGAGAGAATGGGAGGGTTAGTGTGTTAGGAGGTGTCTATTGACTCACACCTAAGGGGCACCAGTGATTTAAGTTCATCAGAGTAGAAGCCATGAAAGTATTTATAGAAGAGGCACTGGGAAGCCACGTCACGCCGGTGAGAGAGTGACTGCAGGCGGTCAGCTAAGTCGATATCAATCACATTACAGATTCTTCGCTGTATTTTGTCAAGAACCCCGAGGAGAATAGCAGGGGCACCCGACCAGATGTGGCAACATTATTCAAAACACGGGTGAATGGTAGATTTGTATAAGTGCAGGATAGATTCAGGCGGAAAGAATTTCCGGGTCCTGCACAGAGAGCCAACTTTCATGGCAGCGGATTTAGCAATGGATTCAACGTAGTCATTCCACTTGAGGTCCGCTGAGGGTGTCAGGCCAATCAGGCTTAGTGTTTTACTCTCTGGGAGGCAAGCCTGTTCCGTACTAATGGGAGGGAGGTGCAATCGTTTGTGGTGGTTAATTGACAGCAGCTTCGTTTTGGAAGAATTGAATTTTACGAGCCATTTCCTACCCCAATCCACCACGGATTGGAGGTCCTTTTCAAGCTCAGCCGCGAGGTTCGCCTTATCATCAACATCAGATTTTTGATCGAGGTGAGCGTATACTGTGGTATCATCGGTGTACATGCCTACTTGTGATCTTATGGCATCGGGGAGATCATTGATGTAGATTAGAAAGAGAATCTACGGGCAAAGCATTCAGCCTTGTCCGCTGAGAAGGTGAGGACCTCAAACTCGTTGATTAGTGGGGGTATTGAGGACTTACTCTTGTTGAGCACGCTTTCACAGAGGCGCCAGTAGTCTTTGGCTCCGAACTCAGAGGATGCTATGCGCTGCTTCATTCTGGCAGCAAACAGCATCTTAGCTTCGTTAAGTATCTTTTTACACTTATTACGAGCTGAGGCGAAAAGGCGCCTGTTTTGGTCCGACGCGTGGCTACGATAAAGCCGGAAGAAGTGATTGCGGTGGGCAATGGCGGCCGAGCAAGCGGGCCTGAACCAGGGAGACGAATGGGATTTAAGCTGAAATTTCCTGGCATGGATGAATGCATCGATGCCAGCCTTAACCCTGGAGGAGACCTCTGATGCACAGTCTTCGACGGGTAGACTAAAAACATTGTTCCAAGGGACGTCGCAGAGGAAGTCACGGAACGAATCCCAGTCTGCTCTTTGATAGCAGTAGGATATTCTGCTGGTCCAAGTTTCTTGGGTAGGGGTGGAACGAGATGTTGACAGAAACTACGGCGTGGTCAGAATTCCCGAGAGGGCAGAGCTGTCTTCGTGGTGCAAGAATTTGGGGTGGAAGTGAAGCAGAGGTCTAGTAGCGAGTCCCTTCCGTTAGGGCTATTGGAGAAACGCGTGGGGAAGTCCATCACTTGCGTAAGGGATTGGGAGATTGAAAAATTTAAGGTGTGGACACCAGCAGTGTCGGTTACAGAGTTTTCGAGCCACTTAGTGTGGTGGGCGTTAAAGTCACCAAACACGAAGATATGGGCAGATGGGTGAGAAGAATTGGCCTTGTCGATATTGTCAGAGATACTGTCAAGTACTGAACAGTCAGAGGAGGAGGGGGAGCGGTAGAGGATATATATATATATATATATATATATATATATATACTACGGGCTATAATTATTAGGCCACCTCAATGTTTTAAAAAATGATGTATTTCGTACTATTTTTTAATATTTATTGCCAAGTGAATAATTGTAAATGAAAATAGAATGGTTCTTTTGTTAATACTACACAATCACATGTGCATCAAATAAATTTATAAATATTTAATAATTGCAGTTTCATCAATGAAAGAATGAAGAAAAATGAGGGTGATTCGGACGAGTTCATCTTTGCTTCCTTGCCTTGTAAAATTTTGCAAAGTAATAATAGCAAAAAAAACATTCTATTTTCATTTACAATTATCCACTTCAAAATAGTATGAACTACATCATTCCTTTTAAAAAACTTTTGTGTCTTAATAATTATGGCCTGTAGTATATATATATATATATTTTCCCTCTGCTCCTTAGAATTACTGGAAGGTTTGTGAGTGCAACAATTTTTCTTTTTTATTCACTCTTGTGGAATTATGTTTGCACCCCCACTTACATTTTAATATTTATTGATTAAAGTTTATTTTTGAACGAGTTCCATCTTCCCCCAGTATTGTAAGTAATCCATTGTTTTTGTCCTTCATTGACCCTTTATAATAAAGCCAACGAAACCCTTGATAAGTGTTGGCCGAAAGTTTCCTCGGGTTGGGATAATTATGACGTCTATTTTGTTTAAGGTTATATATATATATATATATATATATATATATATATATATATACTAAACAAAAAACACCTATGTTGTTGTGATAAATAGGTATCTTGCCAGATGAATTAGACCAGCAAAAAACCCGAAGAAGGGAAGGCAAACAGAATGAAATATCAAAGGGTGAACTCTGTAAATGAAAATTCTGAACGTCCATATTATTTAGACAGACGAAAAATACTTCAAAACGTCAATTTAGTTTCACGCATGAGCGATTTTCAAACTTCTGGGATGCAACGGAATGAGGCCATGTCAAACTTTATATACGCATCACTATAACACACCTACGTTACTGAATCACAGGAAAATAATTTTAAAAATCGGGGAATATATATATATATATATATATATATATATATATATATAAAATGAAATACATTTTCAATATTCAAAATTGTTGAATGATCATTTCAACATGAAATCCCTAAGTACATATTTCAAAATGAAAATAAAAATAAAAAAGAGAAATAAAAAATTAAATAAAAAAGAAATAAATGTTTTATTTCTTTTTTATTTAATTATTTATTTCTCTTTTTAATTTTTAATTTTTATTTTCATTTTGAAATATGTACTGTTGCTGATGAGATGTGAAATCTCTCTTAGGGATTTCATGTTGAAATAATCATTCAACAATTTTGAATATTGAAAATTTATTTTATTTTATATTATCTCTGTAATTTAAATTACATTGAGCTCTCCTCCTGTATCATTTTTAATATTAAAATTTAATATTAATTAGGATCAGGTTTTTGGGATTTACCTTCCTACTTTTCCGTTTGGATTAAAGTATTTTAATATATTAGGTTTCACCTAAACGGATCGTCAGGGAAAGCTGGCTCTCTAGGTATTCTTTATATATATATATATATATATATACTGTTAAATATTACAAACAATGAATGTCTAATATGTTTAATCATGAGCCGTTCTAAACATCGTATTTTAGCTTTAATTTCAAGTGAAAATAAAGACAAAAATTCTCCAGGATATTTTTATTTTGCTGGTTCTAAGCTTTCGGCTCACATAAACCATCTTCAGAGAGGTTCCAGGGACGTTAACATAAACACATCCACCATCAACAATGATTTTTTCATCTTGTGTTGACATAAAACATTGCTAAGCAACGATAACAGTTCCCAAATAGCAGACGCAGTTCGTAAATTTGTAATGCCGTTCTATGATGTTACACCGTGTAAGAGACTAACATGTTAACAGAACTATATGTCTAAAATTTTTTTTTAATCATATCACCCCGAGCAAGGCGGTAACGCCACTGATGTGCAGGGGGCTACATAGGAGTGAAAAGATTGGAAAAGAGAAAACCGGAAACCGCATCCTAAACAGGAAACAAGGGATGAGCCTCTTGACCTGTTCAATAGACGTGGATGGAATGTGAACCGGGCGATAGTTTAGTCTATCTACTCCAATTAAATGCAATGTAATATGTTATGACCAGATTTAAATGTGATTTTATTGAGTGTTGGTTGTTTTGATTTCATGTAGATAGCCTCCAATATCTGAAGGTTCTTTTAATTGTGTATGAGTGAGTATTATTGTGTTATTGAGTGAAATCTGTCTAATATTTCCTACATGGCTATGTTTTCCTAAGAAATGTTGTTTAATTGAACTCTGATCAGAAAGGTGACAGGTAAGTCTACAGGAATTATATATTTCCACTATATATATATATATATATATATATATATATATATATATATATAAGAAGGAAAACTCAACACGTCATTTAAATTGGTTATAAATTATAATTCATTTCAATGAGCTTAATTAGCTCATTTCATCAGACCCCACAATATTCGTTCCATTTGGTACAAAAAATTTTGCCGGAACATGCATTTCCTTTAAGTGAAAAGAGAAATATAAGAAAAATAAAAAAAGAAAAAAGAAAACGGAAAAACAGAGTCAGGACAGAGGTATTGGCGTCATCCCAGTTGTGGGTATTCAGACCAGTCGCGAAGATATTGACCCCCAAGTCATTAACCGCTTACTTCTAATTCCATGGATGCGTATGTATTCATAACCCCACAAATTAACACACCCATGTATACTAACTTATGCCCACATACACACATGCACACACATCCACATATGTACATACAAATGTGACTGTGTTTATGTTTATACATACCTATAGACTTACATTTATTCATGTCCACATACGAATATTTTATAAATACGGTATTTCCATTGAGCTTTCTATACACAATATATATATATATATTTATCATATATATATTTTCTATAACACAACAATATTTTATATTAAGCTGATCTTGTTGAATTATCCTCGCGGTTTACGGACTATATATATATATATATATATATATATATATATATATATATATATATATAGTGGAATTGCACTCGTGGCTAAGCATGACTACTTAGACTTTGATATAAAGTTATAAAGATTTTTATAGCCTAAGATCCTCTCGTTGGTGTCGTCTAAGGCCTGGTATTTATTTACACTTAAACCTACAGGCAGTATACTTTAATCTCCAAGATATCACTGGTCAATCCTTGTGTTTTTAGCTAAAAAGCCGATTTAGACCACTCGCATTCTTACACAGCTTCCCACAGACATTACAAGAGAAGTCATTCTAAGTGTTATATATATATAAAATTTTAGATATACTACAATTTCATTGGTAATACATATTTCACCGTACAATGATGACCTTGCGGCTCGTCTATAGATATATATATATATATATATATATATATATATATATATATATATATATATATTGCGCTCTCACACCCTGATTGAGCACTCTGGAAGAATGGTAGGCTTTGAAAAAACAGTAGCAACTATAGCATCGTTCATTCAGTAATGACTTAAAGCACTCTTAGCTACTGGTGTATGTTTACATGGTATATCACACGCTAAAATCCGCTTTCTTCTACCGAGCGCCCATAGCTCAGAGGTGGAATCACCGACTGATGTCATTTCGGTCGGGTTTCAATCCTGGCTAAAATCAATAGGATGACTAACCGTACTAATAAGCTTTACATTTAATACAGCGAAACAAATATGTCTGCGATCGACTATATATTTGATAGATAATCGTAAATTTTATTTATTCTATACATTTTAAGAATCCGTTTCAACAGGTAGTTTCATCGACAGCAATTTTCTTCCCTGTTGCGATTGGTTCTTTTTTCTTTTCTTTCTCTCTTTCTTTCTTTGTATCTCTTTTCCATTCGATTTTTCCTGCTCTTTCGTTTATGTTTAAATGAAAGGAAAATTCGCCCCTCCAACATTTCCACGCGTGCCTGTACATAAAGCTTCATCATATTTATCCAATTTCATTCGGAAAATGA
>JBBBDQ010000213.1:590000-865000 GCA_037127315.1 Ascarosepion bandense | reverse complement strand
ATAACTTTGGTTGGCAAAAGTAATGGCAACTTTCTGCGGGACAATCTTCTGCCCGGTTAATTATGTCTCTTTCAAGACCTGATTGCCCAAACGTGTATCACGTATGTTACTTGACTGGCGTAATACCTAATGTCAGGGAATGATGGACAATTTGGTTCTAGCTAAGAATCCTAAGAATACAATGAACAGAACATATGAGCAACGTGAATAAGGAAACTAAAATAAAAGAGATACTTAGAATAAGAGAGACATCACAGAAAAAGTTGGCCCAGAGAAGTTAACACTCACAAGACCTATTGAATGCAAGAAAAGCAGGAGAAAACACTGAGAAACTACTTTTGCTTTAATGGCTTTCAGAACAAGGGCGAAGGTGAATGGTAAACGTTTAGAAGTTCCTTTGAGCAACAAAAAGACATGATTTCTGTGGCACCCAGTGAGAACCGAAATTAAAGTTGATATGATCTTTTAGAAGGACCCCTTAAACCTTACTCCGATGTGGAGTGCTTGAATATTAATATTTATTATTCCCTTAGGTTCTGCTTCTTCGTGTGCCGTGTCCCTTCGGGGTGTAGGCGATCATGGAATTCCACTTGACTCTGTCTCGTTATCCGAACTGTGAGTATCAAGTTCTCCAGGCCTTCCTTCCTCATTGTGCGTCCCAGGAACCTAATTTGTCTCTTCCTGATATTTATTATCAGTTTTCTTCTCGTTTCCAACACTTTCAAACACCTCATCGTTGCACACGTGCTCTGTCCATGGTATCCTCAGCAACCTTCTGTAAAACCACATTTCTGTTGCCTCAAGCCTCTCCTTTACCTTTGATGAGATCGTCCAGCATTCACTTTGATACAGAAGAGCAGATATCACATAGCAATCCAGCACTCTTTTCTTTGTTTATAATGAGATTTTCCTATTTTTCAGAACTCTGATTAGCTTCTGAAATGCGTGTTTGGCCATGCCAATGCGTCTTTGGGTCTCCGTGTCGCACTTTCCATCCTCTGTCAAAACACTTCCCCGATATTTGAATTTTTTTTTACTTGTTTTATTTTAGATTCCTCGACTTTCAGGTGGTATATTGGTCTCCTCTTTTTGCTGATGACCATTCATTCAGGTTTCTTGCGGTATATGCTCAATCCTTTGTTTTCATTTTCTTTTGCTAACTTCTGTAGAAGGTACTGCATTTTCCTTTCCGTGACTGCTATCAGCATTGTGTCATCCACGTCTGGCATAAAGCCAAAAGTGTGTGACACTCAGCTAGGATTCAAATTAATCTATTTTTATCTACTACGACATTTTTAATCTTCTTTTTTTTTTTTTTGCTATCTTTTTTCTTTTCTAAAATTCACACTTTTCAATATTTACGTTTGTCTATAATGTACGATTTTGTCATTTGTCTTGTTTCTTACTGTTTTTGCTTACCTACTGTTTTGTAGATTTAAAATCCGTTAACTTGTTTTTTGAGTTTCTAATCATATAAAAAAGATTATGTTTCAAAGGTTTTCATAGCCGAGGGTGATAGATGGGACAAGCTATCACTGTCTATAAAATGCTTCTGTGGCATCTGTCTTAAATAGCTTCTGACAACAAATTCCAGCTTCAGTTTGGGAAATAGACGAAAGCGGAAAACTGGCGGCTCATAACCAGCTAATTCGGATGGATGGAGCTCAAGAGCCCAGAAAGGCAGTCCCTCTAGGGAAAGAAGCCCTGATTTTAAACCTCTATTGCTTTGCAGTCATATCCAAATAACGCAAAAGGGTATAGAAGTAAATGCAGGCAGAATACCCGAAGTGGATCCCTGAATGATTTCGCGGTCAACATTGAGAACTCTCCAGCAACTCCTGCAGCCAAACCTCACCCAAATGTAATACTCTGTATTCCTTTGAATATTGTTGATACGGTTAAAAGTGGGAGGTAAGTGGCATGTAGTCTGACTAGCGTATCGTCTCTATATATTATCACCAGTCTAAAAGAAGGACAAATCTGAATGTAATATCTTTCTGTGACCCGACAAAAATATCATACCAGGAAATCGATAGCAGGAAATCAAAATTTGACTTACATCCATTCATTTTTCTTTCAGTCTACGGTTTAGCTTTAACTGGAAACAACTATTGCTTTTTAGTCTTTCGTGCCAACGTCCAAAGGGCCATGGATTAGTTTTAAAGCTTTCATTACACCCGAGCAACGCCGGGCTATACCGCTAATATATATATATATATATATATATATATATATATATATTAGGACAAGAACTATTTTATCTTTTATGAGGCATCAAAATAAATTTTATAATCACCCCTGTCCTAACACTTTTGCACAATACCGGTAGTGTGCAAAAGTATTAGGACAGGGGTGATTTTCCTAAAAACCTCACTAAAATTCAAATACAGGCTGAAAAGCCAAGTAAATTGCTAATAAATATTGATTATTTAAAATTAGGTGTAAAAGAAATGTATTAAAAAGAAGTTATACTTCATTTTTCTTATTTTCTATTAAACAAGCTATATTGAAACTACTTTATTGAACATCCATGGGATATTTTGTATTAAAAAATTGATAAATCTAATGTTACCTCGCAAGACACACTTTGGGAACAAATACAAGCTGCTCGGCAGGATATAACCAATAGATACCTTGAAGAAGCTTGTGATATCAATGCCTGACAGAATGAAGGCTATGATCAAAGCAAAAGGCTATTATACTAAATATTAAATTCATTTTGTAACAAGTATTTTTCTTGTTAAAGCATTTGTTGAGTAAATCAAATAAAATTACTTTAAATAAATTGTTTATTTTTTTCTCAATATGCCTCATGAAAGATAAAATAGTTCTTGCCCTAATACTTTTTCACAATACTATATATATATATATATCCGATGAAATAAATTGCAAACATTGTGTGTGCTTATTTTTAATAAAATCCGTTCGTATTCACGGATAATATTTCGCCTATTATAATTGAAATATGTCAGAAATGAGCTGTAACGTTGACAGATGTTATTATCATTCATTTCTCAATGTTCCCAAGTACTTTCAATCTTTTCTGAGATCATCTTCAGGGGTGTGAGTTGTGGAAACAAAAAGTAACCGCAGACAGTGTTGCTAAAAATTACTGCAAATTTTTTTCTGCTTCAAGTATAACGTTTGACAAATTGCTTAGCGTTCATTAGAACGGGAAAATTATCGAAAATGAATTTTTTTTATATATGTTGTAATGTCCTGGTCATGCACTTGTTAAAGCATGAAAAACTGTTCTTCTGACAAACATTTTAGAACATTACTACATTATTCATATTTGATTATATTAATTGAAGGCTTATCCGTAACTGTGAACGGATTTTATTAAAAATATGCAGACACATTATTTGCAATTTATTTAATCTGATATGTTTATAAGAAAATTTGTTGCCTAAGTACACAAATATATATATATATATATATATATATATATAGATAGATAGATAGATAGATAGATAGATAGATAGTGTATCGAGTCAGCAGATAATTTTCTAAACATATACTGTTAAATATAAAAGACAATGTATGTCTATTATGTTTAATCATTAGCCGTTCTAAACATCGTATTTTGGCTTTAATTTCAGGTGAAGATGGCTTATGTGAGACGAAAGCTTAGAACCAACTTAATAAAAAATTATCCAAATGTTAGAGAATTCTTGTCTTTATTTTCACCTGAAATTAAAGTCAAAATACGATGTTTAGAACGGCTCGTGATTAAACATAATAGACATTCGTTGTCTCTTATATTTAACAGAAAATGTTTAGAAAAAAAAAACTATATATATATATATATATATATATATATATATATATATATATAACTGAGTAGTTTTATACCAACTTTGAGGTTTCGTGAGGACACTGTTGTAATGACTTCATATATCCAGGCTGAAATTTTCGTTCTATCCCGGTTTTTCTCTTAAAAATGCAATTAAGCAGACACTTATTCACGCATACATTAAAAAGGAATAAAAAAGTATTAAAACTAAATAAAAAAAACCTGCACAATAAAAAAGAAAACCAACCAAACGCATATAAGGCCACTTCTACATAATAGAAAATTACACAGCTCCAAATAAATAAAAAAAAGTGACACAATAAACAGTCCCGATGAGTGAAGACCTCATAAAAGTGTCAGCACGAAACTTCGAAGTCGGCATAAACCTGCTCAGTTAAATTGACAAATTTTTACCATTAAACCTATACACATGTGATGTAATGAATATGCATACATCTTGGTTATCCTCACTGTAATATAATTGGCTGGTGTCAGCCATAAATACAGACTAAGGCGTGGACAGATATAGGTCTACGGCTATAGGTTTACTACGCCTATTGCCTAAACCTACGTATCAGCATACTGCATACGACGAGTACCGGTCCATTAAGGCTACTTGCTAGATTGTCCTACCCGATAACATTTGCCAAAACCGCTTAGCTACTTCGAATAATATATACGATGGGCATTCAATAAATAAAGTGAATTTTTCGGTATAAGGACTTCTAATACAGATAGACGCTTACTTTTTTTATTTTTCAACGTAGTCTCCCAGCAGTGTCACACACTTTTCCCATCTGTGCACAAGCTTCCGTATTCCCTCAGCGTAAAAATCTTTGGGCTGATGTCTCAGCCAATCGCTCACAGCACTTTTGACTTTATCGTCACTTTCAAACTTCGTGCCTCTCGTGAACGCTTTCAAGGGACCAAACAGGTAAAAGTCTGTAGGGACAAGGTCTAGGCTGTAAGAAACTCATCAGGCCTGTCTTCATCCTCAACACTGCTCCGTCCTTCTTTAAACAATTTAGCCCTCTTGTAGACATTTTTTTGGCTGAAACATGTGGCACCATACACAGTTGACATTCTATGAATTTCAACTGGTTTGCACCCTTCAGCAACCAAAAACTTGATAACTGTTCACTCCTGGAGAATGCTTCTTGGTCGGCCATCTTTGTTAATCCCCAAAACATTCAAAGTTTTTGTCAATCTGCAAAACAAATTAAATCCCTTTGAAAAAAAGAAGTAAAGGAAAAAATTGAAAAGAAAAAAGTAAGCTTCTATCTGTATTAAAAGTTCTTATACCGAAAAATTCACCTTATTTATTGAATGACCCTCGTATATCCCTTTCCTGGACATATCAACATGTGTGTGTGTGTGTGTGTGTGTGTGTGTGTGTGTGTGTGTGTGTGTGTGTTGAATATATGGATTAGAATTTGACAAGTTGACAGTATAAAAAAGAAAATAAACGGAAACGTATCTCAGTCTAACATGTTTCACTTTTTTTAAAGTTTCTCCAGAGACCAAGGTAAAAAATGAAAGTCCAACAAAGAAGCAGAATACTGGTATAATGTGATTTCGGGTTAATTTTTATTGATCAGATATGTGTCAAAGGCATTAAAGCTCTAGCCAAAGCAAATCCATCACAATCAAGCTGGGTTTCAATGACCCACAATAAAAGAGACATCAGTATCTCCACATACGCACTCACACATATCTAAACTTATTTATAAATGGAACTTTGTCTCTGTGTGTGTGTGTGTTTGTGTGTGTGTGCGTGTCCGTTACCTATCGACTCCAATACGGCTGAACCGATTTTCTTGAAAATTTATACAGTTGTACTATAAGCGTCTGCGAGTGTTCTTAGATAGATTTTGTCGAGGTACACCCGATAAATATCGAAAATCGATAATCGAAAACATCGGGTTATAAAAGGAGTGGTCCGATTTTAATCAAATTTGATACACTCATAGACAAAGACATAAGAAACAATATTCAGAAGTTTCAAGGTTGCAGTTCTTACAATATGCCTGGAAATTAGGCACAGAACGTGAACGAAAGCAGGAAATCGGGTTCGGACTTTCTGAGTATAACAAATCTTTTCTCCCAAAATTAATAAATGCGATCATTCGGATGTTTTCTTCGTTTCTTTCTTTCTTTCTTTCTTTCTTTCTTTCTTTCTTTCTTCGTGACTTCTTTAGTTTGAATTATGACGAAGACATATTTCCTTGCCCAGATTTCCACTATCATTTTCACTATGATTGCACGTAGTCAGATACGGCTATATATATATATATATATATATATATTCAGCTGGCATGATTTAGAAATTATTGGTTTCGTCGGGTGATTTGAATTAACTGATTGCATGATGGTTAACACGTTTATAAGTTCATAACAGGATGAGGATGTTTATAACAGAATGAGGATGTTCATAAGAGGATAAGGATTTTTCATAACAGGATAAGGATATTCATAACAGAATGAGGATGTTCATAGCAGGATAAGGATTTTCACAACAGGATGAGGATATTCATAACAGAATGAGGATGTTTATAACAGGACAAGGATGTTCATAAAAGGATGAGAATTTTCATAACAGAATTATGATGTTCATAACAGGATGAGGATTTTCATAAGAGGATCAGGATGTTCATAACAGAACGAGGATGTTCATAACAGGAGGAGGATGTTCATAACAGGATGAGGATGATCATAACAGGATGAGGATGATCATAACAGAATGAGGATGTTCATAGGATAAGGATTTTCATTACAAAATGAGGATGTTCATAACAGGATCAGGATGTTCATGACAGGATCAGGATGTTCATGACAGGATCAGGATGTTCATGACAGGATCAGGATGTTCATAAAAGGATAAGAATGTTCATAACAAAGTGAGGATGTTCATAACTGGATGAGGATTTTTATTAAATGATAAGAATGTTCATACCAGAATGAGGATTTTCATAAAAGGATGAGGATGTTCATAACAGGATGAGGATTTTCATAACAGGAGGAGGATTTTCATAACAGGACATGTATGTTCATAACAGGATAAGGATGTTCATAACAGGATGAGGATGTTCATAACAGGATGAGGATGTTCATAACAGGATAAGGATGTTCATAACAGGATGAGGATTTTCATAAAAGGATCAGGATGTTCATAACAGAATGAGGATGTTCATAACAGAATGAGGATTTTCATAAAAGGATCAGGATGTTCATAACAGAATGAGGATGTTCATAACAGAATGAGGATGTTCATAAAAGGATGAGGATTTTCATAACAGGATAAGGATGTTCATAACAGGATGAGGATTTTCATAAAAGGATCAGGATGTTCATAACAGTATGAGGATGTTCATAACAGGAGGAGGATATTCAGCACAGGATGAAGGTCTTCATAAGAGATGAGGATATTCATAACAAGAAATGCAAAATAAGGAGATGGTTTGTTATTGGAAACCCTTTGTGGGTCGGCACTGAGGTCAAGATCAAGCGGTGACAGTCTCTTTCAGACTTAAACGCCATCTTCAGGCCATGTGTATTGTGTTTTCGCTTGGTTTATTTATATATGCATTATTGTTAGTAAGGTCTATTGTATTATCTTGATGTCTAGTGGGTAGACGCTGACTGCGTTATTACATATTACTCTAGAGGTTACTAAGTAGAAATAATTGTAGATCCCAACATGGCTATTTATTTTTAATGAGTTATTTATTTGTATATCCGAATGCGAATATAAATATAAATATATACAATTCTCATTATTAATGTCCAGAAGTGACATGAAAAATCCATTTTTGTTAGGGGCGCCATGGATCTTAGTTTCTTCCAATTAATTCCTGTCATAAATGGGATCTGAGTGGGGTGGCGCCTAAGTTATTGATCTTCCCCGAATCGTTTTGGCCTGACGGTCTGAGAGAAAAGTGAGTAAAGAAAAAGAAGCGATAACAATGCGGACATGGGTAAATTATATATATATATATATATATATATATATATATATATATTCCCAGGACGATGATAACATGATCGACCCTATCTAATTGAGTCGAGATGCGGATCCATGTGAGGTGGGGATCAGTCGCCTTGAAGGATACAAAGAAAAATTAATCATCATATCACGCTTTTGAAAAATTAAATGGAGGATTTTTTCAGTCTATGCTGGCCAATAATTGTAAAGGATTTTTGCTGGTGGAGGGTTGATAATATTTCATCATGATTCTAAAATAACCTGGTAAATTATCCCAATGAGTATTTGAATGACCTGTTCAAGTAATTCAGCAATGGGTTTTTTTAAACTAAGACTTTTTGAATAATTTCATTCTTGCTTCTCCAACAGTGTTAACCGACCATTGCTCTCTTCTTATGAATAGTAATCGTCATCTTTTGTAAGATAGTTTGTAAAATAAAAGAAAATAATTGTTGTGGATCTGGGGTTAGATCCAATAAATACACAACGCTGTATACGGTAGAAAACGCAATATATCGAAGAGAAATATATGCAGAGAGGTTAATAGAACGTCGTGCAATAGAGTTAGTCGAATACAAGAAAATGCGAGAGAATACGAAACCTGAGACTTGGCAGTGTTACCCTCAGGGCTAGATCGCTGGGATACATTGACACACTGTAGTCCACTAATGACTACTACTATATATAGTCATAGGAAGAATCCATATTAGTGTAAACAGGGAAGGTGCCTCAACAATAATTTAGATTAAGAAGAAAAAATATCCTAAATAATAAACAACCATATATCATATTTCTGAAATATGATATGTTTGACATAGTTAATGGTCAAGTATATCCGCTGGGTCATGTATTCTTAAGAACAAGAATTTCAATTGTAACTTACAGGGTTAGAGGGAGATAACTCATGACTACCAGAAGAGACTCTACTATGCAAAGAATAGAGATCCAATAACCCCTACTGATTGTAATAAACGGTTCGGTTCGAAATTCCTAGTACCTGACTTACAACGGCCGAAACTTCGTACAAATGGCAACAGAGATGAGGAGAATAGTCTGAATAATGTAAATGCCGTAAATAATTATCGATTTTCAAAAAAGAATATCGAAATTCGCTTTCTCCATTAAGCAAATTTTGGCCTAAATAATTAGACACATGCAGAGAACTCTTTTAGTTCAAATTTTGGAAACATTTGTTCACTTACGTAGAAAAACCCTGACAAGCCACTGTTTATACGTTTAATGTTCAGTGTTTCGAATGAACAAAAACACAAACTTTCAGATATATATATATATATTGTCATCCGCAGACAGATCCGCCCCGCCGCACCACAGCTCATCAGAACGGTCAGACCCCGACCGCTCTCTCACCCAGGATTGAAACCCGATCGAAACGGCGCCAGTCGGCGACCCCACCCCTGGGCTATGGGCGTTCGGTGGAAGTAGGCAAACTTTTTAGCACATATCATTATACGCGCCCAATAGCTAGAGCGCTCTAATTCATTTCACTGAATGAGCGATGCTTACATGCCAGAGTAGCTACTGTTTATCAAAGTTTACTATTTTTCCAGAGTGCTCAATCAGGGTGTGAGAGCGTATATATATATATTATTCATATCACCCCGAGCAAGTCGGTAACGCCACTGATGTGCAGTGGGCTACGTATGAGTGAAAAGATTGGAAAAGGGAAAGCCGGAAATCTCATCCTAAACAGGGAACAAGGGATGAGCCTCTACACCTGTTCAATAGACGTGGATGGAGTGTGAACCGGGCGATAGTTTAGTCTATCTACTCAAATTGAAAAAAAAAGTGAAAAGATTGGAAAAGAGAAAGCCGGAAACCACATCCTAAACAGGGAACAAGGGATGAGCCTCTACAAGTGTTCAATAGACGTGGGTGAAGTGTGAACCGGGCGATAGTTTAGTCTATCTACTCCAATTGAAAAAAAAAAATTAAAAAAAGAAAAGTGAAAAGATTGGAAAAGAGAAAGCAGGAAACCACATCCTAAACAGGGAACAAGGGTATATCAGATGAAACTCGACTAAAAGGATTATTCTCCTGCGTCGTCAAAATTTTTCATTAATTCCAGTTTCATTTACTTTTATTCATCGCCGGTATCTGTTCATTCCGAAAGATTAACTTTTGCCTCGCTTCTTTTCATATTTTTTGTCTTTTCAGCAACCGATAATGCAAACAGAATCCATTTATTCCACCGCGAGCAGACGACAGTCCTCTTCTTTCTGCTGGTAAACAGGACTTCGGATGGCACATTGATTTATACTTCAGTGGCTCGTAATAATAAAGAACTCACTGGGCATGCGCTAAGTGATGGCCTACTTCTCTATTCAGGTAATATTTTCAACGTCCATATTTTTACAATATCAGGATTGGCGATGTACGTAGCAGCTCAAAGTAATTAATAAAACGGTTAAAGACACAGAAATAAATAAACATATCCTTAAGAATTATTATATATCATTATATTCTGGCGAGTACAGCCTTCCATACGGAGAGAAAATTAATTCAATGAATAAACATTAAATAGAAAGATGAGTAAGGCAAGTAAGAACTATCAATCATCATCTTCTCTCTTCTTGAAACCTAATTTTTTATTGTCGTTTCTCCTCAGTAGAATTCTCATTTCATACTCAGTGATTCCTTGCGTCTTAGTAGCATTATCCCCTTGTGAGTGATCTTCTTCTTCTTCTTCTTCTTCTTCTTCTTCTTCTTCTTCTTCTATATGCCCTGTCCCTTCAGAACGTAGGCGATCATGGTTCTCCACGTCTCCCTATCCCTTGTGGCTCTTAGTATGTTTGCTCCTGTTACTCCTGGCAACCCCTTTCCGTCATCCACCCGATCAGGCCCTGCAAATATGTTATCCGCTGCCTTCCTCTGTCTCCCCTTCCTTCTATCTGACCAGTCAGAATCAGGTTCTTCAGGCTCTCCTTCCTCATTGCGTGTCACAGGGACTTCAGTTGTCTCTTCCTGGTGCTCAGTATTAATTTCCTTTTTGTTGCCATTCTTTCCAACACCTCATCGTTGCTTGCATTCTCAGTCCACGATATCCGCAGCATCCTTCTGTAGAACCACATTTCCGATGCTTCCAGTTTTGTCCTCATTTTCGATTATATTGTCCAGCATTCACTGCCGTATTGAAGAACTGACATCACATAACAATCCAGCACTCTTTTATTTGTTTCTAGTGAAATTTTCCTGTGTGTTAGTACTTTACTCAGCTTCTGGAACGCGTCCTTTGCCATGCCAATTCGCCTTCCGATCTCTGTGTCGCACTTTCCATCTCCTGTTAGAACACTTCCTAGGTATTTAAATTTTTGTACTTGCTTTATTCTGGTATCTCCCACCTGTATTTGGCATTTTGGGTTGCAGCTTTTGCTGATGACCATGCATTCAGTTTTCTTAAAGTTTAACGCATCTGATTCCTTGCTTGGGGTGAAGTGATTAAAAGTTGGAGGATATAAACTGAATAAGGTGTTAAAATTATGAAGGGAATTTATTTAAATCCATTGATGTGACGATATTTAACATGGCGTACGGACGAAAAAGGGTTAAAGAAAACGATTTTATTTTTTTCGATCCTGATAAAAAGGCTACGCTGCCACAATCTAATGCCGGGACCTGGATTAGGAGCCAGAGTTTAAAATAGTCTTGTTGAGAGAAATGTAACAATACTTAACATTGCATACGAACGAAAAGGATGGAGGAAAACGATATTATTTTTTTTAATTCATTTTTCTCTCAGATTGAGAACAGGTGGAATTCAGCGAAACACAGTTGACAGGATTAGGGGCTAGAGGTTAAAATAGTCTTGTTGAAAGAGAAATGGCAATTTTCATTTGCTGGGGAAATTACCATTCTAAACTTCCTTGAGGGAGATTGACATCATTTAATAGCTCCTCCTACGAGGAGGAAGAATCTTCCAGAATTGGAAGTGTGAAATAGAGAACGAAAAAACTGTGACATCAGGAAGATTGACTTCATGTAATAGTTCCTCCCAGAGGAGGGGGAAGCTTACAGAATTGGAAGTGTAAAGCAGAGAAAGAGGACTGGTTGAATTTTAGGATGTTTGCATATAGCGATAACCATGAGACCTATGATAGGAATATAAAATGTGAAAAATATGAAGGCAGTAGAGGAGGAGAAAGTGGAGGCTAATTTGCTAAATTGCGAAATATTCCAGTCGATAAAAATAGCTACTTGCTTTAGAAGAACACGAGTTACTAACATGGCGACAACGAGATGTATAAATCGTAACAGTATTGTAAGAGTCACGGTGGAGTAACGGGTAACTGCTGAGATTGAACCGAGTTCAAATTCCAATCGAGTTCATGACATGCTAATATCATTGGGAAAGATATGAATCCATCACTTAAATACTAAGAAAGACTAGGTACCGGGGCACCATCAGGCAATCTTACCCAGGAAACACCACCGCTACTAGGGTGGTGTACATGCGGTAGCCCTATAGTTCTAAGTGTTAGAGGTGTCGTGATTGAAAGATATTAAACGTAATTTAATATATATATATATATAATCTTTGCTAAGCAACAATGACAGTTACTAAAAATAGCAAACGCAGTTCGTAAATTTGTAATGCGGTTCTATGACATCACACCACGTGAGAGCTCGTAATGATAACATATATATATTGCTTACTCCAATTTGAAATGATTTTGGTCTGGGGTTACCTTTGTAGTACGTTAAAATTATCTTCTAGTCGCCTTTGCTTATCTACAATCCTTTTCATTTGTTTGTATTTATTGCGATGACGGTGTTTTGAATTTGGTGTGTGTTTGTGTGTGTCTGTCTGTGTGTCTGTGTGTGTGTGTGTGTGTGTGTGTGAGCGTTTTTTCATTTCGTCTTTATATATATATATATATATATATATATATATATATATATATATATATGTGTGTGTGTGTGTGTGTGTGTGTGTGTGTTTCTGTGTGTGAAAAATGTGTGAGAAACCGTGAATGTTTTCTTTAAAGTGTAGATTTATTGTTATTATTATTATTAATATTATTTATCTTTTTGTATGATATATTATTGCTACACGTGTTTCAAGTCCAAATTTTTCTAGTTCAAATGTAGATCTGTGATTGAACCACCTGGTCTTAAAGGTACGCACACACACACACACACACACACACACACATATATATATATATATATATATATAAAAGTTTATGTGTGTGTATTTTCTTTTAGACATGTCAGATTAAATTTGAAACATTGTGTCTGCTTATTTTTAATTTTGCAATTTATTTAACCTGACATGCCTAAAAGAAAATTTGGTGGCTAAATACACACACACACACACACACACACACACACACACACACACACATATATATATATATATATACGAGCGTCATTCAATAAATAAGGTGAATTTTTCGGTGTAAGGACTTCTAATACAGATACTTTTTTTTTTATTTTTCAACGTAGTCTCCCAGCAGTGTCACACACTTTTCCCATCTGTGCACAAGCTTCCGTAATCCCTTCTCTCAGCCTAAAATCTCAGCCAATCGCGCACAGCACTTTTGACTTCATCGTCACTTTTAAACTTCTTTAAACAATTTAGCCCACTTGTAGACATTTTTAAATGAAACATGTGGCACCATACACAGGTGACATTCTCCTATGAATTTCAACTGGTTTGCACCCTTCAGCAACCAAAAACTTGATAACTGACCTCTGTTCACTCCTGAAGCATGCTTCTTAATCGCCCATCTTTGTTAATCTCCAAAACTCTCAAAGTTTTTTTTCAATCTGCAAAATAAATTAATTCCCTTCAGTAAAGGAAAAAATTAAAAAGAAATAAGTAAGCTTCTATCTGTATTAGAAGTTCTTATACCGAAAAATTCACCTTATTTATTGAATGACCCTCGTATATCTTTTCACATCCCTTCCTCCCAGGAACTTCAGACCAGCAGAATATCTTACTACTACCAAAAAGCAGACTGGGAGTCGTTCCGTGATTTCCGGTGTGACGTCCCTTGGAATAAAGTTTTTAGTATTCCCGTTGAAACACTGTGCGTCCAAGGTCTTTTCATTTGTTAAAGCTGGCATCGATGCTTCATCCCAGCCAGGAAGTTACGACTTAAATTCCATCCATCCTCCTGGTTCTCCCCTCCTCGCTCAGCTGCTATTGCCCACAGGAATCACTTCTTCTGGCTTTATCGGAGACACACGTCTGACCATAATAGGCGCCATTTTGCCTCTGCTCGTAATCAGTGCAAGAGGATCCTAAATGATGCTAACCTGTTGTTTGCTGAAGAATGAAACAGCGTATAGCATCTCGCATGTTCGACTTCAAAGACTACTGGCGACTCTGTAAAAATGTGTTAAATAACAGCAAGCCGTCAATCCCCTCTTTAATCAATGAATTTGAGGTCCGCACATCTTTATCGGCCAAGACTGAATACTATGTTTGCAGAATATCCGCCAACTCCACATTTGGGCGGACTTGAAGCAGACGACCACCATTTCGTTAATTTGTTTTTTGTTAATTTCGTTGTTTTTCTTCTTTTTTTTTTTTTTACTTTTTTTAGTGCAGTCCTATCGATTGTTAGTTAAATTTTCCGATTATCAAAAACAATTTTGAAAAATTACAATATTTGAACATATTTGGGTGGGGGATCAGTTTCTCATACAACGTTAAAGTAAATCGATCCTCCATTTTCAAACCACTCGCGGTGGGATCGCTTTGTTTATGTTAACTTTTTTGGGACGAGTTCTTGCCCTTTTTTTAGCTTCGGGTCACTTTGTTTTTTTTTTGTTTTTTTTTTTTGGTTCTTTGTTGTTTTTTTTTGTTTTGTTTTTTTTTGTTTTGTTTTTTTGGCGGGGATAAGTTGTTGCTCTTGTTCTTGTCTTTCTCACGTTTTACGATGGCATCTTCTTCGGAAACTCCAAGAATGGCTCTATTTTAAAATTTTGCAAAGGATTCAGTCATTGAACAGGCGCAAATAAAAAAGTTAATTGCACAGAGCAAGTTGTGCTCCTGTGGGCATGCTATGTATGTAAAGGCATGTTCAAACTTCAAAACGGATAAACTTTGCAGGAGATGTTCCAAATGCAAGAAAAGAATGTCCATTAGGAATGGGACATTTTTTGATACGTCCAAATTACCACACCACGTGATATCCCAACTAATGTTTGATTTGGTCTGCCAAGTACCGATGACGAGTTAAGCGCCTATGAACGGAGTTTCATTAAATTCTACCATTCAGTGGTATGAATATTGCAGAGACTTTTGTACAAGCAAGATGGAGAAAGACCGAAAACTGATGGGTGGCCCTGGACATGAAGTCCAAATTGGTGAAAGTTTGTTATTTAAAAGGAAAAAACAATGTTATCAGGGTTGTTCAACAAGTGTGAGCAATAGGATGCTATGTGCACGGGACAGTAAACCACTTTGAAAATTGTGTAGATCTTGTCACCGGCGTTTGTACAAACAATATTGAGGCCTTCTAGTCCCTTAGTCCCAGTGGGTGAAATGAAATGGTCTCATGTCGATGAGTCCATGTATAGAGAAGTCTACAAAATGACAATGGACAAACTCATGGAAAATTATGATTTATTTCTCCAGCATATCAGTGAAAAATATATTGAAAACCCATTAAAAAAAAGAAAATTTGGACACAGTTTCCTTGAAACATTTAAAAAAAAACAATTTGTACATTTTCTTTTTATCCTATCAGTGAAAAAATGCTATTGACCCCACCAAAAAAATTGTACATAGTTTACTTGAAACAGAAAAAAAAATTAGATACTTGAAACCAAAAAAAAAAAAATGTCATTCCCTGTTCTAATAAAATTTTTAAAGATATACACTATTTTTTTCATTAATTTCTTACAAGTTAAAAAAAAAGCTTAAAGCCAGTTTTTCCAAAATAGAGGATCATAAGGTTGTATGAGAGACTGCCCCTCCCCTAAAATTGTTTAAATATTGAAATTTTTGCAAATTATTTTTTGTCATTCGTAAAGTTTAAGGTGTAATAGATAATACTTCTGCGCACGCCTGCCGACTGGGATTTAATCACAATTGGAGTAGTCCTCCCAGTCGGCAGGCGTGCGCAGAAGTGCACCCCATATGAAATATCCATTTCCTTTGTTAACCCCTTGAGGTTTGACCCCCGGGAACGACAAAACTGTAATAACGGTATATTTTATGGTACGACAAATTTTGCGCAAACGCTTGTCTACTACAACGACTGACACAATTCTTTCATCAACCATCTGTAACTCCATGGGATTTACCAAAAGCCCATTTTTGATAAGATCTGTGTAGCTATTGACTTTCTCGAGGAACTCCGCCATGTTAATGACACACTTCATTGGGGACTTTCAGCATGAGAGATTCCCCACCAGCTACATATTTGCTGTTGTTGTTATTATTGTCGTTGTTGGTCTCAAAACATTTTTGCCTTCTTGATTTTTGCCGAACATGGCCTCCATACTTCTCTTTTCATTTATTTCATTTTTGGTATTGGCTGCAATCTCAGCATTCACTGTTGCCTGAGTCTTTTTATTCGGGCTGGGGGAGTCTTTCTTCTTAAACCAGAACAGATCTTTGTTAATTGACCGATATTTGTCGGAAATTTCTTAGTATTAATTTTTTTCATGTTTCTTTTTTTTTTTTCAGAGCTGAATTTTCTCCTCAAAAAATAAAAATAAAGAAATACTAAAATAATACTATAAAGCAAATACAAAGAAAGAATAAATAGAAACACGAAAAGATAGAAAGAAAATAAACCGACGTAAAAAGGTAAACGTGAAAAAAATCTTAAAAGTATGTACAAATTAATAAAACAAAGACCTTTTACAAAGAGATGGAAAATAATAAACTTTCACGAGAACAAAGAGAAAGACTAAAAAAGAGTTTGGCACTAAAATAAAAAGAATAAATTTCTTAAACAACACAATTAAATAAAACAATGTAAAAGTTGTTCTTTTTCTTGAAATTAGGAACGAAAAAAATAAATAAATAATCAAAACAAATTACTGAAAAGGAAAAATAAAGAGACACGTGTAAAAAATAACAAATTTTACCAATTAAATAAATGGCCTACGTATCATGAAAATAAAAACAAACAAATTAAATAAAAAAGGAAACAAAAATTAAAGTAAAAACTACAAAAAAACTTTCGACACGTAAAAAACTAAAAAGATTAAGAAAAAAGGAAAAAAATTATACGTGAAGAGAAAATGAACTTAATGCCGGGCGGAAATTAAAAATAAAATAAAAATATCTGAAAATTCAATATAATTTACACGAAAATAAAATTAGAGCGGTGGGGGGGGGATGAACAACGAAAAAGAAAATTCAAACATTTCGCAGAATCAATCAGTAAAAATATGGCCAGAGGACATAGACTAAACTGTTATTTAACCTCTAGTCTGGATTTGTAGCGATGGATTTGTTGAGACTTACTATGCAAGGTTAATTTAGGTTTACGTGGCACAAGGCCACTTCCCAAAGAGCTTCCTAACTAAATTCTTGCATACCAACAATTATTTTATAAGTGTTGAAATCATTTATGAAACAAGCAAATGGAAAGTTGAATGAAATTGACAAAGCATCAATTGTAACTATAAAGTGTATTAACAATAACAAGAAATACATACATTACACAGACGTTGAAAGTGTTTGTTTAAAATGTCTTCCATGATCTGCATGAAATTGTGTTAAAGCTTTTGAGGTAATTTGGAATGTTTATTGTTGCTGAAAGATTTATCAGTGTCTTAGGTGATTTGTGTGAGGAATATTAATGATAAAAGAATTGTGCAAATGTGAGACTTCGTGAATAACGTTTATGTCTGCAGTGTACAGAAGAATGAATTTGTAAGAGAATGTGAGTTGGACTTAATATTTTACATGACGTGGAAAGGATTTCTTGTGCCAACTGGCAAAAAATACGCGGCAAATCGTTTAAATAGGCGTTCAAACATCCTTACGATTTGGCGGTAAAACTGTGGTTCACTTACCTTGATTCTGATTGGCTAGCTCAAACCTAACAGCAAACAGCTTATATTTATTCAAATATACAATGGTTACGACAAAATTTAATGCATGCATATGCGTGAATGCGTAAGTAAGTGTGTGTATGTTTCCATATGTGTGTGGATGTGTCACAGATTCACACCTTCCTCATGAGTACAAAAGTGAACGCATTATGCCGGATTTTGACATATCACTTCCCGCTTAGCTCTGCAGGGTGAGATGAGCAACTTGTCGTCTAACGTCAAAAAATAACACAAACATCTCAATTTAACAGATGTCGCTGCAACAGGTGTTTACTCGTGCAATCAGACTGGCAACTGGATCTCACCAATTCACAGATCAACCAAATGCAGACGATAATTCTACTCCTACGACTTCTTTTCTCGCACTTTCTGCCTGTGGAACTCGCTTCCATATTCTTGCTTTCCTAACGGCTAAAACCTCCAGAAATTTAAACGTGATCTCTTAACCACTTGACTCTAGTTCTTTCTACGCCACCCTGTATTTCCTTTCCTTTCTCTCTACCTTTGCAACCGTCATCACACCTGTATTCCCATCCTTTTTCTTGCTCATTTCTAGCCGGTCCGTCTTTCTCTTCACTCTCTTCTACTTAACCTTTTTACTCTTATGTAGCCCTTGCTCGAGATTATACGATTAAAAAAAAATATATATATATATATATATATATATATAAAATAAATTTCGATGTTCAAATCAGTTGGATAGCCATTTCTCCATGAAATTCCTAAGAGAAATTCCACGTCTCATCGGCAACATTTTATTTCAAAATAATGAATTTTGAAATGAAAAGTAATAATAATAATATATAAAGTAATAATAATAATATATAATATATAAATAAAATTCACTTTCCGACTGTGGAATTCTCTTCCAAACGATTGCTTCTCCGACGGCTACAATCTCCATGAGTTTAAATGTAAGGTCAATAGACACCTCCTAACACACTAACCTGCTCCCATTCTATCAAGCACTCTTCCCAACCCTCATCCTCGCTATCCTTACTCATCTGTCACCTTCCTCTTGACATTCCCCATGTCTAACCACTCCTTCTCTTTACCTTCCCCTATGTAGCCCCATGCACAATAGTGGCAGTGGAATGCCTTGCTTGGGGTGAGATGATTAAAAAAAAAATATATATATATTGAAATAAAAAAAAATTGCCGATGAGACGTGAAATTTCTCTTAGGGATTTAATGTAGAAATGGCTATACAACTGATTTGAACATCGATATTTATTTTATTTTATAATTGGCTCTGTAATTTAAATTTTAATTACATTGTGCCATCCACCTTGATCAGTTTTAATATTAATGTAATTAATATTAATTAGGATCGGTTATTTTGGATTTACCTTCCTGCTTTTCCTTTTGGATTAAAGTTTTATATTTATGTATATATCTGCTCACTGTGTTAATAACAGAAAACATAACCCTGAATCGACATGCATACACTTTATATATTCAGTTTAAATGAAAATTTCTCCTTGATAATGGCTAGAAGTATAGCCGAACACATTAATAAAGCAATGTGATAATTTTTATAAAATCTATGTTCTGAAAATGAAAAATTATATAAAAATCTTAACTATAGGAACTTTTCTCTCATTTTTAACGAAACTTGCACATATATATAGTCATCCGCAGACAGATCTGTTTCGCTGTATCACAGCTCATCAGTACGGTTAGACTACGATTGCCTTTTAACCCGGGATTGAAACCCAACCGATACTTACCTGACTATAGTCGGTCAGTCAGGTAAGTGTCATACGTGATACACGCTTAGGCGATCATGTCTCTTTCAACACATGACTGACTAGGCAGAAGATTTTCCCACAGTAAGGTGCCATTTCTTTCTGCGGTATACTGGTTGCCAACCAAGGCTACAGAACCCAATATTTCCCGCTATTCAACTCATATCTTGAGAGAGAACAGATAGATTCATATCTTTCTTGAGGGTATTTGCGCGAAAGTGAATGCAACGAATTCAACTGAAATTCGAACTCGGCTCTCCGATTTTTCATTCCGAGCCGATATCCATAGCCTTTATTATTATATACAATAAATATTTATTTCCCAACATAATCTCTTTCGTTAACCAAATGCTTTTCCATTAAAATATGATTTCGAATTTTATACAAATATTTTTTTAATGCCAGGCTTCGGATTTAAAAAGATCGACAAGTTCCTATTCAATTATTTTGTGAAAAGATGAAATGCGGACTTGATATTATTAACCATTTGCACTCTTAACGTGAAAATAAATGTAATGGGGGAGCAGAAGTGAGACGCTGGTTATCGTTTTTCCAAATCTATTATTGACTGGACGATCAGTTGATTTTCTTTCATTCTCTTTTCTTCTGTCTGTTTTTTCCTACGCAAAATTCCTGTAAAAGGTTTGACGATTCCATATCAAAAGCATTTGACCTTTCTACTTAATTAATCCTGTTGGTAACAACATTGGCATTCTTCAACATGGTCTGCACCATTCCACACGTCTTCTTCCTTCAAACGAGGGCAACAGCCAATTGGACAAACCATGCTGGTCAATAGGTGAAAGGTCAACTTTCTAAAGGCCCAGTGAACTGTTTTCTTTTGTTTTGTTTTTTTTTCTTTCTTGCATTTTATTTTATTTTATTTTATTTTAATTTTTTTTTTTTTTTTTGCATTCGTTTTTTTTTTCTTTTCGTATTTTTTGGTTTTTATTTTTTCGTATCTTTTTTTAATTTTATCTTTCATTTTTTTTTTCTTATCTTTCTTTCATTATTTATTTATCTTTCCTTCTTCGAATTTCTCTTTCTCTTTAAACTTTTTTTTGTTCATTTGTCTTTATTCTTTGTTCTTTTTCTTTTATCTTTTTTCTTTTTTCTATTTCTTCCCCGTCATTTTCTTCTTTTTTTTTTTTTTGTTCTTATTTTGTGTATCTTCTTTTTCTTGGCATTTTTTTTATTTTTCTTTGTAATTCTTCTTTTAATACTTTTTTAAAATTTCTTTCCAGGCATTTTCATTGTTTTTTTTGTTTTTTTTGTTTGTTTAATTTCTCATACCTTTTATTTATTTCTTTTTTTTTTAATCATATCACCCCGAGCAAGGCGGTAACGCCACTGATGTGCAGGGGGCTACGTAAGAGTGACAAGATTGCAGAAGAGAAAACCGGAAACCACATCCTAAGCAGGGATCAAGGGATGAGCCTCTTCACCTGTTCAATAGACATGGGTGACGTGTGAACCGGGCGATAGTTTAGTTTATCTACTCCAATTGAGAAAAAAAAAATGAAGAGGAGTGAAAAGATTGGAAAAAAGAAAACTGGAAACCACATCCTAAGCAGGGAACAAGGGATGAGCCTCTTCACCTGTTCAATAGACGTGGGTGGAGTGTGAACCGGGCGATAGTTTAGTCTATCTACTCCAATTGAAAAAAAAAATAGAGTGGTGAACTGTAACTTAAGGTCCAACAACCAGGGAAGTTTTTGCCAATTTCAAAAACAAAACCAAACTTTCACTTAAGCATGGGAAGTTTAAAATTAAGTAAGAGAAAAGAAATGACTTTTGAGAATATTTTAAAAGAAAGTTGCAAACCATTCCAGACATGTTACTGCCAGTAAGCTAAAAATGTTTAACTTTTTGGTCAGACCACGTGATACGGAGTGAGGGTCAGTTGTCAACTGTAGCCAGTGTCTGTACATCAGAGGGGTTGAAGAACTAAAATCAACAGCCTGTTAACAGATAATTTAAAGGCCGGTACGAAAAAAAGAAAAAAAAATTAATTGGGCATGGAGAGTTGGAAAGTTTTAAAATCAAGCAAAGAAAAGCAGGTGATAGTCGGTACAATCTATTCCAATTCCTAAAGAAAGGCAAATTAAAAAATTTACTAAGTGGAAATCAAACTTAAGAGCCAGATTACTTTACAATAGTTACTTAAAATATTTAAAAAATTAAAACAAATACAAAGCACAGACAAAAGGATGTTCAAACCAACTTACAAGCAGATAAACTGAAGGTCGTGTGATCATTTCTTTTTCTCTTTCTTCTTTTGTTATTTAATTTTTTTTTTATTCCTTTTTCTTTTTCTTTCGATTATTTTTATTTTTTATTTAATTGCTTTACTTTTATTTTTGCCCAGGCACCTCTAATCATTTTTCAATACCTAAATTTAAATTGAAATTTTAAAAATAAATAAGTTATCTTTAAAATCAGCTTTAAAAGCCAAGACATTAAATTTAGTGCTTCCAGTAAGCAAAATACACTGGCGTATTTTAAACCGAAATTATATTGAGTGGAATCAAAAAAGTTTCGGGTAAAAAAAAACAAATTCAATTTTTCAGCCAGTTTTGATTGATCGACACATTTCGAAAACAGTAGCCAACTTATGTTTTAAAAATCTTGCGAAAATAAAATATACCTAGCTGACACGTTATTTAAGTCAATTGTTTAAATTGCAAATTACTTTAATCTGATTTCAAACAATAGTACTTGCTTACTGCCTAAAATTTACAACAAAAGCTTAGCTTTTAAATAAAAAAATAACATAATAATATTTTATAGAATTTTACTTCAGCTTTATATCCTGACGCTTGAGTATGCTTTCTGAATAAATTAAAATTAAAATTTATTTTAAAATAATTTTACAATTTAATAAGAAAGAATGAAATTAAAATAACCGAGCTAAGTTATGAAATATTATGCTATGTATTAATATCTTTATTATGTATTTCAGTTTATAACAATGTAAAAATATCTAATTTAATTTTTATAGACCTGTAGATGTTACAATTAAGTATATATATTTGCTTACACGATCATGTTGTGAAGTATTTATGGAATACCTTGAAGAGAAAAGACATTCAGGAATATTTTGTGGCCCTGAAAATGGCCGTTGTGTTTTTTTAATTGGCTCTTCAATCCTCCTCATTGCTGAGCAGCTTCTGCAGATACAGGTCCTGCATCATATAGTCGGTTTATATACGGATTTTTTTTCATGTAAGGGAGGACACCCGTGACCTTCGGAATAATAACAAGCGAGGGTCACGAGACAACCCTTGAATCATTGACCTTTTAATGATAAATATCGCGTACGGCCACCTGTACAAACAAAATACGGGTAATCAACATGCAGAAAATTAAAATGTTTTAATTATGAAAAAAATGAGCCGCATTTATAGTAAGCTTTTAGATTTTTAGATTAGTAAATATATTCGCCACACATTAATTTCACAAAATGGCGCCGACCTAGGAGGAAGAAATTTAAAAATTGTTTTGAAAATTTAGAAATTACTTAATAAAAAAATAATAAAAATGAAAACAATTCTCGTAAAAATTCATTATTAATGGAAAAAATTAATTTCTCTTCAGACTATATCATCTATTTATTATGTTTATAAAAGCAATTAAAAGTTTATCCAAATAAAACATAGCATAGTTTTATTGCATTTTTGTTTTCGAAAAGGTACTAAATATAACATCTATCAGATAAGTGACACATTTTATGAATAAATATATATACAGTCATCCGACAGACAGATATGATTCGCTGTATCACAGCTCATCAGTACGGTTAGACTCCGATTGCTTTGTAACCCAGGATTGAAACCCGAAATCAGGATTTATAATTACTTTATATACGTTGCGTTTACTTGTCTGTATATTATATTGCTCTAGATTATTATCCATTAAATATCATTTTTGATTATCCTCTTCGTTTTACGCATTTGACATTATTTAATATATATATATATATATATATATATATATATATATATATATATATATATATATAGTGTATCGAGGCAGCAAATAATTTTCTAAACATATACTGTTAAATATAAGAGACAATGAATGTCTATTATGGTTAATCATGAGCCGTTCTAAACGTCGTATTTTAACTTTAATTTCAGTTGAAAATAAAGACAAAAATTCTCCAACATTTGGATAATTTTTTATTAATTTGTTTCTAAGCTTTCGGCTCACATGACCCATCTTCAGAGAGGTTATTTAGATGGTAATACAATAACATCCACCATCACCGACGATTTTATTTTGTGTTGACATAAAACTGATGAGCTGTGATACAGCGAAACAGATCTGCCTGCGGATGACTATATATATATATATATATATATATATATATATAATTACAATTGAGCACTCTGGAAGAATGGTAGACGTTGAAAAACAGTAGCTACTCTGGCATCTACGTATCGTTCATTCAGCAATGAATTAGAACACTCTCAGCTATTGGGCGTGTATAATGATAATATACATGCTAAAATGTCTCCCTCCTTCTAACAAGCGCCCAAAGATCAGTGGTAGAATCGCTGATTGACGCCAATTCGGTAGGGTTTCGATCCTGGGTAAAAAGCAGTCAGCTGTCTAACTGTACTGATGAGCTGTTATATAGCGAAACAGATCTGTTTGCGGATGACATATATATATATATATGTGTGTGTGTGTGTGTGTGTGTGTGTGTGTTGAGTTATTTTTATATATATATATATATATATATATATATATATATATATATATATATATGCGTGTGTTGGGTTTTCTAATATATGTATATAGCAGCTGAATGATGGGTGACTAGTTTGAATGTTAGAGTTTCGGTTATTAGAACCTTGTCCGAAACTCACCATAACCGGTTTTTCCAGCAGATAAATTCTTAGGGGTATCAAACTGGAGAAACGAGTCCAATCAAATGGCACCTTTGGTAGGTGACTGAAATCTATACCATGATATACCTAATCAATGGGTAAACGAGACAGTGCGGGAGTCGTTGGTGATTTTGCGAGCGTAAAATCACAAATCATCGTCAGCGAGTGTTTAAACGTTCAGATACCGATTCCGCGTTTTGCAACGATCGAAAAAGTTAATCGGTTGCTATTCGGTCAGGTGAATATGGCGTGTCGGGTAGAAAAAGACAAATTAATTTTTTTTTCCTTTGTTATTCTTACGCTATGTGTCCATGTGTCACGGAGGAGAAAATATTTTGCTTTTTGACGAGTGCCATTTGACCAAAGATTTAATGACATGTTACAGCTGCTTACGGATAAATATGCATTTAGTGTTTCATTTCGTTTTAAGAACCGTAAGTGACTACCTCGACGATCTTATCACACGCACAACGTTAAATATCCTTTATGGACGTCAGCTTTTGATGTGGAGTTTAATTCTTCTCAATACACTGCTTTATTTGTCTATATTTCTGAGATCAGGTAGTATTTACAGTATTTACATTATTCGAACTATTTTTCTTATCTTTGTTGCTATTTGTACGACGTTTCGCCCGTTGTATGCTCCGGCCTTCTTCAGGTGATAGGAATTTCGAGCAGAACCCTTTATTTGTCTATATTTCTGAGATCAGGTAGTATTTACAGTATTTACATTATTCGAACTATTTTTCTTATCTTTGTTGCTATTTGTACGACGTTTCGCCCGTTGTATGCTCCGGCCTTCTTCAGGTGATAGGAATTTCAAGCAGAACCCTTTATTTGTCTATATTTCTGAGATGAGGTAGTATTTACAGTATTTACATTATTCGAACTATTTTTCTTATCTTTGTTGCTATTTGTACGACGTTTCGCCCGTTGTACGTTCCGGCCTTCTTCAGGTGATAGGAATTTCGAACCTAATCCTTTATTACAGTCACTGGGGTATATGCTCTTTATTCCTTGCCTAGAGCCTCTTCTGGTAAAAGGCCAGAGCGTACAATGGCTAAAACGTCGTATAAATGGCAACTAATATGACGACAATAGTCCGAATAATGTAAATACCGCAATACTAATATAAGATAATAATGAAAATAATATAATATAATAATGTAAATACTGCTTTTGAACATTGTCGTACGTAGCCCATCTTTGATCATCTTTTAAGAACGGGAAGTTAGCTACGATGCATTCATCATTACAAATGGTTACCCTAAGAGAAAATATTTCAAACATCATCAGCATCTAAAGTAAACAGATTACGTGAACCTCCTTGAATTAAATAATCCAGTCAAAACTCGTGACTGTCTTTAACTTAATCCAAAAGGAACGTATGAAAAATTTTGATTGACTCAGATAACAGGCGAGCAGTCGCGAGATGGGCCGACTGAAATGAAAGGTGCTAGCAATCTCGAAAAAGATGAGACTTCTTTCAGCTGACACGAAGGTCGTTGGTGGCGGCTGGAAAATTGGAGAAGCTAGAATTTCCTTTTGTGCTGAAAACAAATGGATTTCCTGTCTTCTAGGCTTCATGCCAGTTTCCAAGCCGCTAACGACATCAATCGGAATTGTTTTAGGACGACAGTAGCGAAGTGAGATAAAAAGATTACTCTGAGATTTCTTTTCTATTGTCTCCCACCGGAACAAGAAATGACTTTCCATTGAGCAAATATTGAGACAAATGTAAAGCCCTATAGAATTTATTCATATATATATATATATATATATATATATATATATATGAGAGAGAGAGACAGAGAAAAAGAGAGATAGAAGGGTAAATAGATATACAATCACCCTGCTCTTATCTTCGCAGAGAGAAAGAAAGAGAGGGTATATATCTAAATATATATATATAGAGAGAGAGAGAGAAAGAAAGAAAGAAAGAAAGAAAGAAAGAAAGAGAAAGGGAAAGGTAGAGATGGATAAATAGATATACAATCACCTTGATCTTATCTTCATAGAGAGAGATAGAGAGTATATATATATATATATATATATATATATATATATATATATATTTAAGTAGCGCTGGACGGCCGTTTCGTCCTATATTTGGGACTCATTAGCAGTGTGCTTCCACTACCAGGAATTGAAATGCCATGCCAACTGTACCACGGGCCCCGGTGACGAAGAGGTAACGACTTAAACTCGATATAGGGCCGCTCATTCACATATTCCGTTGAGGAACTCTGCAGAGCTCCTTTTACCCATAGGATTGTGCCTTGCACAGCCACGACTACTATCACCAAGCCACTCACACTGGAGCATTATAAGTCGGTTCAAGCAACGATATACAGACGAGAAATTGTGGGAGGACTTAAAAATAATTAAGTATATATATATATATATATATATATATATATATATGAGAGAGAGAGATAGATAGATAATAAATATGCAATCACCCTGCTGTTATCTTTGCAGAGAGAGATTATATATATATATGATACATCATACGCTAAAAGTCTGCCTCCTTCTGCCGAGCCCCCATAGCTCAGAGGTAGAATCGCCGACTGACGCCAATTCGGTCGGGTTTCAATCCTGTGTTAAAAAGCAATCGGAGTCTAACCGTACTGATGAGCTGTGATACAGATATATATATATACATATTACGGTCATATCACGTTAAATACAGCGATTCCCGCTCGATCACCGAAGTTAAGCAACATTGAGACTTGTCAGTACTTAGATAGGTGACTACTTGGGAATACCAGGTGTTGTAAGTGTTTATGGACGTATGTGCGTTGTGCGGTGGATGTCGGCTTGGAAAGGGAAATCGGTGAGCCGAGTTCCAATTTCAGTCAAACATTTTGCATTCACTTGCGCACTGGTACCCTTGGGAAAGGTATTAATCCGTCCATTCCCTCCAGTTATGGGCTAAATAACTGAGGTCTGCTGTTCATGAAATCTGTGGCGAACTTCTGCAGCGATTGTTTGTTATCAGCGGTTTCAAAAAGTGTGGATGGTGCCTTCACCACTCTAAACAATTCTTTGTGTGGCACTCTGAGTTAGACACTCATACATCGAAATCGACGAGAGAATCCATAATATATATATATATATATATATATGAAGAGAGAGAGAAAAAGAAAGATTGATAAATAGATATGCAATCACCTTGGTCTTGTCTTCGTAGGGAGAGAGGGAGAAAGAGAGAGAGAGAGAAAGAGAGAGAGAGAGAGAGAGAGAGAGAGAAAAAGAGACTATATATATATCTATATATATATATATATATATGAAGGCACGGTGAAGTAATGTGGCTCGGATTGAGGAATCGAAAAGCCAGGTTGGAATTCCAGACGAATTGGGAAAAGTATGAATTTATCTCTTTTCTCCCGACCTTTCGTTGTGGGTAAATAGCAAAACAGAAGAGGCCTTATAACCTTGGGCGGCAACTGGTTCAGGTGAAAGACTACTCTGCAATCGATGAGTCGTTTTGGGGAAATTGTGGCAACTGTGCACCGGTTCTCTGCTTTTCAAAAAGTCTGGTTGGTACTTCAACTTAACGAATATAATCAAATGATGTGTGTGGCTAGTCTGACTGTTGACACCAATAACTAAGCTGCTTGACCTTCGTACACCGAAAACAATGGAAAAATCTAGTAATATATATATATATATATATATATATATATATATATATTAATCATATCACCCCGAGCAGGGGGCTACGTAACAGTGAAAAGATTGGAAAAGAGAAAGCCGGAAACCACATCCTAGACAAGGAACAAGGGATGAGCCTCTTCACCTGTTCAATAGACGTGGGTGGAGTGTAAACCGGGCGATGGTTTAGTCTATCTACTCCAATTGAAAAAATAAAAAAGAGAAGAGTGAAAAGATTGGAAGAGAGAAAGCCGGAAACCACATCCAAGACATGGAACAAGGGATGAGCCTCTTCGCCTGTTCAATAGACGTGGGTAGAATATGAACCGAGCGATAGTTGCATAAAAACTTGCATAAAAAGGAATTGCTGCCTAAATACACTATATATATATATATATATATATATATATTAAATCATATCACACCGAGCAAGGCGGTAACGCCACTGAAGCGCAGGGGGCTACGTAGGAATGCAAAGATTGGAAAAGAGAAAGCCAGAAACCACATCCTAAACATGGAACAAGGGATGAGCCTCTTCACCTCTTCAATAGACGTGGGTGGAGTGTGAACTGAGCGATATATATATATATGGAAATGGTGTAAAACCAAGGATAAAATGTATATTCTGTCAGTCATCTGGTCAGGTTTATATATATATATATATATATATAGACATTCGCAGACAGATCTGTTTAGCTGTATCACAGCTCATCAGTACGGTTACACTCCGACTGCTTTTAACCCAGGATTGAAACCCGACCGAATTGGCGTCAGTCGGCGATTCTACCTCTTGGCTATGGGCGCTCGGTAGAAGGTAGACTTTTTAGCGTGTATATTATCATTATACACGCCCAATAGCCAGAGTGCTCTAATTCATTACTGAATGAGCGATGATATATATCTATTAATTATATATATATATATTAAAATACCTTCAAAAGAAAACAACAATTAAATGAAAAGGACCGGAGAACCCTCTGACCCAGCTAATTATTGCCCTATCAGCCTCCTACCGATTTTTGGCAAAGTCTTCGAAAGTCATCATCAACGCCGAGGTGGTGCAACATCTCTCTCTCTCTCTCACACACACACACACACACACACACACACACACATATATATATATATATATATATATATATATATATATTAATACAGGTTTCATTGAATAATATAGACAAGTTCTGTCTATTTATTTTGTGTGAGATCCGTTCGTATGATCTGATTAGCTTGATAGTGTTGTCATGGAAAGACGACAAGAAATCGCAATAATTGTTGATTTTTTTATCAGGTCTGAGCTTTCGGCTTACATAAGCCATTATCAAAGGATGAGCATTTAATGTTCAGTGAACATAGAACATTTAAATTATTATTAACATCGTGGAGTTATACAGAGAAAATTAGACAGGTCCATTTTTTGTGTCGCACATGGCTGTAGGCCATATATGTGTGTGTGTGTAGACATTGTAGGAAGACTTGAAATAATTAAGTAATTCATCGAGTTTTTCTTTTTTTAGACCTCAACAGAATGCAGAAAGAGTGCACTTGATGAAGAAACATCGACCATGCTTCTGGTGAATGTTGCTAGAAGCCCCGTGAAATTAGTAAGGAAAATAAGCTAAGAGCTAACGATTAGCAAATCATCAATACATCGTATTCTTAAAACACAGAAAGAGAATTGATGCATGTGTTAATGCAGAGGTTAAACAATTTGAGTATCTAATATGATTATGATCAATAAAATTGATATTCATATGTATTTTTATAAAAATCTGTATAGTGCGCCACTTCTGGGACATCCTATATATATATATATATATATATATATATATATATTTCATTTGTACACGAGTTATATTACGTAACCTTGGTTACTACCATCTAGTGTCTTCAGGCAATTTAAAAAATCTGATTTTACTGTTGTTTTTAAGAACGCTCACGTAAGAGGATATTTTATGAACGCGGAATTTTCAAAATTAGAAGTTATAACGTTTTCATCCATGGTTGCATGATCCTAATAGGTATATTTACAATTAGTCATAATTTCAGAAATTATGTGTAACCATACCAAAAAATACTTATTAGGATCATACAACTATGGAGGAAAATTGCTCCTTCATTAAAAAAAAATCCTCGTTACGTGTGAGTTCTTAAAATAACTGTAAAATCATTTTTTTTTTTTGTAAATGGTCTGAAAATACCAGATGGTAGAAACCTGGGTTGCGTAATATAACTCTAACGATAATATATTTAGAAAATTAGGGAGTGGTAGTTGGAGAAAATGCTTTAGGGGTGTCAATATTGTTCAATCAAAATTGAGAATTATGTAACCATGGAGATTGAATATTTGGTTTATGAAAGTGGACAGGATAGCTTGAGTCTAGACATGTCACTTTTTAATTTTGACTGGGTAAGATATATAGTGGGACCTTCCATTTTTTATAAAAAAAATTATAAAAGTAAATGCTTGAACAGTGTTTTTTTAATCTACGTGTTCTTTCCCTTTTTGTAATATATATATATATACGAGTGAAGAAAGAAGGAAGAAAAATTTACAACGTCCAAAACATTAATTTAAAACAGTGCTCGATATATAAAACTAGCAGTATAGCCCGGCGTTGCTCAGGTGTAATGAAAGCTTTAAAACTAATCCACAGTCCTGAAGCTCAGACTCAGCCTAAAGAATATTTGTGTGAAGTTTGGTGAGAATCGGATTAAAATTGTAAATTTGAATAAAGGACATACAGACAGATAAACAGACACACACACAAGCATCTTGTCTTTTATATATATATATATTGTCGATTTTCCGCACTACTTTAAGAACTGCAACCTTGAAACTTCTGAATGTCGTTTCTTATGTCTTTGTCTATGAGTGTATCAAATTTGATTAAAATCGGACCACTCCTTCTATAACCCGATTTTTTCGATTATCGATTTTCGATATTTATCGGGGGTACCTCGACACAAAACCTAGCTAAGAACATTCACAGACGCTTATAGTACAACTGTGCAAATTTTCAAGAAAATCGGTTCAGCCGTTTCGGAGTCTATAGGTAACGGACACACACACACAGAGATAAAGTTCCATTTATAAATAAGTTTAGATAGAGCTGTGAAAACAAAATGTGCATTTTGTAATGGATAAAAATTTGTACATGTTCTAAACTATAATTTATAATATATATATATATATATAAACAATTTGTCATTGCCACACTAAGATATAATATATTAAAAAATGGTGATCATATTTTATGAATAAAAATTCACCTCTGCGCCTGACGCCTGTCAAGTTTCGCAGCTTTACCCTCTCGGCAACTCCGACCACGCTGTAGTCTCTCTCAGTATTTCTTTCCAATCTCACTCCCCTCAGGAGCCCCCCTACCTATAGGACCTCCTACCTCTACCAAAAAGTTGACTGGGATGCCTTTCGCGATTTCCTCTGCGACGTCCCTTGGGGAAAAGTGTTCGACCTATCATTTGATGACTGTGCCTCTGAGGTCCCGTCATGGGTGAAAGCTGGCATTGATGCCTTCATATCCACCAGGAAGTATTGCTTAAAACCTCATTCCTCTCCGTGGTTCTCTCCGGCCTGCTCAGCCGCCATTGCCCACAGGAACCATTACTTCCGTCTATTCCAGAGACAGTCATCTGATCACAATAGGCGCCAAACTAAAAAATTATAAAATCCACCATCACCATTTCAGTTTAAACTACCTCTCTGAAGATGGCTCATGTGAGCCGAAAGCTTAGAAGAAAACCAATAAATAATTATCCAAATGTTGAAGAATTTTTGTCTTTATTTTCAACTGAAATTAAAGCAAAAATACGACGTTTAGAACGGCTCATGATTAAACATAATAGATATTCATTGTCTCTTATATTTAATAGCATATGTTTAGAAAAAAAAAATATATATATAGCGTAATGATGATCCACGTATAATGTCTTAATATGTATAGGGAAAACTACTGAAAAGTTGTAAGTTTAAAAATGTATTTTTTTGACAGTATTTATTTATTTCTAGTATTATATATATATATATATATATATATATATATTATTTGATATTTCAGACCGGCCTCGGCCTTTCATCAATTTAAACTAGGAACGTTCGTCGTGAGGAGCGTCTTTCGCGAGATGTTTACATCACATGACGTAGAAAGCGATAGAGTTTTTGGATATTTTTAAAAACGTAAACCTAACTGTAATAATACTTTTAAATGTTGTTTTAAAGAAAGAATTTTTAAGTTTATCTAAAAAAATGTTTAACTATTGAAATATTTATAAAGATTCAAAATACCTAAGTCCCTAACCTTAGCCTTTATGTATTTAATTTTAAAATCTAGTATTTTTCTTTCTTTCTTATCGAGTTCCTTTACCTATCGAGTTCCTAAATGAACTCGATACGTAAAGTCACAAATTTATTCGCCTGAAGAGAGTCAATTTTAGACTCGAAACACGTGTAGCGTCACAAATACCATAATGGACACTTAATGTATCATAACATGTATAATTACAAAAACAATAAATATACACTTTAAAGAAAACGTTCACGGCCTCTCACACTTTTTATTCTATATATATATATATGTATGTATGTATGTATGTATGTATGTATGTATGTATGTATAAAATGCAATAAGTGACTATAAGTTGAGTTCAGAACGCCACCATAAATTATACTAACGCAGCTTAACAAGTCAAACGCACAGGAATTCTGCTTAACCAATAAAAATCAAACAAAAACAAAAATACCAGAATTTCTTTTTTTCGCCTTATGTCATTTTCTGATGAAGCTTTAATAAAATTGAAACGTGTTAGATTTATATACGTTGCTTATTTGTTCTATATCCAATCATATACATGTGTGCGTTTTTGTGTGCGTGTGTGTGTGATAAAATAAAGAACAAATACGAAACGTATATCAATCTAACATGGTTCTTATTTATTAAAGCTTCGTCAGAATTTGAGAATGAAAAAGACTGTCTATTAATTCAAATAAACATGTAACACACTGTGCCGCTGGGTGTGGATTTCAATGTCTGATTTTATATATATATATATATATATATATATTATATATATATATATATGTGTGTGTGTGTGTGTGTGTGCAAAGTTAATATAAACGAAATTGTTTTATGTGTCGGTGAAAATATCTCACTCTGTTTTTAAATATACATATATTAATTATATATCGATTATTTTTCTTTCGTTATGGAAACGTTGCCATGGAGAACCCGCCTTTGAGCCCTCCGGTATCAAAGGTCATCTTTCTGAATGAAAGTTGAAACACTTATTCCAATATTAATGACTTCTCAGCGACGAAATATGAATAACAAATGACCGATGTTAGGTCGCATAATGATCGGTATCTGATGTCTAGTTTTACGTTTAGATTTTTTAACAGTAATTGTTCAAATTTATTATAACTGTGAATTTTTTAAAATAGTCAATCAAAACGGTTTCGTTACAATAGATAATGTTTAGTGTAAAATGTTTATAATAGATTTCGTCCAGGGTTTTATTGTATGGTGTTATATTTTGACCGCAGGGATTCGGCATATGACTGCAGTGGAGTTGGGTTAGCTTTACACGAGATACGTTTAACGACTTCATACCGACATTTCTAGACGGCAAATAGAAGAAAGAAAGAAAGAAAGAAAGAAAGAAAGAAAATAGAAACAGTTATGTAAATAAGAGAGAGAAGAAAGAAAAAAGATAGGGAAATGGAAAGAAAGAAAGAAAGAAAGAAAGAAAGAAAGAAAGAAAGAAAGAAAGAAAGAAAGAAAATAGAAACAGTTGTATAAATAAGAGAGAAGAAGAAAGAAAAAAGATAGGGAAATGGAAAGAAAGAAAGAAAGAAAGAAAGAAAGAAAGAAAGAAAGAAAGAAAGAAAATAGAAACAGTTGTGTAAATAAGAGAGAGAAGAAAGAAAAAAGATAGGGAAATGGAAAGAAAGAAAGAAAGAAAGAAAATAGAAACAGTTGTGTAAATAAGAGAGAGAAGAAAGAAAAAAGAAAGGGAAATGGAAAGAAAGAGAGAGAAGAAAGAAAAAAGATAGGGAAATGGAAAGAAAGAAAGAAAGAAAGAAAGAAAGAAAGAAAATAGAAACAGTTGTGTAAATAAGAGAGAGAAGAAAGAAAAAAGATAGGGAAATGGAAAGAAAGAGAGAGAAGAAAGAAAAAAGATAGGGAAATGGAAAGAAAGAAAGAAAGAAAGAAAATAGAAACAGTTGTGTAAATAAGAGAGAGAAGAAAGAAAAAAGATAGGGAAATGAAGGATAAAAAAAGAACATTTGAAAGAAAAAGAAAGACGATAAATAATAGAGGAAACTGAAAAAATATGAAAGAAAACGAAAAATAAGAAAACAATGAAAAATGAAAACAATGAAAAAAAAAATCTTGATCAAAGTTGAAAGAAAGAAAAACGAAAAAGTAAAGAGAATAAAAGATTAAATGAAAAGAAAGAAAAATTAAAAGGAAGAAAGAAAAAATGAAAACATAACGACAAACGAAATAACGAATGATTGGTTGGTTGTTTTTATGGCATATCAACACCTCGGCGGGTCATTTATTACTAATTAAATGTGTTTTATTTATTTATAATAATACCTTTTTTCTTTCAACAATTTATGGTTGTTTTTATATAAGTTTTGTGTCTAGTAATACATTTTTCTTTTCGTGTATCAAGATTCATTGGGATTTGTTTTTAAGGGCAGACTCCCCAAGTCCTACCCTTGTTATTTAACCCATAACTGGAGAGAAGGGACGGACTAATACCTTTCCCAAGGGTACCAGTGCTTAAGTGAATGCAGGGTATTCAACTGAAATTCGAACTCGGCTCACCGATTCCTCTTTCCGAGCCGATATCCACTGTACCATAACGCACGTCCGTCACTAAACGCTTACAGCACCTGGTATTCCCAAGCGGTCACCCATCTAAGTACTGACCAGGCTCAACATTGCTTAACTTCGGTGATCGAGCGAGAACTAGTGTATTCAACGTGATATGGCAATACATAAGCCAATAACGAATGAAAAGGAACGAAAAAAAAAGGAAGAATGTGAAAAATGATAATAAAAGAAAAACAAAGAACAAAGAAAAAAATGATAAATAAAAAGAAACGACGTGAAAAAAGATTTAAAGATTTTAAAAAAATGTCAATTCTTGCCAGCAGAAACCTCGTCGGCTCAAAAAGGTTCTCGTCTACTCAATTTGACTCATAAAGCTTGGGTCAACCATTGTGTTATCGGTTTTCATATACTTTCTAACGGTAACGGACGCTGGAATCACCTGCTCTAGACCAACAACATCAAGAAGTCGCCTACCTGACTAATTAACACGAGTTTTATGATCAGAAAGCGGACGTTCTAACAACTCGGCCAGAGTGTCAGTCAGTTAAGTGCATGATCGCTTGAAAGAGACCTGACTGACTGGGTAGAAAATTATCCTGCAGTAGGTTGCCATTGCTTTCTGCGGTAGACTGGTTGCCAGTCAAGGCTATAGAACCCAATCTGTCTTGTTATTTGACTCATATTTGACTCTTGTTATTTTCCTCAGAGGGGAAAGAGGTGTATTATATTATTACGTAGTAATTAGTGGGGGATCAGTTTATTACATCATAACAATAGAAAACCGATCCCCAACCTTATGACCAGTAGAAGCCTTAATCATAATTCTATTATATTCAGTCAGTCAGTTAAGTGCCATCGAACGAGACATGACTGACTGGGCAGAATATTATCCCGCAGTAGGTTGCCATTGCTTTCTGCGGTAGACTGGTTGCCAGTCAAGGCTATAGAACCCAATCTGTCCTGTTATTTGACTCATAGCTAGAGGGGGAAGAGATGTATTATATTATTACGTAGTAATTAGTGGGGGATCAATTTACTACATCATAACAATAGAAAACTGATATCCCACTTTATGACCAGTAGAAGCCTTAATCTTGATTCCAACTATTATATTCAGTCAGTTAGTTAAGTACCATACGTGAAACACGCTTGGGCGATCATGTCTCGAAAGAGACATGACTGACTGGGCAGAAGATTATCCCGCAGTAGGTTGCCATTGCTTTCTGAGGTAGACTGGTTGCCAGCCAAGTCTATAGAATCCAATCTATACTATTATTTAACCTATAACTGGAGGGAAGAAACGGATTAATACCTTAATTTGCGCGTAAATGAATGCATGAAATCCGAACTCGGCTCACCGATTTCATCTGTAGGAAAGCGATGGGAAATAATTCATCACCCACAAGAACGCGGATATGATCACTGATTTCTCCTTCCGAGCCGATATCCACTGCATCACAACCCACATGTAACACAAAAAATTTAGATGTGATATTTTATGTAACCCGTACATGCAATCGATTGCTCGGAACACTTTAACATGAAATAATGTTTAACATGATGTAATGGATGTGTGTTGTGGTGCAGTGGATATCGTTTCGGAACGACAAATCAGGGATCCGAGTTCGAATTTCAGTTGAATTCCTTGCTTTCGCTTACGCACAAATACCCTTGGGAAAGGTATTAATCTCTCCAGTTATGGGTTAAATAATAAGACAGATTGGGTTCTATAGCTGGCAACCAGTCTACCGCAGAAAGCAATGGCAACCTACTGCGGGACAATCTCCTACCCAGTTAGTCATGTCTCTTTCGAGACATGATCGCCTAAAGCGTGTATCACGTATGGCACTTAACTGACTGAATAATTAATAATATATCAGTTACTACTGAGTAGTAAGTTTGATTCTCACTAGGTGCTCCATATTTTCGTTCTTGTGCGAGATACGCATAGAAAATCACCACATGATCCACATTAGTTAAGATGATGGAGTAACGTTACGTTTAGTAAGTACCTCACTCCTTAGTACGTACCTCATTCTTTAGTAAGTACCTCATTTCTTCTGCTTTCCTCTATTTTTACAAGAGCCAGACCAGAGCGTAATAGAGCACTGTTGCCATATAGGAAGTGCTCCGTTTTTATTTTCCCGCCTTGAAAGAGTCCAAAGGCATATTCACGTCCTTGTGGGTGATGAATTATTTTCCATCGCTTTCCTGCAGACAAAATGTTCCAAAGCTTTCGCTGCTCTATTACTACTTACATGGAAAGTGTTCAGATGAACATAATCTCACAAAACACTGTAGTGAACGACCCTCAATTCCTTTTGTATTCCTTGATGAGATGTACACTACCGGCCATAATTATTAGGCCACCCCAGTTTTTTTTTACAAGAAATGATGTATTTCATACTATTTTTAGTAGATATTGCCAAGTGGATAATTCTAAACGGAAGGAAAATGGTTCTTTTGTTAAAACTGCACGATAACATGTGCATCAAATGAACTGTTCTGGTGCCCAGTTTTTGTGCTCTCTTCCCCATGCTAGTCTCTTCTTCTTATTGGCTGGCCAAAGCAAAGGCTTCTTGGCTGCCTTGTAAAATTTTGCAAAGTAATAATAACAAAAGAATTATTCTATTTTCATTTAGAATTATCCACTTGGCAATAAATACAAAAAATAGTATGAAATACATTTTTTTTAAAAACTGGGGTGGCCTAATAATTATGGCCGGTAGTATATATATATATATATATATACATATATATATATATATATATATATATATATCATTGCTCATTCAGTAATGAATTAGAGCACTCTGGCTATTGGGTGTGTATAATGATAATATACATGCTAAAATATCTGCCCTCTTCTGCCGAGTGCCCACAGCCCAGAGGTAGAATTGCCAATTCGGTTAGGTTTCAATCCTGGGTTAAAAGCAATTGGAGTCTCGCGGTACTGATGACTGTGATACAGCAAAACAGATCTGTTTGCAGATGACTATATATATATATATATATATATATATATATATACATACGGTGCGATGGGTAAATTGTCGCTATTTGCCTTGTAAAGTTTTGCAAAGTAATAGTAACAAAAGAACCATTCTGTTTTCATTTAGAATTATCCACTTGGCAATAAATGCTAAAAATAGTATGAAATAAATCATTTTTTTAGAACTTGGGTGGCCTAATAATTATGATCGGTAGTGTAAGTTCTACGCGTGAAGCTTCTTCTGGCGAACTACTACCTTGTGGAACCGACTCCAAAGAGTTTGCTCCTTCGATCATTAGAATCTTGACATATCCGCATCAACTGCGTCTTTTAATCTGTAACCCTCCAAAAGGATTGGCTCTTGAGCCTTGTATAGGGTGGACATTATTATTAAAAAGAATTATCTGCGTAATTATGTGTTGTGTTGAGTGGTCGTCCTTGAAACTAGAACAATTAAAATCGATAGAGGGCGTGTCATTCGCTGACTATAAAGTCGCTATTAATCTCGTTGACAGGTTATTTTGAATCGTTGGGTCACTTCGACTTTGTGTAATAGTTAACAATCTTGTCTCGCTAAATCAATTATAATCGAGTAGTGTGTTCTAACTTGTGCCACGTCTAAGCTACACCCAATAAGCTATTTTGACTTGTTGTGAAACAGGTGACGAACGAAGAATAAGCGACAGAGCTCAAAAAGAGTCAGAGAATCAACAATTTGGATCATTTGCTTTGGCTATCATTCCATTATTCCAAACTACCGGAATTTTTTTCTTCTATGTGCCGTGTCCCTTCAGGGCGTAGACAATCATGGCTTTCCGCATCTTCCTATTCTTTATAGCTTCCAAACCCTGCTCTACCATCCATTTGCTCAAGTTCATCAAGTAGGTCATACATTGCTTTCCTCTGTCTCTCTTTCCCTCTATCTGTTTTGTGAGTATCATATTCTCCAAGCCCTCCTTCCTCATTACCCGAAAACAATGGTAGAAGGCGTGCGCAGACGTCTCCATTAAACCAAGGTCACAGCGTTCACAATCTGGCAAATCCGCTAGGTCCGCATCATTGAGAAACAACCTATTCTGAGCTAATCCCTTGAGATAATCGGCACCTGACGCCCAAGACCAATAAGAGCAATACTCAACTCTCAACCGCTGTTCTCTCTATGGCAGGAGTATATGCATACTCAGTCGAGTCCATTATCATATACAAAGGGGAGATACCACAACAGATAATAATGATTTGGGGTTACAATTCGTACTAATCAACCCGTAGATTGGAGGAGAACAGGTGGATTCATACCTAATCAGAATTTGATAGACAAAGAATCGATTATAATATAAACATAACAGTGTGGGATCAATTCTATATTGCAAATAAAATATATATTGATCCCTCTGTACCCGTGGTAGTTTCTATACTTTTATATCCTAGAGAATAGACATAAATCTAAAAGACATGCCTGTAAAGCTGATCAGTATTTGATTGATTCATTTTCTACGGCTTATCAACAGACAATATATTATAATATTTATATAATATCAGGAATCAATTCTATATTACAATTAATATATAAACTGATCCCCCACTTAGGGTCCGTGGTATTTTCTATACATTTATATTCTAGAGAATATACCTAAATCTAAAAGACATGTCTGTATAGCTAATCAGTATTTGATTGATTCATTTTCTACGGCTTATTAACAGACAGTAAATTATAATGTTTATATAATATAAGGGATCAATTCTATATTACAATCAATATATAAACCGATCCCTCAATTTGTGGCCATGATAGTTTTTATTCTAGAGAATGTAAATAAATCTAAAAGACATGTCTGTGTAGCTAATCAGAAACTCATTGATTGAATCTTTCATTTTCTACGGCTTGTTAACAGACAAGAAATCAAATATGTCAATAAGTGGGGGATCCATTTTATATTAGAATAAATATATAAACTGATCCCTCAATTTGTGAGCATGGTAGTTTGTATACATTTATATTCCAGATAATGTAAATAAACCCAAATGACATGCCTGTGTAGCTAATCAGTATTTGATTGAACGGCTTATCAACAGACAAGAAATTTTAATGTGTATATAAAGTAGGGGATCAATACTATATTAAATCAATATATAAACTGATCCCACTTTGTGAGCATGGTAGTTTCTGTATTTTTATATTCCTAAGAATGTAAATGAATCTAAAAGACATGCCTGCGTAGCTAATTAGTATTTCATTGATTGAATCATTCATTTTCTACGACTTATCAACCCCTTTCGGATTATTTAAAGTCAGAAGGAAAGGTGAATCCATAACATTCTCAAAGGCATTTCTGCGCAAGGGAATATAACGATCCCAACTGGAAATGGAACTCTGTCTTCCGATTAAAAATTTTCAGTCCTTCTTTATTAAACCACCTGCACATTCAAGCTTTCATCACCTGTTAGTATGCCTTAGCGGTCACCCATCTTGGTAGTAGTAAGGCTCAATGTTGCTTAACTTCATTAACCTTACAGAAAAAAGTTTCAAAGTGAGTCCTTTCCGGAAGTCACGCAGTTAATTATATATAGTAAGAGGAAGAGTCTATTCCTCGTAGAAGGGCACCAAAATAAAAAGAAAGGGTGTTTAGACAGGATATTGATTTAAGTCATACCTCCCACACATCTTAGTATTCCCACGTAGTTGTCAATCTAGGTACTGAGCAGGATCGATGTTGCATAAGTTCCATGATCGTACTGGAAAAGGTGTTTCAACATGATATGGCCGTAAGACATACCGCTTACACACCCAAGCTTATAGCACCTGGTATTCCCAAGTAGTTATCCATCGAGGTACTGACCAAGATCGATGTTGACCGTACAGGAAATGGTGTTTTGATGTGATATAGAAACAAGACATACCAAGCTTATAGCACCAAGTAGTTACCCATCTAGGTACTGACCAAGATCGACGTTGCTTAACTTCCATGAATGTAAGTGAAAAGGTGTTTCAACATGATATGACCGTTAAACATACCGACCAGACATCCAAGCACATTGTATTTCCAAGTAGTTACCCATCTAGGTGCTGACCGGCATCGAGGTTGCTTAACTCCCAGTATCGTACGGGAAAAGGTGTTTCAAAATGATATGGCCGTAAGACTTACCGCCAACACAACCAAGTTGTTAGCGCCTAGTATTCCCAAGTCGTTAGCCACCTAGTTACTGACCAGTATCGACGTTGCTTAACTTCATTGATCGTACCGAAAAAAGTTCTTTGACGTGATCTGGCCGGAAAACATATCGCCCACATATCCAAGCTTACATCGCCATGTATTCCCAAACAGTTATCCATCTAGGTATTTTCCAGGCTCGACATTGCTTCAAAAATCTAATTTCATTCTTAATTATTATTATGTCATTTTTCATCATATTTCGATTTCTGCTTTGGTTTCACTACCAACCAAGTCTGCGGGGAGACCTAAGGCAGGTAGTGTCATGTTGTTATGACTCCATTTCATGTTTTTCTATCTTCCCTATCATCCCCAGCATTACATAGATAACGTTTTCCTTAGTGTGTGGGCTGTACTTAATAAGACAATTTTTTGTATATCTCTTAAGCTGGGGTTTCCAGGGATTCTTTCAATGTGTTGTTTTGTTCCATTTTTTATCATTCCAAGTGCACCTACTATCACTGGTACAACTCTTGTTTTCAATTTCCACATTTTTTCTATTTCAATTTCCAGGTCTTTATATTTTGACAGTTTTTCAAATTCCTTGGTTGCTATGTTACAATCCGCTGTAATAGTTTTTATTATTATTATTATGTCATTTTTCATCATATTTAGATTTCTGCATTGGTCTCACTACCAACCAAGTCTGCGAGGAGACCTAAGGCAGGTAGTGGCGTGTTGTTATGACTCCATTTCATGTTTTTCTATCCTCCCTATCATCCCCAGCATTACATAGATAACGTTTTCCTTAGTGTGTGGGCTGTACTTAATAATACAATTTTTTGTATATCTCTTAAGCTGGGGTTTCCAGGGATTCTTTCAATGTGTTGTTTTGTTCCATTTTTTATCATTCCAAGTGCACCTACTATCACTGGCACAACTCTTGTTTTCAATTTCCACATTTTTTCTATTTCAATTTCCAGGTCTTTATATTTTGACAGTTTTTCAAATTCCTTGATTGCTATGTTACAATCCGCTGGACAAGCCATATCAATTAATAGACAAGTTTTCTCCTTCTGGTTTTTAACAATAATGTCTGGCCTGTTTGCTTCAATTTTTCTGTCTGTGTAGATGGTGTAATCCCATAGAATGGTTACATCTTCTATTTCTGTAACCGGTGCTGGATGATGTTCATACCAGTGTTTGTTTACAGCTTTTCCATAATGTTTGCACATTGCCCAATGTAAATATTGCCCAACTCTATCGTGGCGATTTTTATATTCGTTTGGGGCAAGCACAGAACAGCCTGAGATTAGGTGGTCTATTGTTTCTTGGTGTTTATCACAAAACCTGCATTTTGGATCCATATTATTATGCATAATATTTGCCTGAAAGTTTCTCGTGAAAAGACTTTGGTCTTGTGCTGCAAGTATAAATCCTTCAGTTTCAGACTTTAATCCAGATGCACGTAACCATCGATGAGTATTAACTTTGTCAACATTGGATTTATTGGCACGTACTGGATATTGGCCATGCAGAGGTTTGTCTTGCCAGCGCTGTTTCATCTTTTCAAGAGCTTTATCTTTGGCTTTCATTTTCATATTTTTTGCCGCAATAGTTGGTTCTTGGCTACTGTTTTGCTTTTCTACAGAATCTACTAACTGTAATTCTTGTTTGTATTTACTGCCTTCTTTTATTATTGAATATTTTTTCTTTCTTTCTTCATGTTGCCTTACTAATTGTATCATCCAATCCTTTGTTGTTTCTATGTATGTTAGTAAGCCAATAGTTGTTGTCTTGTATGACAATTCCAGCTGAATAAGACCCCTTCCACCTTCTTTACGGGGTATGTATAGACGGTCTACATCAGCCTTTGGGTGATGCATCCTATGCTTAGAAAGAAGCTTTCTTGTTTTAGCATCCATTCGCCTGATGTCGTTTAGAGTCCAGTTTAAGATGTTGAAGCTATATTGGACAACTGGGATTGCAAGGCTATTAATGGCCATAACTCTATTCTGTGAATTTAATTCAGTTTTTAATATCATTCGTAGTCTTCTATAGTACTCTTTACGCACTATTTCTTTCACTTTTTTATGGTGAATGTTTTCGCTCTCATTTACACCTAGGTATTTATAAGCTTCTTCTGGTTTCAATTCTTTTATTGTTACAGCAGGGTCTAGGCTAATTGAGGATGTTTCTTGTATTGATCCACGTAAAACTGTAGCTTTAGCACATTTATTCAAATTAAATTTCATTCCAATGTCTTCGCTGAAGCATTTTACAGTTTGCAGAAGACCTTCCAGCTCATTATCATTCTTAGCATATAACTTTAAGTCATCCATGTAAAATAGATGGCTTATTTTCTTTTGGCCTATTTTATAACCACATTCTGTCTTATTAAGTTGACTGGTTAGTGCTATTAATGATATGCAGAATAGTAAGGGAGATAAAGAATCACCTTGAAATATACCTCTTTTGATGTTTATTTCATCAGACTTATCGGTTCCATTTATATGATTGAGGTAAAGGGTTGTTTTCCATATAGACATGCACTGTTTGATGAAATTGATGATGACGGGCGATATCTTGTATATATTTAAAGTCTTTAAAATCCATTCATGTGGCACACTATCGAATGCCTTTCGGTAGTCTATCCAGGCAGTACTAAGATTTTTCTTTGTCTTGTAGCAGTTTTCCAGGATCATTTTGTTAATTAGCAATTGGTCTTTACAGCCATAACAGCCACGTTTGCACCCTTTTTGTTCAAGCGGTATCATGTCATTTCTTTCTAAGAATAAATATGTTTGTTTTGTTAAAATAGATGTTAGTAGTTTATATGTTGTCGGAAGACATGTAATTGGTCTGTAGTTTTTCGGGTTGTTTGTGTCACCATTCTTGGGTAGAAGAAATGTAATTCCTTTTGTCATCCATGCAGGAATTTTAGTGGGATCGTCAACCATTTCTTGGAGTTCTTTGGCTAATTTTTTATGTGCTGCATTTAAATAATATAGCCAAAAGTTAGGAATTTTATCTATACCTGGAGTTTTCCAATTGTGTGCTTTTTTTAGTGCAAATTTAATATCATCTTCTGTAATTCCAGACCATGTCTGTTCGGGTTTATTCTTCATTCGTTCTATCTCCTGCGTAATCCAATGTACTTCCTTGCTAGGTTCTTTAGGGCAAGCCCATATCTTTTCCCAGAACTGTGTGACTTCTTCCATTCTGGGGGGTACTGTCACTTCAATTCTTTTTTTACCTATTTCCCTGTAAAATCTCTTTGTATCAGTCTGAAAGATCTTGTTTTGTCTGTAAAATTTTGCTCTTTTTTCATAGCGTCTTATTCTTTGAGCTTATTATTATTATTATTATTATTATTATTATTATTATTATTATTATTATTATTATTATCACCTACTACACTAGGTATGTGCGTTGTAGTACAGTGGATATCGGCTCGGAACGACAAATCGGGGAGCCGATTTCGAATTCCAGTTTAATTCCTCTCATTCACTTACGCAAAAAATACTCTTGAGAAAGGTATTAATCCAGTTATGGGTTAAATAACAGGACAAATTGGATTCTATATCCTTGGTCGGCAACCAGTCTACCGCAGAAAGCAATGACAACCTACTGCGGTATAATCTTCTGCCCAATCAGTCATGTCTCTTTCGAGACATGATCGCCCAAATTGTGTATCACGTATGGCACTTAACTTTCTATACCAACACAGAAAATTAAGTACTTTTTTGTTGTTTTTAATTAAATGTTTCTGATTCTTTATACTCTGCTTAGCTTCTGAAAGTCATATTTCGCTGTTCCCATGCACCTTTTCTGATATAAATAAATAATGCCTGTGAATATTTATTTAATCAAAACTTTTTTTTTCAGTACTAATCGCAATTTTATTACAACGCCGGACATTTCCCAAGGTTATTAGTTCAAAGGGATCATTATTTATTGCAGACGGAATTGAAATTCGGCTTGCAGATTCTCTTTTCCTTGCTTCTGGCCTCATGACCAACGGAACTTTCACCGGAATCATTTCGAAATAAATAAATTTATATATGAACGCCAACAATTTAGACACTTTATTCAGAGTCACGTAAACCGATGTCCTTTTTAACAGTTTGGCCGGGAATTGCAATTTTCACGCTAACTTAACCTGCTTTGATTTTCATTGATCTCAGAGGTGAACGCTAACACGTTCGTTCTCATTGACCTCTACAGAGTTTCAGGTAACAGAATCGAGCCACGACACTCATAAGGGCAAACCAACAGAACTCTTTATACAAGGTGTTTCAGAAAAGCTTTGCCTTTTGTCTTTATACATATATCTTCCAGTCTTTTGAACAGGAGTAGAGGTTTATCCCTTGTTTGCTGGTTAGGATTGGGTCTCTGGTTCTTTCCAAAGTGTTTGCATTACGGATTAATGTTGTTGTCGCGCGTGCGTGTGTGTGTGTGTGTGTGTGTGTGTGTGTGTGTGTGTGTGTGTGTGTGTGTGTGTGTGTGTGTGTGTGTGTGTCGAAAGGTCACCAGAGTTTTTTTTATATGTGACGGACTGATTGTGCCGAGAAGTGGTGTTAAGTTTGTGCTTAATTTGCCAGCTATTTTATGTGTGGCACCGCCTATTCCGGATATGATAGGTCTCATTGGTACATTTGGTTTATGTGTTTTTGGGAGACCGTATAGTGTGGGTGTTTTTGGATGGTATGTGATAAGCTTCAGCCAGAAGGAGTCTTCTGATTTTAATAATTTTTGGATAATGTTGGATAATGTTGGGATTTGGCGCCAAAGAATACATACTAACAAACTTTTTCTCTTTTTTCTTTTTTTCTTTTTTTCTCCCTCATCCTACCCTTTTTCCTTCTTCCTTTCCCTCCTTAACGGTCAAGATGTTAACCTGCCTTTAACCTGATCTTATCATTTTCCCTTTTTTTCTCTCTTCTCCCTTTAGTTTTATTGCCTTTGATGTGATATTCTCATTTAGTACAAATGCTGTATTTTTCAATTACTCATCATTTTTTATCTATTTGTTGTAAAGCTTTTTTTTATAAAAAGAAAGATTTTTTAAATAAATAATTTTATGTTTCAATTTATTTTGATAGTTCGACAGTAATTATTTTTCTTAAGCACTTGTTGGTTATATGCATGTTATTTCATTTAGATTTTACCCATTTTCTAATGTGAACAATTTGCATTGTCTACATATGACATTTATCTCATTGCGTTTATTTAATAGATTTTTATTCTTAAGTGATTTAATAATAAATATTTTTTCGTATAAACATAATGAACATGGTTCATTTAAGGACTTACATGTTTCAGCTTCTTTTAGAATTTCCCACTTTATTTGTTTGTGTTTTTCTTTTTTGTTTCCTTTAGATACCAATGATATTTCAATAGAGGTGTTCTATTTTGTATTTGTTATTAAATGAAGAGGTGTGCTGGTAAATCCGCTGTTTCAGAGTATTTTTAGTACTCCCTATATACATTTTTATATTATTTGGGTTTTCCTTTGACGATATTTTGCATTGATAGACGATTGATTCCGTCAAGCACCTGTTTTCTAACGGGCAGTCTATAGGGTTTTTACAATTACATTTTTTCTTGTCTAAATTGTTATTTTCTATTATCCGGTTGTTTTTATTAATTTTGTTAAAGTTTTTTAAAATATTATTATTGTGATTTTTTTATAATTTTTTCTAGATTGTTCATACAGCAGTAACTTAATTTAATAGTTTTTTTTATCAAAGAGGATTTTTCCGGAAAGTGTTTCCTAATTAATTTTTCCTCAATTTACTACTAGTCATCTGGTTGAAAGTGGGTGTGTACCAGATGATATTTCCATTCCTTTTTTTTTTCGGAGGTTACTTTTCTCGTTTACATATTTAATATTTGGGTTTTTGTATCCACTATTTTTAAGGCAATATTATAAAAATTGTCATGCTTATTAAATACTACTTCGTTAGCTTAATTTCTACTAATTCTGTATTCTATTGATGGGTGTACATGTTTGATAACAGATGGAGGGTGGTTAAACTTTGGGTGAATGTATAAAGGATTGATATTTGTTTTGTTTTTTTTGTTTTTTTTTGCATGGTTGGTGTATATTTCTCTCTAGATCTAAGGTTACATCAAGGAAATCTGATTTTTTTATATTTGTTTTAATCGTTACGTTTAAATTAAGATTTTTAAATTCTTTATGTATCATCTTTCTAATTTTATCTATTTTAACATTTGTGGTATTTCTTATTATCATAAGTTCATCGTCTCTATATAGTCCAATGTCTTTAGTATCTACTTTCTTATAGGCTGTGAGATTATATAATATTAATAATCCCACCAGATTTGAATATTACTTAGAGTCCATAGATCCCATGGTAATATCAAAATTGTCCACTTTGGAATTAATTTTTCTCCACTGTTCTTCTTTATGAATGAGCACAGATGTTTTTTGATTATTATTCTCTCCTCCCCCGTTATATCCGAGTAAAGATTGGCGAATTCCAGTGGTGTAACAAATAGTTCTTTTGATATCGATGGATAGTATTCCTCAATATAGAATTCGATAAAAGAGAAGTTATTTTTTCTTTTATGTTATAAAACCAATTTGTTACATCTGCGGTGTTTTTTCATAATCTTAATTCCAAGTATTCCATGATTTGTTTGTTAATCCTTTCTAGTATGTTCTTACTAGTTTTTTCCGATCTCTGGTCTGGTGGAATTTATCATTCTCGTGGTGGGATTTATATTGAAGTTTTCCTTATGATCTTTACGGTTATGTAATACTCCTTTATATAAATATTTAGGCAGCAATCTTTCTTTTACACATGTTTCGTTAAAAACAACCGACATAAGATTTAATTAATTTTTTATTTAATTTTTCGAGTATTCTTACATATTTTCTTTTCACTAGAGATAAAGAGTGTAAAAATGTTCAATAATGGTTTTACTTTCCAAGCGCTTTCTACCACTACACTGGCCATTTTCAAGAATGTTGTTTTTCCGATGTTATTATTTCATCTTCATGTTTGATATTTTGTCCTCGCTAGGAGATCAATATATATTAAACAATTTTCTCCTACCATCAACCTTGCATTTAACAGGAAATGAAGTTTTGAAAGTTCTTTTTCAGACGCTAACGTGATAGCTTTAAAAAACGCTCCTTTTCAAAAACACAAAAACACGTTACAGTCAAAATATAGGAATAAAATAATATCGGATATACATGCAAATAGATAGATAGATAGATAGATAGATAGATAGATAGATAGATAGATAGATAGATATGTGTGTCTGATTAAATAAATTTCAAACATTGTGTCTGCTTATTTTTAATAATTGTTCTTTGGGAGAATGTATCTCCGACAAAAAATAAATAAATAAATATATATGGTGGATTTACAAGAAATGCATTAACTAGACGTCTTACATTACACTTGTCTGACCATTTGCCCATTTCTAGACATCTGCAACAACATTCCTGTCTACATTCACAATATAAAAAAATAATGATCGATATCAAAACTACCCTACACCAAGAAAACAACAACAGCAAACTACAGATTCTCGAGGCAATATTCATTAAAACATTAGCCCATCAATTAAAAGAATCCGATATGAATACTGTAGTAATTTTCTAAAATGTTTGTAAAAAGAACAGTTTTGTCATGCTTTAAGACGTGTATGACCATGACGTTACAAAATATAAGAAAATTCTATTTTGGATAATTTTCACGTTCAAATGAACGCTAAGCAATTTGTCAACCGTTATATTTGAAGCAAAAAAAAAATTTTACAGTAAATTTTAGCAACACTATCTATTAGATAGATAGATAGATAGATATGAACAGGCTGAGATAGATAGATAGATAGATAGATAGATAGATTATGAACAGGTTATAGATAGGATAGATAGATAGATAGATAGATAGATAGATAGATAGATAGATAGATAGATAGATTAGACAGGCTAGATAGATTATGAATAGGATAGATAGATAGATAGATAGATAGATAGATAGATAGATAGATAGATAGATTATGAACAGGCTGAGATAGATAGATAGATAGATAGATAGATAGATAGATAGATAGATAGATAATGAACAGGCTGAGATAGATAGATAGATAGATAGATAGATAGATAGATAGATAGATAGATAGATAGGTTATGAACAGGCTGAGATAGATAGATAGATAGATAGATAGATAGATAGATAGATAGATAGATAGATAGATAGATTATGAACAGGCTGAGATAGATAGATAGATAGATAGATAGATAGATAGATAGATAGATAGATATGGACACCTACCAAACACTATCCGTAACGTGATCGTCGATAATACAAGTGTAATAGCTTCATGTACATGTAAAAATATTAAAAATAATGAAAACATTATTAATAAAAAAGAAAACACCAACACTCAACAATATCAACTATGAACACGGCCACAATGTACTCAACGCGTTTGCAATTTAAAATATTACTATGACTCTTCATATATACACAAATTAATTTATATATTCAGTTAAAAGTAACAAAAACATCATACTTATATGAACAGTACTGTGCAAAAGTATGAGGATAAAACTATTTTATCTTTTATGAGGCATCAAAATAAAGTTTAAAATCCCTCCTGTCCTAATACTTTTGCATACTACGGTAGTGTGCAAAAGTATTAGGACAGGAGGGATTTTCCTAAAAGCCTCACTGAAATTCAAATAGAGGGTGAAAAGCCAAACCTTTGTAAGAATTATTTAACTAAAAAGGAAGAGGAAGGAAGGCTTTGGAATTTGAATTGGCCCCCACAAAGCCCTGATCTCAATCCTTTTAAACATCTATGGGATATTTTGAATAAAAAAGTTGATAAATCTAATGTTTCTTTGCAAGAGACACTTTGGGAACAAATACAAGCTGCTTGGCTGGAGATACCATTAGATACATTGAAGAAGCTTGTGATGTCAATGCTTGACAGAATGAAGTCTGTGATCAAAGCAAACGGCTTTTATACTAAATATTAAATTTATTTTGAAACAACTATTTTTTTCTTGTAAAAGCATTTGTTGAGTAAATCAAACAAAATTACTTTAATTAAGTTGTTTATTTTTAAAAATATTGTAACAACCATTACAGTATAACGCTCTACATTTGTATCGAGCACTCTTTATAAAAGTAAATGCATGAACAAAAAGGTAAATAAACATTCGAGTTCAACAACTTAGTTACTATATATATATATATATATATATATATATAGTGTATCGAGGCAGAAGATAATTTTCTAAACATATTCTTTTCAATATAAGAGACAATGAATGTCTATTATGTTTAATCCTGAGCCGTTCTAAACATCGAACTGCGTTTGGTATTTTTGGTAACTGTTGCCGTTGCTTAGCGGAATTTTATGTCAACATAAGATAAAATCGTCGCTGATGGTGGATGTGTTTGTGTTAACGTCCCTGTAACCTCTCTGAAGATGGCTCATGTGAACCGAAAGATTAGAACCAACCTAATAAAAAATTATCCAAATATTGGAGAATTTTTCTTTCTTTTCACCTGAAATTGAAGCCAAAATACGATGTTTAGAACCGCTCATGAATAAACATAATAGACATTCAGTGTCTGTCATATTTAACAATTTATGCTTAGAAAAAACATACATATATATATTTCTTGTTTTTTCCATTTTTCACTCAATTTCTGAAAAAGCTTTAATAAAAGTGAATCATGTTAGAATCATACTTTTCCTATTCTTTTCCTTTCTAGTATCATATATATATATATATATATATATATCAGTATGCAGTGTGGGTATAGAAGAATCCAAAGGAGTATCCTGTACAGAGAGTGGTAGGATAATTCTTTCAGAGAGTTCTAAATATGTACATATATAAATACATATAGAGCAAATATAAGAAAAATTAAGGCAGACACGTTATTTCATGGTAAATTGGAAGTTTAGGCATATTTCAGATGGACCATCATCAGCTTCCGTCTGTATTTTACAAAGGATTCGTGTAAAACCCTTTGTAAAAGAAAAACGGAAGCTGATGATGGTTCGCCTGAAATAGACCTAAACTTCCGATTTACCATGAACTAACGTGTCTGCCTTAATTCTTCTTATATATATATATATATATATATATATATATATATATATTTTATAATCGTATCACCCCGAGCAAGGCGGTAACGCCACTGATGTGCAGGGGGCTACGTAAGAGTGAAAAGACTGGAAAAGATAAAGCCGGAAACCACATCCTAAACAGGGAACAAGGGATGAGCCTCTTAACTTGTTCACTAGACATGGGTGGACTGTGAACCGGGCGATAGATAGATCTATCTACTCCAATTGAAAAAAAAAAAACAAAGTGAGAAGATTGGAAAAAAGAAAGCCGTAAACGACATCCTAAACAGGGAACAAGGGATGAGCCTCTTAACCTGTTCAATAGACATGGGTGGACTGTGAACCGGGCGATAGATAGATCTATCTAAAATTAAAATTAAACAAATGAAAGTTTTTCTTTTTTTTTACTTTTTTCAGCGAAGTCCCATCGATTATATATATATATATATATTTAGTATATCGAGGCAGCATGTAATTTTCTAGACATATTCTATTAAATATAAGAGACAATGAATGTCTATTATGTTTAATCATGAGCCGTTCTAAACGTCGTATTTTTGCTTTAATTTCAGTTGAAAATAAAGACAAAAATTCTCCAACATTTGGATAATTATTTATTGGTTTTCTTCTAAGCTTTCGGCTCACATGAGCCATCTTCAGAGAGGTAATTTAAACTGAAATATTATAAAATCCACCATCACCGACGATTTTATTTTGTGTTGACATAAAACTCCGCTTGGCAACGGCAATAGTTACCAAAAATAATAAACGCAGTTCTTAAGTTTGCGATGCGGTTTTATGACGTCACACCGCGGGATAGCGCGAAACGACAACAAAACCATCTAGTCAAATGCAATGTAATATGTTATTTCCTGTTTTAAAGTTGATTTTATTGAGTGTTGGTTGTTTTGATTTGATGTACATGGCCTCCAATATCTGCAGGTTCCTCTTACTGTGTGTATGAGTAAGGATCACCGTATTGTTGACCAAAATCTGTCTGATATTACCTACATGTTTATGTTTTTCAGAGAAATGTTGTTTAATAGTACTCTGATCAGAAAGATGACATGTAAGTCTACGGGAGAGCGTGGTTGTGGTAAAACCAATATATGTACTAGGTTTTTGAGTAGTATCAGAGATGCAATCTCTGAATGGGCATGTAAATTGGTACACTACATTGGTTTTTTGTAAAGAATTTAGTTTAGTGCCTGTTGGGTTATTATAGACTATGAGGTCAATTGTTTTAAACTTTTTATAATATATAATGAGTTTAATTTGATTATTACTTTCGACTGGTTTAACATTTCTACGTATTATGTTTTTGAGAGTTTTTTCATCTTGTTTATAATTATTATGTATTTGGTTGCAATAGTATAAGTTAATAGTGTTATGTTTATTTTGATGTAAACCATTATTATTAATATTATCATTATTGTTAGAGCTATTGTTAAGTTTGTTGAGATACATTTTAATTTGTTGATCAATAACGGAGTTAGGAAATCCATTATTGACTAGTGTTTGCTTAATGTTGTGTAATTCTTTATAAAATATAGATTTGGAAAGATATCATTTGTGTGCGTTGAAGTAAGTTTTTTATAACAGCTAACATATATCGTTGGGGACATTCACTATTATAATTAAGAAGACACGAATTTATGCTAGTTGGTTTCCTATATAGAAAGTAGTAAATTTATGTGTGCTAGAATCAATGAATACATCAAGGAATGGGAGTTTGTTATTAATATTGAGTTCTAATGTAAATTTGAGGACGGAGTGACTTTCAAATTTGTTTTTAAGATATTTAATTTGATCGATATTCTTAGCTAAAACAAAGATGTCATCTATATATCTTACATATATAGAGGGTTTATTGTTGTCATTAATTATTTTATTTTCTAGATTTGCCATATAATAATTAGAAAAGGGGGAGGGGACCTAAAGGAGATCCCATCGCAATACCATCTATTTGTGTATAAATATTGCCTAAGGGGTCGTGAAAGGGTACTTGTGTGGTGCATGCTAATAATAGTTTTTTTAATATAGTGGGTTTAATATTGATTGATGGGAGAGTAGCATGGTTGTATACATCACGGATAATGATGTCAATTGTTTCATGGACGGGAACATTTGTGAATAAGTTTTGAACATCCAAAGATGCAATCATTTGATTATTAGGTTTTACGGAATGGAGAATCTGTAAAAATTCGTCCGTGGAGTTAATGCTATATTTTCCAGGAAGATAGGGAGTAATTAGTTTGTTAAGTGTTTTGGAAAGGTTATATATTGGTGTGGGTATTTGAGAAATGATAGGTCGGAGGGGATGATCTTTTTTATGGATTTTTACATTTCCATAAAGGTAGCCGGGCTGATAATCACCTATAATCTTTTGAAGTTTATAGGATCCTATTTCAGCATTGTTTGCAGTAATAAGTTTATTAATATGTTTTTTAAGTTGGGTTGTGGTATTACAAATTTAAAAAATTAACTTGTAATACCACAACCCAACTTAAAAAACATATTAATAAACTTATTACTGCAAACAATGCTGAAATAGGATCCTATAAACTTCAAAAGATTATAGGTGATTATCAGCCCGGCTACCTTTATGGAAATGTAAAAATCCATAAAAAAGATCATCCCCTCCGACCTATCATTTCTCAAATACCCACACCAATATATAACCTTTCCAAAACACTTAACAAACTAATTACTCCCTATCTTCCTGGAAAATATAGCATTAACTCCACGGACGAATTTTTACAGATTCTCCATTCCGTAAAACCTAATAATCAAATGATTGCATCTTTGGATGTTCAAAACTTATTCACAAATGTTCCCGTCCATGAAACAATTGACATCATTATCCGTGATGTATACAACCATGCTACTCTCCCATCAATCAATATTAAACCCACTATATTAAAAAAACTATTATTAGCATGCACCACACAAGTACCCTTTCACGACCCCTTAGGCAATATTTATACACAAATAGATGGTATTGCAATGGGATCTCCTTTAGGTCCCCTCTTTTCTAATTATTATATGGCAAATCTAGAAAATAAAATAATTAATGACAACAATAAACCCTCTATATATGTAAGATATATAGATGACATCTTTGTTTTAGCTAAGAATATCGATCAAATTAAATATCTTAAAAACAAATTTGAAAGTCACTCCGTCCTCAAATTTACATTAGAACTCAATATTAATAACAAACTCCCATTCCTTGATGTATTCATTGATTCTAGCACACATAAATTTACTACTTCTCTATATAGGAAACCAACTAGCATAAATTCGTGTCTTCTTAATTATAATAGTGAATGTCCCCAACGATATATGTTAGCTGTTATAAAAAACTTACTTCAACGCACACAAATGATATCTTCTTCCAAATCTATATTTTATAAAGAATTACACAACATTAAGCAAACACTAGTCAATAATGGATTTCCTAACTCCGTTATTGATCAACAAATTAAAATGTATCTCAACAAACTTAACAATAGCTCTAACAATAATGATAATATTAATAATAATGGTTTACATCAAAATAAACATAACACTATTAACTTATACTATTGCAACCAAATACATAATAATTATAAACAAGATGAAAAAACTCTCAAAAACATAATACGTAGAAATGTTAAACCAGTCGAAAGTAATAATCAAATTAAACTCATTATATATTATAAAAAGTTTAAAACAATTGACCTCATAGTCCATAATAACCCAACAGGCACTAAACTAAATTCTTTACAAAAAAACCAATGTAGTGTACCAATTTACATGCCCATTCAGAGATTGCATCTCTGATACTACTCAAAAACCTAGTACATATATTGGTTTTACCACAACCACGCTCTCCCGTAGACTTACATGTCATCTTTCTGATCAGAGTACTATTAAACAACATTTCTCTGAAAAACATAAACATGTAGGTAATATCAGACAGATTTTGGTCAACAATACGGTGATCCTTACTCATACACACAGTAAGAGGAACCTGCAGATATTGGAGGCCATGTACATCAAATCAAAACAACCAACACTCAATAAAATCAACTTTAAAACAGGAAATAACATATTACATTGCATTTGACTAGATGGTTTTGTTGTCGTTTCGCGCTATCCCGCGGTGTGACGTCATAAAACCGCATCGCAAACTTAAGAACTGCGTTTATTATTTTTGGTAACTATTGCCGTTGCCAAGCGGAGTTTTATGTCAACACAAAATAAAATCGTCGGTGATGGTGGATTTTATAATATTTCAGTTTAAATTACCTCTCTGAAGATGGCTCATGTGAGCCGAAAGCTTAGAAGAAAACCAATAAATAATTATCCAAATGTTGGAGAATTTTTGTCTTTATTTTCAACTGAAATTAAAGCAAAAATACGACGTTTAGAACGGCTCATGATTAAACATAATAGACATTCATTGTCTCTTATATTTAATAGAATATATATTATAATCGTTTCAGCCCAAGCAAGGCGGTACTGCCACCACTGGTGCGCAGGGAACTACATAAGATTGGAGCAAAAGGTACCATAAGAGGAGATCGAAGAAAAACAGGTACAGTTTACAGGAGGTGTCAGAGAATGGATATGGGAAAGACGGGGACACTGGTGTGATAAGATATGCACGATTAGAACGAAAAGGGAGAACAAGATATAACGGATGTCTGGGAAAAGATGGGTGTCAAGGAGATAAGATATGGTAATTAACGTTTCTTTTAAATTCTCTGAGCCTTTTTGCCAATTTGGTAGCTCGAATAATTTCGTGGGGAGGTAAGCTCGTCGGAGCAAAAGCCGTGAAAGTATTTGTAGAATAGACACAGGGAAGCCACACCTCTTTGGTGAGTAAGTGACTTGAGTAGAGCTGCCAGGTCGGGATAGATTACATTGCACTTTCTTCATTGGATTTTACCGAGAACCCCGTGATGTATAGCAGGGTCACCAGACCAGATATGACAAAAACTTTCTTGTCCGACACAGTGACCCAACCTTCCTAGCAGTAGATTTAGCTATTGATTCAATGTTATCGTTCCGCTTGAGGTCGGCTGAGAAAGAGAGGCTGAGGAGACACAGAGTATTCCTTTCCCTGAGCTAGCCTGATCCATGCTGATAGGGGATAGGTGAGATTGTCTATGGTGGTTAAAGGATATCAGCCTCGTTTTGGAAACATTAAAATTTACAAGACATTTTTTACCACAGATTGGAGGTCATTTTCAAGATCAGCAACGAGGTTTGCTTTGTCAGCCATGGCAGACTTCTTACTGAGACGGGAGTAAATGGTGTTGTCGTCATCGTAAATTCCTACTTGGGATCTGATCACATCAGAGATATTGTTTATGAAGATCAGAAAAAGCGTAGGACCTAAGATAGAGCCCTGAGGAACACCCGCGTTCGTATGATAACACCTAAAGTCATGCCCGTTCTATACAACCTTCATTACGTTGTTTGATAAGAACGATTGAATCAAATTGAACAAGCGTATAGTTTTGTCATAGCCTTGGAGCTTGCGCAGGAGGCCATCGTACCACACTCTGTGAAATGATTTGGCAACAGTTCAAACTTTGCTGTTCTTATTGAGAGCCTGGTATATGAGTTCGGTAATGGTTATTCACATATCAGCGGTAGACCTGGCGAGGCGGACACCCTACTGTTTGTAGGAGAATAGGTTATGAGCTGTAAGTTGTTGAATCCCTTCAGCATTGATGATAGCCTCGATCACTTTACCAAAAACCGGTAGGAGGCTGATAAGGCGATAATTAGAGTGGTCTGAGGGTTCTCCAGAGTTTTTAAATACAGAAATCACAAAGGAGGACTTCTATCATGTAGGAAGGCAGGAAGCGAAGTGGGTAAATATAGGATTTGGAGAGGACAGAGGAGAGCTCAGAGGCATATTTCTTCAAAACGATAAACCGGAAGTTCGTCACCTCCGTTCGCCTTATGAGGGTCAAGTTTTGAAATTATGCTAGAGCCCGCTGTGACTGTGAAGACCTCAAATTTATTGATTAAAGGAAGGATGGAGGGTTTGTTGTTGTTCAACACACTTATGCGGAGTCTCCAGTAGTCTTTGTAGTTGAACTTGCCGGCTGCTAATCGCTGCTTCATTCTACCAGCAAACAACAGCTTAGCATAATTTAGAATTCTCTTGTACTCATTACGAGTAGAAGCAAAAATCGACTATTTTTAATCAGACGCGTGGCTCTGATATAATTGGAATAAGTGATTCCTGTAGGCAATGGCGGCTGAGCAAGCAGGAGAGAACCAGTGGGACGAATGAAGGAACATCCAGACTGGGATAAAATCATCAAAGTAAGCTTTCACCCTGTAGGAGACCTCAGAAGCGCAGTCCCCAACGGGGAAGCTGAACATTTTTTCTCAGGAGACGTTACACAGAAAATCGTAGAACAAATCTCACTCCACTCTTTAGTAGCAGTAAGAAATTCTGTTGGTAGGAGATTCCTAAGGAGAGTGTCAGTGAAGATAGATATTAGGAAAACCACAGCATAATCAGAGTTTCCAAGACGGCAAAGCTTCATGGCTTGCCAGGAGTCAGGGAAATAAGTGAAGCGGAGATCTAGCAGAGAGACGTGTCGTAAAGAATACTGGGGAAGTATATGAGGGAACCACCACTTGCGTGAGAGACTGAGTGATTGCAATGTTCATAGTATGGATGCCAGCAAAATTAGTGACAGATTTTTTCAGCCACTTGGCCTGGTGGGCATTAAAGTCACCGAGCACAAATATGTTTGTGAACGGGTGAAAGGAAATGGCCTTATCTATATTTTCAATGATACTGTCTAGTAAAGAACAGTCAGGAGAAGAATGGAAACGGCAGTAAAATAAAATATAGTGTTATGGTACCCTATCTATAGGAATAGAATCTTCTTCCGTCAATAAATAATAGCCTGAGAGACTTCCGGGAACGCAGCTGTGAGGCAGTCTAAGGGCAGTCCAGAGAGAGTCGAGATGCAGCGTAACTATACCGTTCGAACTACACTTCTAATTGCTGATTACTAACTTTCTTACTTGTATATATGTTGTGATATTCTAATACACTTGTTTGAAACAAACATTCTTGTTTCCGTGTCTTTCTTCCTGGATCAAACAGGGCACAAAAACTTGGCGACGAACATTCCAAAACAGTTAGCTAACTGATTTGAGAAGTAAAAGCTGCACACACATGCATGGATGTTTCGTTGAAAACAACCGACAAGAAAGATTTTATTAATTTTTATTTAATTCTTTCATTATTTTAACATGTCTCTTTTTAGCTGGAGATAAGTAATTTAAAAATGTTCTGTATTTTTTTCCATCACTTCTCTTGTCATTCTCAAGGCTTTTACGTTTCGGCTTTTGTTATTATATCCTTACGTTAAAGTTGGGGAATATTAGGTCTTATAGGGTTAAGCTAGCGAAATCTTTGTAGTAATTTCTTCTATGGTAGTGGGAGGTATGTGACTTGATCATTGGGTAAATAGAGGTAGGTAGGAGGGAAAGGTAACTGCTTAGCTAAATTTTAAAAAAATTCTTTTGTGATTAAATGGAAGAATAAGGTAATCATTGCAATTTAAATTTATTTCTATGACGACACATGCTAATATTCCTCCACCCCTTCCTTTACTAGCCAAGCCTCCAGCATTAGAATTTTTCGTCATTCTTTGTTTAAACGGGATTGACAATACATGTCTTAAACTGACATGTTGAAAATGGCTATTTCCCCTCTAAATTTTATCTGAATTTACAGATAAATAAACAAACATCGGCTCTGTTAATTAAGTTAATTTACATTGAGCTCTCTATTGGATCAGTTTTAATATTTTAATGATATTAGTAGGATTCTCTTAGATTATATTATTTACCAACCTTATCCCGGATTATTTAACAATCCTATCCTGTGTTTGTTTTGACTATATATATATATATATATATATATATATACTGATTGTTTAATTACTTAGTTTTTGGTCATAATAAGATTAGCCAAATGCACATTTGTATTAAAAATGTTTAATACAATTATATTGTAGAACTTTTCTATATTTTCCATTTGTAAACGAGTTATTACGCGACCTAAGTTTCTGCCATGAGTAGTGTCTTCATAACTGATTTTACCGTTTACCGTTATTTTTTATAAGAACGCTCACATAGCAGGGAATTTTTGAACGCGCATTGAACTATTGAATGAAAACACGGAAATTATGACTAAGTGTAATCATACTAAGACGTACCTTTTAGGTTCATACAACCATGGATGAAAACGTTGAAATTTCTTGTAATTTCAAAAATTCTGCGTTCAAAAATTCCCTGCCACGTGAGCGTTAAAAAAAATCAAAACAAAAAAAAAACAAAAAAACAGCGCTATCTGAGCGTTCTTATAATAAAAAAATAAAAATAAAAAAACGGTAAACGGCAAAATCAGTTATTGAAAATCGCCTGAAGACACCACTCATGGTAAAAACCTAGGTTGTGTAGTAATACCTCGTTTGCAAATGGAATATATATATATATATATATATATATATATATATATATATATGCTTGTACACAGATGGGAAAAGTGTGTGACACTGCTGGAAGACTACGCTGAAAGGAAAAGGAAGCTTCTGTATTAGAAGTCCTTATACCAAAAAATTCACCTTATTTATTGAATGACCCTCGTAGAAGTCCTTCTACCGTAAAATTCACATTATTTACTGAATGACCCTCATATATATATATATATATATATATATATATATATATATATATATACATATTCTTGGTATTAAAGAAACACAAATGGGCCTGGGCAGATAGTCTTGCTCGGAAACATGATGAAGATTAAAAATGTTACTGATTTGCTGCGTTGATTCTAGTGAAAAAAAAAGCACTGATCATGTATAATATTAAGTACGTTTTACGACAAAAGGAAATGAAAATCTAGGTAAACATTAGTATTCTAAACAATAATGCTTTAGTTAAACGTCCTACTTTCTGAGCGAACTAAAGCGCATTTGTTGTCTTTTACTGGTTCCTATTGTTTCTTACCGTTTTTTGTCATCTATTTTTTTTTTATTAGTGTACCCTATCAACCCCAGTCTCTTCGTCATCTTACACGCCCACGCGCTTGAAGACACCTCATCCATATTGTTTCAAGAGTTAACTTCGTCAGACCCACCCACCCCGGTAATAAAACTGATCAGAAAAGTCGAATTAAGAAATCGATATACAGAACGGGGAGTTAAATGCACGTCTCGTAAGATCACCTTCAGAAAGTCCCGTTCATACAAAAAGAAAAAAAAATGGATAAAAAGGTGTCGTTTCTTTTGTGACGTGGCGTACTCTGATTGGCGCTGGGTTATTGCGTGGCGTAGAGTTAGTCATTTGGAGACAAAACTCTTTAAATGTTTAGCTATTTTATTTTATAAGTTTCGTAGTTCAGAGGTATAGGTTTCTCTTTCATCCTATCCTAAACGGCAAAACCCCCGGCGATGTTGAATTTGTTTGGAGGGAGAACAAAAATTGGAAGAAAAAAAAATTACTTTTGGTGTAAATCAATACAAAGTGAACATAACATATAAGAAAATTGTGAATACTTCGACAGAAAGAAGCAATATAGTTTTCGCGACGCCATGACGTCTCTCTCTCTCTCTCTCTCTCTCTCTCTCTCTCTCTCTCTCTCTTCCAAACGCAAACAATTCGATGTCATGTCAGAATGACAGAACAATTATGTGGTAGATTTCATGTTACAATTCTGTGCCACAATAATAACAACCGTAATATTTCAATGAAAAGAATTTTCCAGAAATGCGATGCAGTAAAGAGACAAGCCGTAAGAAAGGGAACGTTGTTAGGACACGATTTGTCTAATTAAACTAGCACAATGTCTCGGCTTATCATTTTTTAATCATCCTACTCCAAAAAAAAAAGACAATAAAGCCACTAAGACGGAATTGGTTACTGAGTGCTAAATAATACAAGAAAAAGAAATACAATATTAAGAAAAGGAAAACAATAAAAAGACAAAAAAAAAGAAAGATCATGAATGATGTTATAGAGCTTACCCATTTAATTAGCATGCAAACATACATAATTTAATGTATAACCACATACACATACATTTTGTTGCTTGCTTCATTCTGATTGGTCAATGTATCACTGTTGATTTCCATAGGACAATTTTAAAATCGCAGTTAAGAATGTTCTCGAACATCTCTCAAGTAACGCAATAGCTGATTGGTTCGTTCCGACCAATCACAGACAAGGTAAGTTAAAATTTTCTCGACAAATCGTCTAGACGTTTTTGGCACCTATAAAAGGGTTTGGAATTTTCATTCCAGCAGTTAGAGTTGCTGAGACTATAGTGTATGGTCAACTATAACACTGTCAGCCCTCTGCCCTCTGCCTTCGGGTAGAGGGCGCTCTCTGCTTCCGAGCAGAGAGCAATAACCCAGTCGTGATTCCGCCGAAGGGTAGAAGCATGACTGGGCAAAAATAGACAGCCATTTTTTGGCCGGACCATATAGCCCGGAAATACCAGTCATAACTGACCATGTGTCACATATTGCCCTTACTGGGAGGGACAACTAAATATAGTTAGATACAGCGGCCACTCTTTTTTCTGGGATGGAAAACATTGATTATTATTTTAGTTCAAAGATGTGTTGTATTTTTAGTTTATTTGTGGGTTCATTCACCTCCCATCATTTCATTTTCCATTAAATGTTTTATAGTATACTATTTGTACATATTATTGTGCATATTATATTGTACATTATTTTATATTGTATATAAATACATTTTTATTGTCATAGGTTATTTTCCCCACTTTTTCAGGTGCCCGTTGTAAGTTTGTGGCATTGTGGTGTATGAAGGATTGGGAGTTGATGGATGGGTTCTTGTGGTGATTGTGCAAAAAATGTAATGAGTGAATGGGTTGTGATAGTGTTTACCTAGGTATATGATAGTTCAGTGAATACTAACCTCTTCCCGCCCCCCTTTCGGCCTTGTGCCACAATTTTGTATTTATGGCAAAATAAATAGTGTTAGATTTCAGCCTTCAATTTTCCCATTCCATTAATTATTTTAACCCCTCCCCACTCCCTTAGCAAGTGTGCCTCTTGATATGGCCGTTTGGCGGAATACACCGGCCACTCTTTTTGTGGGATGGACGGGTCTTACTAACAGCGTTTATTTTGTTTTAAAATTACGTTGTATTTTAGTTTTTTATTGGGTTCATCTCCCTCCCATCATTTCATTTTCCATTAAATGTTTTAAACTATATTATATATTGTACATAGCTGCATTTTCATTGTCATGGGTTGTTCCCCTTTTTAGGTTCCCCTTGTAAATATGTGGTATTGTGGTTTATGAAGGATTGAGAGGTGATGGATAGGTTCTTGTGGTGAATGTGCAAGTTATAATGAGTGATTGGGCCATGATAGTGTTTAGCTAGGAATAAGATAGATACTGAAGACCACCCTCTACCCACCCCTTTTTCGGCCTTGTTCCACAATTTGTATGTTTTATGCACATAAATATATTGGATTTCAGTTGCCACACAACTTCACGTCACTGAGTATCAAATCCATCAACATCATGAAACGTACACATTCTAACAGCGTAACACAACTAAACAACTATACTAAACGCTCAGAATTTTGGCGATTTGAATCTTATTCAATCTTGAAGACGTGGGGAGATGGTTAATGTATATTTGGTTAGGCCTTGTTTCAGACATAACCGAACTCCTTTCCGCCAGTTTTATCCAGAATTATTATCAGAAAAAATTATCAGAAGGTTTTCATCGTTATCAGAAGGTTGGTTGTCGGCAGGTTGGAATGTGTAGAATTGTGTGGAATAAAGTAAAAATAAAATATACATTTCTCATGTTAAAATATAAATTTATTAAAAGGTAATGAATAACAAGAATTTGTAGAAATTAATGTTTAATTAAAAAGTTTAGGAAATCAAGAGTTGAAGAAAATGTTCGCAGTTGTAAAGTAGGTATTTAAAATATCCGCAGAAGTTTAGAGTTCATGGTTTTGTAGTAGCAGAATGTAAAGTCTTTGTTCCTTCCTCTTTTTGTTAGGTCACGACAGGTTAAAAGAAAGAGAAGGAAAAAAATAAAGTTGTACTTAACACGTCCGTTTCGTCGTTGTGTTGTTCTCTTTAGCGGCGTGGTGTGAAAATGAAGAAAAGACGTTGGAAGAAGAGGGAGAATGAAACTGTGGCGTGACCTATGTCCGGGTTGGTGTAGAGTGAAAAAGAAGAAAAGAAAATTGGCTGTGAGGGCGAGTCAACTTGAAGTTTCTTTTTTACATAGTGAGATGCTGTCTGCTACTTCTTCCATCTGACTGCCCTGTGACAGGTTAGGGTCGTGGTTTAAATAATGAAACTTCTCATGAAGCGAACGTCTTAGGCACTCTCCTGACGACGCTATGACACTGTCAGCTCTCTGCCTTCGGGTAGAGGGCGCTCTCTGCTTCCGAGCAGAGAGCACAAACCCAGTCGTGGTTCCGCCGAAGGGTAGAACCACGACTCGGTAAAAATAGACAGACATTTTTTGGCCCGGCTATATGGCCGGGAATACCCACTATAAAATGACCATGTGTCACATCTGGCCTTGCGTGGGAAGGCTAGTAAATACAGTGAAACTTCTCATGATGCCGGCTCCAGCGAACCTTTTCACATCTAGGCGTGAAAATACGTCATATATGAATTTGTTTTTGTTTTTTTTAATCCAATCAGGATTCAGAATTTGCTTTTTGTACTCACTTGTGAATTTTACTTAGTTGGGTCTTTCCAAAGTCGTTTGAATCTACTTTTGCGGGTGTGAAATTTTACTTTGGGTTTTTCCAAAATGTTTTTAGTTCTTAATTTCTTATCCCTACAACTTTATATCCTCTGAAACGATAACGACCAATATAATGAACATTACAATACATTTCTGCTAAGCAAAATTACAAACTTTCATTCAACAAGTTATAAACTGTCTGAGAAACATTTGACTTCAATCAATGGGGAGAAACTCCAGTTTTCTAAACTTTTGTAGAATGTATTGCATGCCTTTATCAACCAGTCCGGTATATTGTTGATTCATATTTTAATTGTTAGTTTAATTGTCGTATTGTTGTCAATTCCTATTTTTTGCATCTGAATTCTTTACATGCATCGTTGAATTACAAATATAAATATTTGTGGTGAATTTCGAAGGCCCAATCAGTGAAAAACAGGTGAATATTGATCTCGTGCCAGACGCGGTAGTTTACTACGAGAATTAACACCAGCCTGATTGAAAATTATCTCCGAAGTCCGCCACAACGTAGCATTTACATTTTTGAAGATCAATGTTGACTGGAAAGCAAGAAGCCAGAAGAGAGTTCTAAAAACGAGAAGCTCGATAGAAGAAACTGTTAACAAAAAACTTACGGTTACATCTATTCATTTCAACTGTAAAATGATGAGACGTTGCCTCCAATTTAATACTGCGCTTAAATTCATAAAGTTTACGTTCTTAAAATTGACAAAATCATTAAAAGAAAGTTACCAAAAACATAAAATGTACAACGTTTCTATGATTATCTCGTTTTAAGATGACGTACATCAGTTACCTGAGAATGAGTTTGTTCGTCGCGTAAGAAAAGTTAGTAGTCAAGGTAGACGTGAAGAAATCATTATACATATGTAGTCCAGTGCTACCTTTGTCACTGTCAGCTCTCTGCCTTCGGGCGGAGAGCGCTGACCCAGTCGTGGCTCCGCCGAAGGGTAAAGTCACGACTGGGGAAAGATAGACAGATAGTTTTGGCCGGGCTATATGGCCCGGAAGACCCACATAAAATGACCTTGTGTCACATGTTGCCTTAAGTGGGAAGGCCAACTAAATACTGTAGTCCAGTGGGATAGACTCGACAGAGAAATAATCAACAAATTATTGTACTGTACTAAACTACTGGAAAACCGAATGTATGGTCATCAGCAAAAAGAATCCAAAAATGCCAACTACAGGTGGGTTATACTAAAATCAAGCAGATACACAACTTTAAATACCTGGGAATTATTCTAAACAGAGCACGGAAGACGCGACACTGAGATCCGAGGGCGAATTGATATGGCCAAGGATGCATTCCAGAAGCTGAGCAGAGTATTGAAAGACAGGAAAATTTCACTGGAAACAAAGAAGAGAGTACAAGATTGTTATATGATGTCTGTCCTTCAATATGGCAGTGGATGCTGGACAATAACATCAAAGATGAAGGAAAAACTTGAAGCAACTGAAATGCGGTTCTACAGAAGCATACTGGATATAAAAGGGGATCAATTCCTTATTACAGTCAATATATAAACGGACCCCTCACTTTGTGGTTACAGCAGTTTCTATACATTTATATTCTTGAGATCCAAAAGCACAAGGATGCCTTCCAGAAGGTGAGTAGAGTATTAAGAAACAGGAAAATTTCGATAGAAACAAAGAGGAGAGTACTGGATTGCTATGTGTTGTCAGTTCTTCAATATGGCAGTGAATGCTGGACAATATCATCAAAGATGAAGGACAAATTTGAAGCAACTGCGATGTGGTTTAACAGAAGCATACTGGATATAAAGTGGAGGATCAATTCCATATTACAAGCAATTTATAAACTGACCCCTCACTTTGTGGCCATAGCAGTTTCTATACATTTATATTCTTGAGATCCAACAGCACAAGGATGCATTCCAAAAGGTGAGTAGAGTATTAAGAGACAGGAAAATTTCGCTAGAAACAAAGAAGATAGTACTGGATGGCTATGTGGTGTCTGTTGTTGTATCCCGTGAGGCAATTAACTAACTGAATTATACTTAACATCAGAAAGAGACAATTGAAATTTATGGGGTACATGATGAGGAAAGGAGACTTGGAAAAACTGATACTCACAGAATAGTTTAAAAGTAAGGGAGACAGAAGAAAGCGACACATAACCTACCTGCAGAGCATGAGTGAATGGATAGCGGAACAGGAGAAATAAAAAAAAAAAGAGAAAATTTAATAAGCACGACAAAGGATATAAAAATGGGGAAGAGCTAAGATCGTCAATGTCCTGAAGGTACACGGAAGATATAAGAAAAAGAAGAACTCTTGATATAAAGAATATATATTGCTGGGTCATTTTTAGTCTAAATTCCTCAAAGTCGAAACCCAAATATCGTTACTTAATCAACTGAACAAGATTATGAAGACAATCAATTTAGAAGTTCAACTTTAATTCATCTGCTTCTGACTATTTTCTTTAAAGAATTGGTTTTGCATAAAACTAAATGGATGATCATCAGTAAAAGGAGGAGCCCAAAATGGCAACTACAAATCAGGGATACTAAAATCACCCAGATACATAAATTTAAATACTTGGGAAGTGTTCTAACAGAGGACGGAAAGTGCAACACTGAGATCAGAAGGCGTATTGTCATGACCAAGGACGCATTTCAAAAGCTAAACACTGATAGAAACTTTGTCTTTATTTATATTTCTGAGATGAGTTACTATTTACAGTATTTACATTATTCGTACTATTGTCCTTATCTTTGTTGCCATTTGTACGACGTTTCGGCCATTGTACGCTCTAGCCTTCTTCAGGTGCTAGGAGCGTCGAACCGAACCCTTTATTACAATCACTGGGGTATATAATTCTAATTCAGTCAGTTAAGTGCCATACGTGATACACGCTTGGGCGATCATGTCTCGAAAGAGACATGACTGACTGGGCAGAAGATTATCCCGCAGTAGGTTGCCATTACTTTCTGCGATAAACTGATTGTCAACCAAGGCTATAGAACCCAATGTGTCCTGTTATTTAACCCATAACTGCGGGTAAATGACGGATTAATACCTTTTCCAAGGGCATTTACGCGTAAGTGAATGCAATGACTTCAGCTGGAATTCGAACTCAGCTCCCCGATTTCTCGTTCCGAGCCGATATCCAATGCACCACAACCCATTATTTTAACAGGTGTTAGGAGAAATAAAGAAAGAGAAAATTTAATAAGCACGACAAAGGATAGAAAATGGGGGAGAGCTATGATCGCCAATGTTCTGAAGGTACACGGAACATGCAAAAAAACGAAGAACCCTTGATATAAAGAATACATTTCTCTGGGTCGGTTTTTAATCCAAATTCCTCTAAGTCGAAATTCAAATATCGTTACTTCATGAACTAAACAAGATTATGAAGACAATCAATTTAGAAGTTCAATTTTAATTCATCAGCTTCTGATTGTTCTCTTTAGAGAATTGGTTTTGCGTAAAACTAAATTCATAAGTAAAAAGAGGAGCTTAAAATGCCAACTACAAGTTGGGGATAATGAAAACAAGCAGATACAGAAATTGAAATACCGTGGAAGTGTCCTAACAAAGGACAAAAAGTGCGACACTGAGATCCGAAGGCGTATTGACATGGCCAAAGATGCATTCCAGAAGCTGAGTAAAGTATTAAGAGACAGGAAGATTTCATTGGAAACAAAGTAAAGAGTACTGGACTGTTATGTGTCCTCCTGTATATGAATGTTGGACAATCTCCTCAAAGATGAAGGAGAGACTCAAAGCAACAGAAATGTGGATCTTCAAAAGGATACTGAAGATACCATGGGTCAAACATGTAAACAATGCCAAGGTTGTGGAGAAGATGCAAACAATAAAGAAAATTGTACTTAGAATCAAATTCCTGGGACATGTAATGAGGAAGGCGGGCTTGGAGAATCTAATACTCACAGAATGAAAAAATGGAAAGAGAGACAGGAGAAAGCAAAGCGCGACATACTTGATGAGCTTGTGCAGGTGAATGGTGGAAAGGGTTTTGGGAAAGATAACAGGAAAAATGTTAAGACCAACAAGAGATAAGGACAAGTGGAGGGCCATGATAGTCTTCGACCTGAAAGGATACGGTATATAAAGAAAAATAACATTTAAAAAAAGCATTCAGTAAGGTTTTCCTTTTCTTTTCAAAATCACAACACTTTTGTCTAATTTTGTCTAATAATAAAAGAATGATGCATGGCTATCAGTAAAAAGTTGAGCCCTAAATGCCAACTAGAAGTTGGGGATAACTAAAATCAGCCATATACAGAAATTTAAATACCTGGGAAGTGTTTTAACAAAGGACGAAAAGTGCGACATTAAGATCCGAAGTCGTATTTGGCATGGCCGAGGATTCATTCCAAAAGCTAAGCTGAGTATTAAGAGACAGGAAAATTTCGCTGGAAACAAAGAAAATAATAGCTTGTTATGTGATATTTGTCCTTCAATATGGCAACGAATGAGGGACAATCTCATCAAAGATGAAGGAAAGACTTGAAGAAACCGAAATGTAGTTCTACAGAAGGATGCTGAGGATACCACGGACAGTACTCTTCCGCTACAGCTACGAGGCGCGCTGCACCGTTTGAGAGCCGCTCTCTTAAGTACTGTTTAGGTATACGAGACCAGTCCAGCCTTTTTGAATAACTTGAGAACTAGTTGTGCAACCTTGATGTAACTTTCAAAACCTTTATATTTCAAATGTAAGATAAAAGTTGTACCTAACAGTACCGCTCTTCGTCATTTTTAATCAAAATTCCTCAAAGTCGAACCCCAAATATCGTTACTTAATTAACTGAACAAGATTATGAAGACTATCAATTTCGACGAATATAGGTAGCTTCGATAAATTTATCAGCTTCTGACTGTACTCTTTAGAGAATTGGTTTTGCGTAAAACTGAATGGATGGTTATCAGCAAAAAGAGGATCCCAAAATGTCAATTACAGCTCGAGGGTGCTAAAGTCAAGCAGATACAGAAATTTAAATACTTGGGAAGTGTTCTATCAGAAGACGGAAAGTGCGACACTGAAATCCGAAGGCGTATTGAAATAGCGAATGAAGCATTCTAAAACTAAGCTGAGTATTAAGAGACAGGAAAATTTCGCTGGAAAGAAATTACTTGATTGCTATGTGATGTTTATCTATCAATATGACAGCGAATGAGGGACAATCTTATCAAAGATGAAGGAAAGACTTGAAGAAACCGAAATGTAGTTCTACAGAAGGATGCTGAGGATACCATAGACAGTACTCTTTCGCCGCAGCTCCGAGGCGCGCTGCACCGTTTGAGAGCCGCTGTCTTAAGTACTGTTTAGGTATACGAGACCAGTCCAGCCTTTTTGAATAACTTGAGAACTAGTTGCGCAACATTGATGTAACTTTCATAACCTCTATATTTCAAATGTAAGATAAAAGTTCTGCCTATACAGTCCACCTCAAAAGACCCGCTACTTTGGGTTACAAACTCCAGGGATGCTCTCCTTAACACTACAATTTTAACCTCTTTAAGTAAGGATAATACATTATTTTATTTATTCTCATAGTTTTCCCTTCCTTCGTACTCTCCTTTCATTCATATTGCGCACCCCATTCATCACAACTATTTTAAGCGCAAGCCACTGCCTTGTGGGGCTCTCGAACCTTGTATAGCTTTAATATCAGCTCATGACTTTATTTTATTAGTATAGGCAAACATAAATACATATAATTTGCATACACACTGGGAAGGGATAAGTCGAGGGATAAAAAGCAGAAATTGAGTTTTTAATCAGTTTCATTCCAATCAAGGCAGTAAAGCCACTAACACACAAGGGGGTGCTAGGTGTGGAAGAATTACGAAGAGAAACATTAATAACGGATGGGCCCGTACAGTCAAAAAGATTATATCGATTGTGATAGGTACCGACTTGGCGGCTCGACGACAGCCACTTCCCTACCGACGAGATGTGGCCTCCCTTTGTTCTATAAATACTTTCATGGCTTCTGCTCCAACGAACTTAAGTCGGTGGTGCCTCTGCAACAGATGTTTACTCGCGCAACCAGATTGGCAACTGGGTCCCATCCATTCACAGTTAGATTAACCAAATGCAGACGACAATTCTACTCCTGCAGCTTCTTCTCTAGCACTTCCCGCCTGTGGAACTCGCTTCCGTATTCTTGCTTTCCGGATTGCTACAACCTCCAGGAATTTAAATGCAATGTCAATACTCATCTATTAACCACTTGACTCTAGTTCTTTCTTCACCACCCTGTATATCCTTTCCTTTCTCTCCACCTTTGCAACTGTCATCACACCTGTATTCCCATCCTTCTCTTGCTCCTTTCTAACTGGTTGCAACTGTCATCACACCTGTATTCCCATCCTTCTCTTGCTCCTTTTTAACTGGTTCGTCTTTCTCTTCAATCTCTTCTAATTAATCTTTTTACTCTTATGTAGCCTCCTGCACATCAGTGGCGTTATCGCCTTGCTCGAGGTGATACGATTAAAAAAATGCTGTCTAAAATGACAACAAATTATATAACTAGCAGTATAGCCCTGCGTTGCTCGGGTGTAATGAAAACTAATCCATGGTCCTGGAGCTCAGACTCTTTGGACGGTGTCACGAAAGACTAAAAAGCAATAGTTGTTTCCAGTTAAAGCGAAACCGTAGACTGAAAGAAAAATGAATGGATGTAAGTCAAATTTTCATTTCCTAGTATCGATATCAAATAAGTTTTTTCGTCGTAAACTGAATTTTGAAGACTAAATAAGTCCTCTGAGTAAATGGTATCATGGCTGAGACTAAGAACTACAATCATACCTACTTAGAGCCAAACCCGAAGCAAAAACTAAAATAAAAGGGCTGAAAAAGTACAGACATACAGGCAAATAAACAGACACACACACAAACATCTTGCCTTTTATATATATATATTATCGATTTTCTGCAATATTTTAAGAACTGCAACCTTGAAACTTCTGAATATCGTTTCTTGTCTTTGTCAATGAGTGTATCAAATTTGATTAAAATCGGACCACTCCTTTTATAACCCGATTTTTTCGATTATCTATTTTTTATATTTATCGGGGGTACCTCGACACAAAACCTAGCTAAGAACACTCACAGACGCTTATAGTACAACTGTGTAAGTTTTCAAGAAAATCGGTTCAGCCGTTTCGGCGTCTATAGGTAACGAACACACACACACAGACACAACACACACAGACAAAGTTCCATTTATAAATAAGTTTAGATCAACCTCTATGGGTTATTTAATGGCGGCAAATTTTTACAATAGATTTGTATGAATAGAATATATATTCTTTGTAAGAAATAAGTTTATAGATCAGCTTTCTTTGACATATTTTTGTATAGGGTTTTTTGTTGTGAGCCAGATGTATTGCTGACACGATTTTTTTTCTTTTTGTCTTCGGCTTGGAGTTAAAATGACTTGAATATTGTTGAATTCTGTTCTGGGTGAGCCATTATTTTTTTATTTTTTGTTCGTTTTGCCTAATTTTTGCTTGATTTTAAAACTTTTCATGCTTAATTGAAGGATTGATTTTGTTTTCTTAGACATTTCATTGCCTGGACTTTTGCTAAGTTAAAACTTAGCAATTCAACAACGTTTTTTTTTTCTTTTTATTTCCTGTTTAGGATGCGGTTTCCAGTTTTCTCTTTTCCAATCTTTTCACTCTTTTCCTTTTTTATTATTTTTTTTTCAATTGGAGTAGATAGACTAAACTATCGCCCGGTTCACACTCCACCCACATCTATTGAACAGGTGAAGAGGCTCATCCCTTGTTTCCTGTTTAGGATGTGATTTCCGGCTTTCTCTTTTCCATTCTTTTTACCCTTACGTAGCCCCCTGCGCATCAGTGGCGTTACCGCCTTGCTTGGGGTGATATGATTAAAAAAAAAAAATATTGCTAGTAATGTTAGTAATGTTTTTTTCTTTCAAAAATGTATTCCTGGAATTTTTACTTTAAAAGACTATTTTATACTTCCATTGTGTTTCGACTCTAGTTTGGGGATAAGCTATTTGCTTATAGTTAGGACCCTAACAGGTGCTACAACCCTGGGTCAAGATGAACCTGGGAACAATAGCAATAAAGAAGTGGCTCCATGCTACTCACAACTTCCCATTCAGAAGCCAAGCAAAATAATAAGAAATACGAAAAGATCTTTTTGCCGTCAGATTAGTCACTAAAAAGTCACCTTGTTTAACTTGTTGTTAATTCTCTCTCCCATTCTGAATAGTCAAATTAAATAGCGAAGACTCTTACTCAAATTTTATAGCTAGAGAGGCCTTTGGTTTATACAAGGCAATCACTGTTAATAATACTAATAATACTAATACTACTACTAGTACTACTCCTCCTACTACTACTACTAATAATAATAATAAATGAAACATATGTGGAAAATATAGTGGTTAAAAGGAACCGCTCGATTTTCTAGTTGAGGGTCTCCAGTGTTAATCGCATCCTGTCTGGGTTGAATGGCTGAGATCACGTCTAAGAATAGCGAACAAAAAACCTTCAAAAATGGTTAGTACAAGCATTGAGTTGGTATTGACCGTGCGAATTCAACCCAACGGGGATTCTTTTCTTTATTTTGTTCTTTTTTCTTTCTTTTTTTTTTTTTTTGTGGCTTCTAACAAAAATAGCTATCTTGCAATATAAGGCTAGCAAAAAAATATTACCAATGGCAATAAAAAAAAGTATTTTCGTTAAAGAGATAAGAAAGTAGAAGAACAGTAAACGAGAAAGATTAAGTGAGACAAATATTTGGCAAGAAAGTAAAAAATGGTTAAAGCTAGAATGACAAAGAAGATTAAGCTACTCATCCTCTTAAGGGACAGGCATTTTTTAAAATAAAGAATATTTAAGACCCAATCAGTTAACATTATAAAACCAACTTCCATGTTTATCAGCTATTAGGAAGCATTTTGCGCATGCGCTAAGGTAATAATTGAATGGCGTTTGTTTTTTAATATGGCATATTGAACAATATGCGTTACTTGTGGCAGGGGTTGTTTTTTTTATTAATGAACAATACGATATTCACAATTTGCTAAAATGGGCTTTTATAAGCCTTAAGAAATATTTCTTTCAAATACATTAAATAATAGTCTTTAATTTGAATGAGAGAGAAGAAGAACACTGAAACTAAATTGTAATAATATCAGGATCATAATAATAATAATATCGTAATAATAATAATAATAATAATAATATCAGTAATAATGATGATGATAATAATAATAATAATGATAGTAATATGCACGTTTAATAAAACAAGAGATAAAAAAAACTGTAATATTGAAGGTAATTTTTACGAAGAAGAAGAAAAAAGCTGTTATCACAAAATGAGGTAGACAAAAAGTAAATGATGTGATTATCGTGGAAAAATCAGAAAAAAAAACAATAAAAAATAAGATAAGATAATGCAAGGATGAAAATAAATCTTTTTTTTTTCTGCTATTTCTAATGTTTATGCGTATTTTTTAATCATTTTACCCTCAACCGAGGCGATAATGTCACTACGATGCAAAGGATTCGTCGAAGAAAAAGAAAACTTGAAGATTTTAAGAAGAGAAAGGACAATAAAAGAACAGATTTCCGGAAAAAAGATGATGGCAATAATGCCACTAAGATGCATAGGTTACTGGAAGTGAAAGAGAATAAGAAGACTTTAATGAGGAGAAAGGACAATAAAGGAACAGGTTTCAGGAAGACAGAAGATGGCAATAATGCCACTAAGATGTAAGGGGTTACTGGAAGTGAAAGAGAATGAGAAGACTTTAATGAGGAGAAAGGACAATAAGTGAACAGTTTTCAGGAAGAGAGAAGATGGTAATAATGCCACTAAGATGTAAGGGGTTACTGGAAGTGAAAGAGAATGGGTAGACGTTAGTGAAGAAAAAGACAATAAAAGAACAGTTTTCAGGAAGACAGAAGATGGCAATAATGCCGCTAAGATGTAAGAGTTTACGGGAAGTAAAAGAGAATGAGAAGTTTTCAGTGAAGATAAAGCACAATAAATAAACATGTTCCATTAAAAAAGAAGATGGCAATTGGCCTTGCATTTAAATCTTTGAAGTTAAAGGATAGCAGAAAAGCAAGAGAACTTGAAGGGAAATCCTCAGCCGAGCAGTGCGCAAAAAGAAACTATTATTTTGTGTAAATGAGATTTTGTTTTGGAAATTCGATTGATGGGCAACATGCTTAGAAGGGATTATCATTGAGATTATCCGTTAATGAGTTAAGTTCTATACGTGATAAACTCTTGGGCGATCATGTCTCGAAAGGGACATGACTGACTGTGCAGAAGATGTTCCCGCAGTAAGTTGCCATTCTGCGGTAGACTTACTGGGGTAGATTATTTGCCAGCCAAACCTACAGGACTCAATCTATCCTGCTATTCAAGTCATAACTGAAAAGAGAAAAGACGGATTTGAACCTTTCCCAACGGTATGTATTTGTATTTGCAATGAATTCAACTGGAATTCGAACTCGGTTCTCTGATTTCTTGTTCCGAGCCGATATCCAGTGCACCACAGGGCTAATTAATGAAATGTAGTTGAACTTAATCATGATTTTTCGCTCATCCCTATTCAAGATTTTTCCATTAATATATATATATATATATGTGTGTGTGTGTGTGTGTGTGTGTGTGTGTGTGTGTGTGTGTGTGTGAAAGATATATATATATATATATATATATATATATATATATGCAATTTGTTATATTATTTATGTATTATATGTACGCGTTACTGATTGAAAAGCGCTCAATATTAGTAATAGAGCTAACATATTCAGTTGGGTTGATGTGAGTTTGTGATTAATCAGTTTGCCTGACGATCGCAGAAGCGGGAAACCCAGGGTCACAAGCTCACATCAATTCAACTGAATATAGATAGATAGATAGATAGATAGATAGATAGATAGATAGATAGATAGATAGATAGATAATGATAGATTAGATAGATAGATAGATAGATAGATAGATAGATAGATAGATAGATAGATAGATAATGATGAGATTGCGATAGATAGATAGATAGATAGATAGATAGATAGATAGATAGATAGATAGATAGATGAGATTGCGATAGATAGATAGATAGATAGATAGATAGATAGATAGATAGATAGATAGATAATGCTGAGATTGCGATAGATAGATAGATAGATAGATAGATAGATAGATAGATAGATAGATAGATAATGCTGAGATTGCGATAGATAGATAGATAGATAGATAGATAGATAGATAGATAGATAGATGAATGATAGATTAGATAGATAGATAGATAGATAGATAGATAAGATAGATTAGATAGATAGATAGATAGATAGATAGATAGATAGATAGATAGATAGATAGATAGATAGATAGATATGCTGAGATTGCGATAGATAGATAGATAGATAGATAGATAGATAGATAGATAGATAGATATGATAATGCTGAGATTAGATAGCTAGATAGATAGATAGATAGATAGATAGATAGATAGATAGATAGATAGATTGGATAGATGATAGATAGATAGATAGATAGATAGATAGATAGATAGATAGATAGATAGATAGATAGATAATGATGAGATTGCGATAGATAGATAGATAGATAGATAGATAGATAGATAGATAGATAGATAAGCTAGATGATTGCTAGATAGATAGATAGATAGATAGATAGATAGATAGATAGATAGATAGATAGATAATGATGAGATTGCGATAGATAGATAGATAGATAGAGAGATAGAGAGATAGATAATGATGAGATTGCGATAGATAGATAGATAGATAGATAGATAGATAGATAGATAGATTTGTTTTATTTTAAAATTATTTTATTTACATTGCCACACTGAGCTTTCTGTTTAGAGATTTTACCTTGTCATCAGACAATGTTAAATAATTGGGGTGAAAATGATTTACATTTGAATGTACAAAACAATACGTTTGTTATTTAAAGAGTTAAATATGGAGGGGGAAGACATAAAAAATTAGGTTTTGTGTGTGTTTAATTTAACCAGTCAGAATGAAGTTCGACTTTTAAATTTGAAAATATAGGTTATATGTTTGGGATATTGTTTACTTTTCTTTCAAGATTCACGGAAAAGTAATGTTCCGCTAGAGTCTAAACTGTTTTTTCTTTCGGTGCGATGTATACATTATCGCTACGAGGTTATTTTCTTTGATATCTAAGTATCCCAGCCATTTTAAACAAAAAAAAATTTGGTTTTGTAGTATAAAATATATAATATATATTTTATTCTGTTTTTCTAAAACTCTTAATTTATAAATAAGATTTTTTAATATCCATTTATTTATTAAAGATTTTAAAATTCATTTTATTATTTTTGTAAAATTATATATTATATTATATTCTAATACAAAAAAAGTAAGTGCTAGACAACTCGGAATTGTAAAACTGTTGGTCCTCTTCACATGGATTTATATATAATTTATCGCTACGAGGTTATTTTATTTAATTTCTAAGTACCCCCGCCATTTTAAAACAAAAAAGAAAGAACAAAAAAATTTTTATATTTTTATCTAACTTAAAGGGACTTTTGGTGTGAGTAAAGCATTTTTAATTTCGTTTCAGAGAGCATTGGTTATCATTAATTTTTCATATACTCTTATCTTGCATAAATTTTAATATCTATTAAATTAATATTATATCATAGTAGAAAACAAATTACGACCAGTGATACCACCAATGATACCAAGTACCACCAATGATACCACCAAAGTAACAAATTATTTTATAAAAGCAATCGGATCTCAATATGTGAAGTCATAAGTTTATTCGCCTGAAGAGAATCAACTTTACATTCGAAACACGTACAGTGACACAAATACCATTATGGACACTTAATATATATATACAAAATCAAGCAATAATTATAATAATAGCAACAATAAATCTACATTTTAAACAAAAGGTTCACAGCTTCTCGACCTTATTCCTCTATACCTATTTCTCTCGTTGGAACAAGCCCTATTTCTGTTTATATATATATATTTGTTCATAATACATTGAGCATTTTATTAACACCTAGATAATATTATATGTGTTTGTACCCCCATATGTATATTTATAAATTCACGTTACTATATATATATATATATTAAATTTTAAATAAATTTCAAAATTATGTCTGCTTATTTTTAATAAATTTTTTTCATACTCACGGATAATCTTTCGCGTCTTATAATTGAAAGATGTAAGAAATGAGCTGTGACTTTGAGAGATGATTTTATAATTATTTTCTGGACGTTCCTAAGTACTTTTAATCTCCTTCCGAGATCATCTTTAGAAGTGTGAGTTGTGGTAACAAAAAAAAACCGCAAACTGTGTTGCTAAAATAACTGTAAATTTTCTTCTTGCTTCAAATATACCGGTTGAAAAATTGCTTAGCGTTTATTAGAATGTGAAAATTATCCAAAATCATGACATGTCAAAAAGTAAATTTTCTGCCCAAATACACAAATATATATATATATATATATATATATATATATATATATATATATATATATATATATATATTCTTGTCGCCCTCTATATAAAAAAAACAACCAACACTGAACAAAATTTATGGGTGTAGTACTGTTTTAAAAGGCATTTGAGTTGACTAACATTTAGCACTACCCCTTAATGTAACCCACTATCTCGTGTGGCCCCGCTCCTTGTACAGGTAAACCGTACTGTGATAGACAATACAACAGTAAAAGTGGTACCGGTTAGACCAGTAGTCGCTTATTTCAAAAACTGCTCAGTGTATAATCAAAACAACTGAATATGCAGAACCAATAATATATTAAAGTGCAAAATATTCACCACTAGTGCTACCCACGTTTCAACCTAGGTAGCAAGTAAATGGTGAACATTTCGTCCTTTAATATATATATATATAACATAATTAATAACTGTTAGTTAACTTTAAACTGGGACATAAATTTCTGAAACTAATAGATTAGGATTTTCCCAAAAATAACCCTATAAGCAAAATTTTCAATACGAATACAATAAAACTAAACTATAGCTACTCCAACAACCTAGAAAAATAACTAAATTGCATAACAGTAAAATATTAAAAGCATATAACAAAAAAATAAGTCCAACACTAATACCAGTCTGCCCCATAATAACCTTTGTAACTGTAGAAACCCAAACCAATGCCCCATTCCTAATAAATGTTTAACGAAATCCCTGATATATATGTGTTCGGTTTCATCCATGGGGATTCCCAAAGATGAGAAAATTTATATCGGAAACTCAATGAACATATTTAAAAAGCGCTTTTACAAACACCTCTCATCCTTCAATAACAAAGAAAAACAAAACATGACGTCTCTTTCCAAGTATTTTTGGAAGTTAAAAAACGAAAATAAATCACCTAAAGTTAAATGGAAAATCCTCAAACAAGCAAGAAGATCTAAATCAATAAAGGAACCATGTTTCCTTTGTCTTCAAAAGAAATTGAAATCATTAAATACATAAATAGCAACAGGCTTCTAAACCAAAGGCATGAAACTACAGTAAACTGCAAACACGTTAAAGAACGAACTTTACAATCATGCTAAAAATACTACAAAAGCCAAATTTAGAATCCCTTAGAGACGATAAACCTTTATATCAACTTTATAATATTAATCAACTTTATCCCCAACCCATTCCCTCTTTACAAAATTCTAACCGACAATTTACAAGACTTATCCCCTAATCACTAACCCCACCTACATCCCACACACAACTCGCCAAATGTAAGAAAAGAGAATTTCCATTCCTTTCCACACCACCTGAGGAGACATTGTCATTTCAATGTCGAAACAAAATGTACACTTTGTAGTGGATAAAAATTTGTACATGTTCTAAACTATAATTTATAATAAATATTCACAGCTCTATATTATATATCGAGCACTGTTTTAAATTAATGTTTTGGACGTTGTAAATTCTTCTTCGTTCCTAATTCACTCGTATATATATATATATATATATATGTGTGTGTGTGTGTGTGTGTGTGTGTGTGTGTGTGTGTGTGTGTGTGTAGTTTCGACCTTTTCGATTTCGTCAGGAGGTTTGTTTTGACTGATTGCTTAAAGGTTAACGCTTTTATAAGTTTATAACCGGAAGTTCAAAATAAGGGAGTTGTTTGTGATTGGAAAACTTTTCATCCAGGTTTGTACGAGCCTAAAAATATTTTCTAATGTGTCTACATCGGGCATTATTTCGAAACTTTCATTTAATGGCATTTGTCCTTCTGGAAATAATACTATAGCCAACATTTCTTCTTGTCATAATCTGCAGGTATCACCACCGTTGCAGAGTTTGGCTTTTTAAATATTTACCGTGTCACGTGGGGATTCCCACTATTTTGTTTTTAATTTCCTTACGTATTCGGCTAGTTTGCAGCTATTTTTATGTTTTTTTTTTAGTTTGAATGTTAATTTGTAATTATTCCATCGTGTTTTGAAATTGCCTTCAGTACATCCTAAGTATATTTTATCTTCGACTTTTCAAACTCCTTTAAGCGGACATTTGTTTTTTCTCTGCAGTTTGAATTTTTTCATTAATGATCTTCTACCGCACGTTATTTTTAAAATTTTTGGTATTTTGTCTTTTTAATTGATTTTCTAAATTGGAAGTACACCTGTAACTTAATTTAACTGTATTTTTATTAAATACTAGCAGTATAGCCCGGCGGTGCTCGGGTCTAATGAAAGCTTTCAAAACTAATCCATGGTCCTGGAGCTCAGACTCTTTGGACGTTGGCGCGAAAGAGTAAAAAGCAATAGTTGTTTCCAGTTAAAGCGAAACCGTTCACTGAAAGAAAAATGAATGGATGTAAGTCAAATTTTGATTTCCTTGTATCGATATCAAATAAGTTTTTTTGTTGTAAACTGAATTTTGAAGGCTAAATAAGTCCTCTGAGTAAATGGTATTACGGCTGAGACTAAGAACTACAATTATACCTACTTAGAGCCAAACCCGAAGCAAAAACTAAAATAAAAGGGCTAAAAAATACAGAAATACAGGGAGATAAACAGACACACACACAAACATCTTGCCTTATATATATATATATATATCGATAATATATATATATATATATATATATATATTATCGATTTTCTGCAATATTGTAAGAACTGCAACCTTGAAACTTCTGAATATCGTTTCTTATGTCTTTGTCTATGAGTGTATCAAATTCTAAATTCGGACCACTCTTTCAAATACCCGATTTTTTCGATTTTCGATATTTATCGGGGGTACCTCGACACAAAACCTAGCTAAGAACACTCGCAGACGCTTATAGTACAACTGTGTAAATTTTTTAAGAAAATCGGTCCAGCCTTTTCGGAGTCTATAGGAAACGGACACACACACACACACACACACACACACACACACACACACACACACACACACAGACAAAGTTCCATTTATAAATAAGTTTAGATTTAGATTAGATTAGATTAGATTAGATTTTGTGTAGCTCGAAGTCTTTAGGCAAGTAAGTAGTTCTAAAAAATATTTCCCTATTTTGGATTTTACTTTTAAATGAAAAGGCGGGTGAAACGAAATGATATTAAATATTCACGTGTCATTCTTTTTTGTTCATTTATTTGTGGTTTACATTCTAATTTATTTTTATATCCATTTTCTTCTAAAGCTTCGTTATAATCTTTTTTCTCTCATAAAATTGTTTGATAAGTGGAAATTTTAAGTAGACTATTTTCAGTTCCTGTAGGGATATATTTGATGGTATTGGTAGGGTGAATTCAAATGCTTACAAAATCCTTTTCAGCAAAATTAAATCTCTGTTCTTCCGCTACTCTATAAAAAAAACTTAAAATTCGTAAACCCAAATTGACCACTAAACCTAAGTTCAAATCCGACTGGACGTCGTCGTAACCAAATAGGACCCACTTTATGAAATAACCGCTGTTGCTCTTCCAGCAGACAACTCAAATGAAATTCAAAGAATACAAAAAGCTTGAAAAAAAAATAACTCGGCTTTGCCAAACTAGTTTAGAATCAGTGAAACAACAACATAACAATTATACCCATCATCATGCTTAGATAAGTTCAGAACAACCTCTTTGTGACGTTTTGAGAAGGATATAAAGCTAATCCAGAAGCGTGTGTTGCTCAAATCAGTTAGACTACTGTGGAGGGTGCTGGAATAGCGAATAGATATACAAGCATTTCATTTTAAACTAGAGGCAACAGAAATTTTAGGAAAAATCAATGTCAACAAATAATATAATAAATAAATTACTGAATTTCTGTTTCGAAAGAGTGCAACACAATGTCACTGTAAGTTCAATAGATCGAGCTTTTTTTTTGTTTTTTAGAATTGATCCTATGCATAAAAGCCAAAATGTTCACTTTATGGGCGGGAGATTGGTGCCTACATTGACCTCTCATTGCGCAGAGATAAAAAGTTTCTATTCCTAGTATTTTGAAAAAAAATGTCTTGTTGGCAATTTATCGAAAGAGTTCCAATGAATTTTTGTAGGATTTGCCCGCCAGTGGCTAAGAGCAAGCAAATGTGGCGATCGATTTAGTGATCTTACAAACGGTATCTATCTATCTATCTATCTATCTATCTATCTATCTATCTATCTATCTCATTCTCTTCATATCTATCTATCTATCTATCTATCTATCTATCTATCTCATTCTGTTTAGTCACTTCACATATATGAATATCTATAAAAAATTTTAATGTCACCCTATCTATCTATCTATCTATCTATCTATCTATCTATCTATCTATCTATCCGTGCAACCAGACTGGCAACTGGGTCCCACCCATTCACAGTCAGGTTAGCTAAATGCAGACGACAATTCTACTCCTGCAGCTTCCTCTCTCGCACTTCCCGCCTGTGGAACTCACTCCCGTATTCTTGCTTTCCTGACGGCTACAACCTCCAGAAATTTAAATGCAAAGTCAATACTCATCTACTAACCACTGGACTCTAGCTCTCTCCCCTCCCCTGTATAACCTTCCCTTTCTCTCCTCCTATGTATCTGTCATCGCACCTTCTTTCTCAGCTTTCTATTGTTCCTTTCTAACTAGCTTGTACTCCTCACTCTTTTCTAATTAATCTTTTTACATTTATGTAGCCCCCTGCACATCAGTGGCGTTTCCGCCTTGCTCAGGGTGAAATGATTAAAAAAAAATAATAAAAAAATCTATCTATCTATCTATCTATCTATCTATCTATCTATCTATCTATCTATCTATCTATTCTATTCTATCTATCTATCTATCTATCTATCTATCTATCTATCTATCTATCATTCTATTCATATCTATCTATCTATCTATCTATCTATCTATCTATCTATCTATCTATCTATCTCATTCTGTTTAGTCACTTCATATATATGAATATCTATAAAAAATCTTAATGTCACCCTATCTATCTATCTATCTATCTAGCTATCTATCTATCTATCTCATTCTGTTCATATCTATGTATCTATCTATCTCAGTCTCTTCTATATCTATCAATCTATATTATTCTATTCATATCTATCTAGTTAACTGTCTCATTCTATTCGCATTACTCTTCCCATCTACCCAACAACCATCATCGGTATCCTCATCCGTCTATCATCCTCCTTCTGAAATTTCTTATAACTAACCACTCTTTCTCATCCCTTTCCTCTATGTAACCCCCTGCGCAATAGTGGCAGTGGAATACTTTGCTTGGGGGGAAATGATTAAAAATTAAAAAAAACGTTGACCTTGTGTCACATTCATGTCTTAGTGGTGGGGGGGGTCGTGGTAAATAGTTACTATACAGTGCAGTCGTAAATAAAAAAATACTAATATATATATATATATATATATATATATATATATATATATATATATATATATATAATATTTTTAGGGGGATAGCTATTTCAACATGCATTGTTAAACCTAGTCAACCAAAGAATGAAGAAAAATTCTTGTACCAAAAGTAAGGGTCAGTAAAAGAAAATGATGAGAAATGTTGGTTGCGATAGGTTCAAGCGGAGGAGAATCATAGTAGTAATTTTCTTTTGGTAGTGGAAGGCAGGTGGTTTGTTCATTGGGTCAGAGGTTGTAGGTAAGAAAAAGCTTCAGGTTCATCAAATTTAAATTCTAATCTATGTAAGAGACAAAACATATTATGAATAAATAGAAGAAGATAACTAGTGGAATTTAAATTTCTTATATATTTATCAAGTATTAACCGTCTTCAGTATTTGTTTTATATTTGCTCTGTAAATCAAATTTATATTGAGCTCTCTGTTGGGGGCAGTTTTAATATTTAAACGATATTACTAGGATCCTTTCGGATTATTTACCAATCTTATCCTGGATTTTTTACTGCTTTTACTGATATGCTCTCACACCCTGACTGAGCACTCTGGAAGAATGGTAGATCTTGAAAAAACAGTAGCTACTCTAGCATCTATGCATCGCTCATTCAGTAATGAATTAGAGCACACATACATCATATGCTAAAAGTCTACCGAGCGCCCATAGCTCAGAGGTAAAATCACCGACTGACGCCAATTCAGTCGGGTTTCAATCCTGGGTAAAAATCGGATGTCTAAACGCACTGATGAGCTGTGATACAGCGAAACAGATCTGTCTGCGAATGACTATAGATATATATATATATATATATATATATATATATATATATATATAGTGCCAGTTTGATGTTAGCCGGAATCGCTAACCCCTAAGCCATTAGCGCATGGAATCAGGAAATGAAAATTTTAGCGTGTCATATATAAGCGGTGTATACACACGCTAGTCACCGAGAGAACTTAATTCATTGCTGAAGAGTATATATATGTATGTATGTATGTATGTATGTAACAAAGATTAACGAAACTGTTGATAAACAACCGGCAATTTGAAATGAATTGTTTGAACATTATTTTTGATCGATACTCGTATTTAAGTAGATATTCTGTTTTTAATTAAACAGCAGTATTTATTTATTTCTACCGGCCTGATTATTTACGATAAATTTTTGTTACGAAAATATGTCATTCGGCAGGATTCGACCCTGCGACCCCTATCCACATAGGGGAAGCCACCAAGTGATCTGGTGCGTCTTAGATCACTTCATGGCTTCCCCTATGTGGATCTCGATTACAAATGATGATCAGTCTAAACGAAGTCAACTTAAGCCTATAACACAATATTTCGATTCACCGTAATAACCATATCTGCTGTGCAATGTATCGCCATGTCAACAAATGTAAACATGTTACGGAAATTAACGAAGATTAACGAAACTGGATATAAACAACCGACAATTTGAAATGATGTGTTTGAACATTATTTTTGATCGATACTCGTATTTAAGTAAGATATTATGTTTTTAATCAAACAGTATTATAAATTTATTTCTACCGGCCTGATTATTTAACGATAAATAATAATGACACACATTTTCGTAACAAAAATTATAAATGAAATGTAGCAGATATGAAGAAGCTATATTTAGGCAGTAAGTTGTCATTGAAACAAGTTTGACTAAACAGACAGATGTCTGTCCGTCTGTCTGTCTGTCTATATAGTATTTTTGTTATATACGTTCCGATTTCCGAATAAGGATTTGATTATTGTGCTTGAGGTTATGAATAAATCATGCGAAGTTAATATTCTGTTATTTTTTGGTCAAGCACTTTCGACTTTGTTAGTCATTATCAAGAGCAGATATATTGTCTGTTTGGTTTCAGAATTACTTTTCTGCATCCGGGTATTCTTTTGGAAAGCTTGGAGTTTGAAATGGTTGAAATTTTAAATTATTCTGGAAGGAACTTGCAACATTAAACAAACTCTAATCAATACTATCTTCCCTAATCCCGTCGCGGCCGAAAAAGAAAAATTGTCGAAAAAGAAATTTAGAATTAATAACGTAAGGAAACAAAACACAGCCATCTTTTTTATAATCATTTCACCCCAGGAATGCTACTGGTGCACATAGGGTTACAATGAAAGAATAAAAAAAGTACAGAGGATGTCAAAGAAAGGATAAGAGATAGATAGGAATCAAGTATATAATATCTGTAAATTCAGATAAAACTTAGCGGGGAAATAGCCATTTTCAACATGTCATTTTAAGACATGCATCCTCAACCCCATATAAACAAAGATTGCGGTTGAGAATGCAGGTCTTAAAATGACATGTTGAAAATGGCTATTTCCCCGCTAAGTTTTATCTGAATTTACAGATAAATAAATATCCGCTCTGTAAGTTAAATTAATTTACATTGAGCTCTCTATTGGATCAATTTTAATATTTTAGCGATATTACTAGGATCCTCCTGAATTATTTACTAACCTTATCCGGATTATTTACCAATCCTATTCTGGATTTATACCACCTATATATATATATATATATATATATATATATATATATATAACAAAAATTTTAAAACTTAATTCCGTTGAATGGCCATTTCAGCGAGAAAATTCTCGCTTCATCACCAACGGTAGAAAACAAAACCTATATAATTCAAATGTGTTAAAAGATTTCTTTACCGGAAAAAGCCCAAAAATCATATCCATACATAGGAAGTTAAAATGGGGTGGAATTAACAATATTTTGAATTTGTCCGCACGATGTAAGAAGGGGGAAAGTAGACAGAGATCTCAGGCTCTCTCTCTCTCTCTCTCTCTCTCTCTCTCTCTCTATCTATCTATCTATCTATATATATATATATATATATATATATATATATATATATGGGATAAAATATAGAAAAACAAATGACAAAGTTTCACGCGACGCGTTTCATCGACCTAAATGACATTAACGTCGACGTAATTGCATATTCGCACAAAGGAAAGGGGACTGAGAAATTTCAAACTTTTAAATTTATATTTTTAAAAAAATATGTATTCTGATATATATCTAGAGAAATATTGATTGCTTTCCAAATACAAATGCAAGGTTTATGAGTCTATAGGTATATATGGCTGTGCGTTGTTGTGTAGTGGATATCGGCTCGGAACGAAAAATTGGAGAGCCGAGATCGAATTCCAGTTGAATCCCTTGCATTCACTTATGCGCAAATATCCTTGGGAAAGGTATTAATCCGTTGCTTTTCCCTCCAACTATGGGCTAAATAAAAGGACAGATTATGTTCTATAGTCTTGGTTGGTAAGCAGTCTACCGTAATGGCAACCTACTACGAGAAGATCAGTCAGTCATGTCTCTTTTGAGACATGATTGCTCAAGCGTGTACCGCATACAACCATTAACTGATTGACTAGAGATTCTACAGATCGTTAATTGCTTTTTGTTATGTTGACCTCGTTTTAATGTGCTGTAATGTCTGAAGGTGGTTAATTGCCTTTTATTGGGTTGATATTTGCTTAATTGCTTTATAGTAAGTTGACCCCTTCCTTTCATTTTGCGTTGACCTCTTTTTATTCTGTTGGGATTCACCTTTCATTTAACGTGTTAATGTATGTGACCACTTTAAAAAAATTAGGCTATGGTTATTTTTTGTTTTCTTATGTGTATTTATGTTTGTGGGATTCGGGTGTGCTTTTAACGTTTGTGACTTGTTATGATATTTTCAGGATTTTGTTATTTTTGTTATGATATATTCTTGATTTGGAAGCAGATGAGACTGGTCGATTTTATTTGATTCTGCATGCATTTATTTGGTTCGGCATGAGGTACATAATTGTTACTTCCCTCTAAGTCCACAAGCACTCAGCAGGGGTATCTATTTTTGTTGAAGGTTGCCCTTATTCAGGAGATGGAGTTAGATTAATCTAGGCCCACCAACAGAACAGAATATTCTTAGCATCGCCCGAAATTACGAAAACAGAAATAAGAGTAGCATGTTCAAGTTTCATTTCAACTTATTTCTAATAATATTTTTTTCATGAACAAGTTTGTCCCCTTGAGCCATATAATTTTATTTCAATTTCCTTTATTTACAGGGTGTGGTGTGTAAATTGTCGCCATTTTATATTTTTAATTCACGCATGCGTGTTGCTAGCTACCCCCTAAAAATATTACAATATATATATATATATATATTGTAATATTTGTAGTGGGTAGCTAGCAACCTCTAAAAATATTACAATATATATATATATATATATATATATATATATATATATATATTATTGTAGTATTTTTTTATTTATTATAAGTGGTTATAATAAAAATATTTTACATCGCTTAGAGTTCATGTTTCAGTGCTTCGTCAGGCGATCGTTGGGAATGTAAGTGGTAGTAAGCATGATTTTTATTGAAACTTAAAAACAATTCGTTACCATTTTTCGACAGTTAAAGGGGGTGAATAAGGATAGAATTAAGAATGCTCATGTGAGTAAGTCTCGATTAAACAATTGAAAGTCAAGTCTGAGTAGATAGGCTAAACTATCGCCCGGTTCACACTCCACCCACGTCTATTGAACAGGTGTAGAGGCTCATCCCTTGTTCCCTGTTTAGAAAGTGGTTTCCGGCTTTCTCTTTTCCAATCTTTTCACTCTTTTCTTTTTTATTTTTGTCAATTGGAGTAGATAGGCTAAACTATCGCCCGGTTCACACTCCACCCACGTCTATTGAACAGGTGAAGAGGCTCATCCCTTGTTCCCTGTTTAGAAAGTGGTTTCCGGCTTTCTCTTTTCCAATCTTTTCACTCTTTTCTTTTTTCTTTTTTTCAATTGGAGTAGATAGGCTAAACTATCGCCCGGTTCACACTCCACCCACGTCTATTGAACAGGTGTAGAGGCTCATCCCTTGTTCCCTGTTTAGAAAGTGGTTTCCGGCTTTCTCTTTTCCAATCTTTTCACTCTTTTCTTTTTTCTTTTTTTCAATTGGAGTAGATAGACTAAACTATCGCCCGGTTCACACTCCACCCACGTTCATTGAACAGGTGAAGAGGCTCATCCTTGTTCCCTGTTTAGAAAGTGGTTTCCGGCTTTCTCTTTTCCAATCTTTTCACCTCTTTTCTTTTTATTTTTCAATTGAGCAGAGAAGCAACTATCGCCTGGTTCACACTCCAACTAATGTCTATTGAACAGGTGTAGAGGTCTATCCCTTGTTCCCTGTTTAGAGTGGTTTCCGGCTTTCTCTTTTCCAATCTTTTCACTCTTTCTTTTATTTTTTTTTCAACTGAGTAGATAGGCTGCACCACGCTCGTCCACACTCCACCCACGTCTATTGAACAGGTGTAGAGGCTCATCCCTTGTTCCCTGTTTAGAAAGCGGCTTCCGGCTTTCTCTTTTCCAATCTATTCACTCTTTTCTTTTTTTATTTTTTTCAATTGGAGTAGATAGGCTAAACTATCGCCTGGTTCACACTCCACCCACGTTCATTGGAACAGGTGTAGAGGCTCATCCCTTGTTCCCTGTTTAGAAAGTGGTTTCGGCTTTCTCTTTTCCAATCTTTTCACTTTTCTTTATTTTTCAATTGGAGTAGATAGGCTAAACTACTTTCCAAGCCCGGTTCACACTCCACCCACGTCTATTGAACAGGTGAGGCTCATCCTTTGTTCCCTGTTTAGAAAGTGGTTTCCGGCTTTCCTTTTCCAATCTTTTCACTCTTTTTCTTTTTCTTTTTTTCAATTGGAGAGATAGACTAAACTATCGCCCGGTCTACACTCCACCCACGTCTATTGAACAGGTGTAGAGGCTCATCCCTATTCCCGTTTAGAAAGTGTTTCCGGCTTTCTCTTTTCCAATCTTTTCACTCTTTTCTTTTTTCTTTTTTTCAATCGGGAGTAGATAGGACAAACTATCGCCCGGTTCACACTCCACCCACGTCTATTGAACAGGTGTAGAGGCTCATCCCCTTGTTCCCTGTTTAGAAAGTGGTTTCCGGCTTTCTCTTTTCCAATCTTTTCACTCTTTTCTTTTTCTTTTTCAATTGGAGTAGATAGACTAAACTATCGCCCGGTCTACACTCCACCCACGTCTATTGAACAGGTGTAGAGGCTCATCCCTTGTTCCCTGTTTAGAAAGTAGTTTCCGGCTTTCTCTTTTCCAATCTTTTCACTCTTTTTCTTTTTTCTTTTTTTCAATTGGAGTATATCAAAAATCTGTTCGCTCGGTTCACACTCCACCCACGTCTATTGAACAGGTGTAGAGGCTCATCCTTGTCTCCCTGTTTAGAAAGTGGTTTCCCGGCTTTCTCTTTCCAATCTTTTTCACTCTTTCTTTTTTCTTTTTTTTCAATTGGAGTAGATAGACTAAACTATCGCTCGGTTCACACTCCACCCACGTCTACTGAACAGGTGTAGAGGCTCATCCCTTTGCCCTCAGTTTAGAAAGTGGTTTCCGGCTTTCTCTTTTCCAATCTTTTCACTCTTTCTTTTTTCTTTTTTTCAATTGGAGTAGATAGACTAAACTATTGCCCGGTTCACACTCCACCCACGTCTATTGAAAAGGTGTAGAGGCTCATCCCTTGTTCCCTGTTTAGAAAGTGGTTTCGGGCTTTCTCTTTCCAATCTTTTCACTCTTTTCTTTTTTCTTTTTTTCAATTGGAGTAGATAGACTAAACTATCGCCCGGTTCACACTCCACCCACGTCTATTGAACAGGTGAAGAGGCTCATCCCTTGTCTCTCGTTTAGGAAAAGTGGTTTCCGGCTTTCTCTTTTCCAATCTTTTCACTCTTTTCTTTTTTCTTTTTTTTTTCAATTGGAGAGATAGCTAAACTATCGCCCGGTTCACACTCCACCCACGTCTATTGAACAGGTGTAGAGGCTCATCCCTTGTTCCCTGTTTAGGAAAGTGGTTTCCGGCTTTCTCTTTTTCCAATCTTTTCACTCTTTTCTTTTTTCTTTTTTTCAATTGGAGTAGATAGACTAAACTATCGCCCGGTTCACACTCCACCCACGTCTATTGAACAGGTGTAGAGGCTCATCCTCTTGTTCCCCGTTTAGAAAGTGGTTTCCAGCTTTCTTTTCCAATCTTTTTCACTCTTTTCTTTTTATTTTTTTCAATTGGAGTAGATAGACTAAACTATCGCCCGGTTCACACTCCACCCACGTCTACTGAACAGGTGGTGAGTCACATCCCTTGTTCCCTGTTTAGAAAGTGGTTTCCGGCTTTCTCTTTTCCAATCTTTTCACTCTATTCTTTTTTCTTTTTTTCAATTGGAGTAGATAGACTAAACTATCGCCCGGTTCACACTCCACCCACGTCTATTGAAAAGGTGTAGAGGCTCATCCCTTGTTCCCTGTTTAGAAAGTGGTTTCCGGCTTTCTCTTTCCCAATCTTTTCACTCTTTTCTTTTTTATTTTTTTCAATTGGAGTAGATAGACTAAACTATCGCCCGGTTCACACTTCACCCACTTCTATTGAACAGGTGTAGAGGCTCATCCCTTGTTCCCTGTTTAGAAAGTGGTTTCCGGCTTTCTCTTTTCCAATCTTTTCAATGTTTTCTTTTTTCTTTTTTTCAATTGGAGTAGATAGACTAAACTATCGCCCGGTTCACACTCCACCCACGTCTATTGAACAGGTGAAGAGGCTCATCACTTGTTCCCTGTTTAGAAAGTGGTTTCCGGCTTTCTCTTTTCCAATCTTTTCACTCTTTTCTTTTTTATTTTTTTCAATTGGAGTAGATAGGCTAAACTATCGCCCGGTTCACACTCCACCCACGTCTATTGAACAGGTGTAGAGGCTCATCCCTTGTTCCCTGTTTAGAAAGTGGTTTCCGGCTTTCTCTTTTCCAATCTTTTCACTCTTTTCTTTTTTATTTTTTTCAATTGGAGTAGATAGGCTAAACTATCGCCCGGTTCACACTCCACCCACGTCTATTGAACAGGTGTAGAGGCTCATCCCTTGTTCCCTGTTTAGAAAGTGGTTTCCGGCTTTCTCTTTTCCACTCTTTTCACTCTTTTCTTTTTTATTTTTTTCAATTGGAGTAGATAGGCTAAACTATCGCCCGGTTCACACTCCACCCACGTCTATTGAACAGGTGTAGAGGCTCATCCCTTGTTCCCTGTTTAGAAAGTGGTTTCCGGCTTTCTCTTTTCCAATCTTTTCACTCTTTTCTTTTTTATTTTTTTCAATTGGAGTAGATAGGCTAAACTATCGCCCGGTTCACACTCCACCCACGTCTATTGAACAGGTGTAGAGGCTCATCCCTTGTTCCCTGTTTAGAAAGTGGTTTCCGGCTTTCTCTTTTCCAATCTTTTCACTCTTTTCTTTTTTCTTTTTTTCAATTGGAGTAGATAGACTAAACTATCGCCCGGTTCACACTCCACCCACGTCTATTGAACAGGTGTAGAGGCTCATCCCTTGTTCCCTGTTTAGAAAGTGGTTTCCGGCTTTCTCTTTTCCAATCTTTTCACTCTTTTCTTTTTTCTTTTTTTCAATTGGAGTAGATAGACTAAACTATCGCCCGGTTCACACTCCACCCACGTCTATTGAACAGGTGTAGAGGCTCATCCCTTGTTCCCTGTTTAGAAAGTGGTTTCCGGCTTTCTCTTTTCCAATATTTTCTCTTTTCTTTTTTCTTTTTTTCAATTGGGTAAGAATAAACTAAACTATGTTGATTCCTCCCCCGTCTGTTGAACAGGTGTGAGGCTCATCCCTTATTTCCTGTTTTGAAAAGTGGTTTCCGGCTTTTCTCTTTTCCAATCTTTTCAATGTTTCTTTTTCTTTTTTTCAATTGGGGTAGATAAACTAAAACTATCATCCGGTTCACACTCCACCACGTCTATTGAAAAATTATGAGGCTCATCCCTTGTTCCCTGTTTAGAAAGTGGTTTCAGCTTTCTCTTTCCCAATCTTTTCACTCTTTTCTTTTTGTTTTCAGTGGAGTGAATGAACTAAGCTATCATGCAGTTCTTGCTCCCACTTCTGTTGAACAGGTGTAGGGGCTCATCCCTTGTTCCCTGTTTGAAAAGTGGTTTCCGGCTTTTCTGTTTTCCAATCTTTTCCTCTTTTCTTTTTCTTTTTTTCAATTGGAGTAAATGAACTAAACTGTCCTTGATTCCTCCACCCACGTCTGTTGAACAGGTGAAGGCTCATCCTTGTTCCTGTTTGAAAAGTGGTTTCAACTTCTCTTTTTCAATCTTTTCACTCTTTTTTCTTTTGTTTTTTTCAATTGGAGTAGATAGGCTAAACTATCCTTGATTCCACACTCCACCCACGTCCTATTGAACAGGTGTGAGGGCTCATCCTTGTTCCTGTTTAGAAAGTGGTTTATTTTCTCTTTCCAATCTTTTCACTCTTTTCTTTTTTATTTTTTCAATTGGAGTAGATAGGCTAAACTGTCACTTGATTCACCTCCACCCACGTCTATTGAACAGGTGTGAGGGCTCATCCTTGTTCCCTGTTTAGAAAGTGGTTTCCAACTTCTCTTTTCCACTCTTTTTCACTCTTTTCTTTTTTGTTTTTTTCAATTGGAGTAGATAGGCTAAACTATCGCCCGGTTCACCTCCACCCACGTCTATTGAACAGGTCAACAGGCTCATCCCCTTGTTCCCTGTTTAGAAAGTGGTTTCCGGCTTCTCTTTTTCAATCTTTTTCACTCTTTTTCTTTTGTTTTTCAGTTAGGGTAGATAGGCTAAACTACGCCGGTTCACCTCCACCCACGTCCTGCTAAGACAGGTGTGAGAGCTCATCCCTTGTTCCCTGTTTAGAAAGTGGTTTTCAGCTTTCTCTTTTCCAATCTTTTCACTCTTTTCTTTTTCTTTTTTTCAATTGGAGTGAATGAACTAAACTATCGCCGGTTCACACTCACCCACGTCTATTGAACAGGTGCTTGAGGCTCATCCCTTGTTCCCTGTTTAGAAAAGTGGTTCAGCTTTCTCTTTTCCAATCTTTTCACTCTTTTCTTTTTCTTTTTTTCAATTGGAGTGAATGAACTAAACTTCTGTGATTCCTCACCACGTCTGTTGAACAGGTGTAGAGGCTGTCCCTTGTTCCCTGTTTAGAAAGTGGTTTCCGGCTTTCTCTTTTCCAATCTTTTCACTCTTTTTCTTTTTTTCTTTTTTTTTCAATTGGAGTAGATAGACTAAACTGTCCTTCGGTTCCCTCCACCATCTATTGAACAGGTGTGAGGGCTCATCCCTTGTTCCCTGTTTTAAGTGGTTTGCAGCTTTCTTTTCAATCTTTTCAATGTTTTCTTTTTTCTTTTTTTCAATTGGAGTAGGTAGACTAAACTATCGCCCGGTTCACACTCCACCCACGTCTATTGAACAGGTGTAGAGGCTCATCCCTTGTTCCCTGTTTAGAAAGTGGTTTCCGGCTTTCTCTTTTCCAATCTTTTCACTCTTTTCTTTTTTCTTTTTTTCAATTGGAGTAGATAGGCTAAACTATCGCCCGGTTCACACTCCACCCACGTCTATTGAACAGGTGTAGAGGCTCATCCCTTGTTCCCTGTTTAGAAAGTGGTTTCCGGCTTTCTCTTTTCCAATCTTTTCACTCTTTTCTTTTTTCTTTTTTTCAATTGGAGTAGATAGACTAAACTATCGCCCGGTTCACACTCCACCCACGTCTACTGAACAGGTGTAGAGGCTCATCCCTTGTTCCCTGTTTAGAAAGTGGTTTCCGGCTTTCTCTTTTCCAATCTTTTCACTCTTTTCTTTTTTCTTTTTTTCAATTGGAGTAGATAGACTAAACTATCGCCCGGTTCACACTCCACCCACGTCTATTGAACAGGTGTAGAGGCTCATCCCTTGTTCCCTGTTTAGAAAGTGGTTTCCAGCTTTCTCTTTTCCAATCTTTTCACTCTTTTCTTTTTTCTTTTTTTCAATTGGAGTAGATAGACTAAACTATCGCCCGGTTCACACTCCACCCACGTCTACTGAACAGGTGTAGAGGCTCATCCCTTGTTCCCTGTTCAGGATGTGGTTTCCGGCTTTCTTTTTTCCAATCCTTTCACTCTTACGTAGCCCCCTGCACATCAGTGGCGTTACCGCCTTGCTCGGTGTGATATGATTAAAAAAAAAAGATATATATATATATATATATATATATAGAGAGAGAGAGAGAGAGAGAGAGAGAATAAGTAAAGAACAGGTAGGAGAAAGTGTCTTTAATCTAACGTTTCACTTAAAATTACTGAAGAAGCTTATTAAAGAGAAACAAGTTAGATTAAAGACACTTTTTTTCCTACTTGTTCTTTACTTATTCTATTCATCTTGTCAGATTTCAATCCATATATTCAACTTATATATGTGGATGACTAATATATTATACGCTCATTACGATTGAGCTCTCTAGAGGAGAAAATTTTAAAAACAGTTTCCATTTCTAAGATATAAGCGTTATTCTTCAGAAATTAATTGAGTTCTTTCGGTGACTGGCGTGTATATATACTGCCTATATACAACACGTTAAAATTTCCCTCGTCTGGTTCCATGCGCCTATGGCTTAGTGTGGTAGCGACTCCGACTGACACCAAATCGGTCGAGTTTGGATCCCGGCCAGAAGCAAGTGGATGTGTCTAGCCACACTGATCAGCTGTGATACGGCGAAACAGGCTTGTATGTGGATGACTAATATATATACATATATATATTAGTCATATATATATATGTATATATAATATAATATAATTTTTGCGATATGGAAATTTCTATGTTTCGAGATAGGTTCTCATCAGGCTGTGCCTGATGATGAGAATCTATCTCGAAACAGAAATTTCCATGTCGCAATGTAAAATTGACATAACCATATAATTATATTATATTAAGCTCGATAATACTCATTATATTATCACTGTTTATAATAAAATAAATGCCAGAGCACTCAAAATAAAATAAAAAACTTGAGTCCTCTTCACTTGGAATTATATATATATATATATATATATATATATATATATATATATATATATATATATATATATATGAGTATTTGTATGATAGTTTCAATCACGTGTATTCTCTTTTGAGTATTTGTTTAATTGTTCAAGCGTATCTTTTCCCAAGAACAAAGAAACGAATTGGCGGTTACTTCTTTTTCTCTGCAAGAGGACCATTCCTTCCATTAATGACTATTTGATTCATCACGTGAAGGATAAATGCCTGAGTCTGTCGGAATGGTTTCTATACTGTCTAATGTTCCACGGATTCGAAATCGTGCAGAAGAATTATTGAGCCATGAAGTTATGTTGGGAGGTGGTCACTTGGTAGGGTAGTCTAAACGTTCGACTTAATCAGGTGTTTGTATGGAGCTGTTAAGTGCAAAAATAACCCAAGAGAAATGAAAAAGGGAAAAAGATTAATTTTGGATTGGTACGTTTTTTTTTTTTTGCTTTTTTTGTTCTTTCGTTTTTCACCATCTCGGAAGTAGGCGTTTACCAATAAAAATAGGGTGGAAATAAATGCGAATTCATCTATCTCTTCTTCTCCCAGCTATGGATTAAATAGCTAGACAGAAGGTTGGTTAGCAACCAGTATAGTGCAGAAAGAAATGGCAACCTACTACGGGGAAATTTTTTGCCTTTTTCAGTAATGTCTTTTTCGAGACATGATCGTCAAAGTATGCATCACGTATTGCTCTTAACTGACTGACTACATTGGAACTAAATCTCATCAATTTACAGTTATAATAGCTAGATGTAACCGTAAGTTCTATGCTGACAGTTTCTTCTATTTTACTTCTCATTTATGGAATACTTTTCAATCGTCATTTTTTGTTTCCTTAATTCTTGTGCTTTTATTGTTTTACTAAAGTCTGATGTTCAATCTGTCATATCTTGAATTGAGCTAGCCACAATTGCTGACCCAAACATATCATAGTATTCCTTATACCAAATCAATACAATTTTTTTACCATTCTTAGGTCCTGGGTATGACCGTAAACTGCATCCGGCAGCATGGCCTCTGATTGAGAGGTTGTGAGGATCATGGAACCACCTCTTAATTGCTGTTGTTCCTAGGTCCACTCTGATCAGGGGTGGTAGCACCTTTTAGGGTCCCAGCTATGGGCAAATAGTTAACCCCCAAATTGAGGTCAACACTATGAAAGTATAAAAATAGACTTTTATAGAAAAATATACATTTTTGGAGGAAAAACATTACCAAAAATGCAGTTTTTAAGAAAAAAAGTTATTGCCATAATACATTTTTGAAGGAAAAAATTATTGTTAGCAATACGTTTTTGAATAAAAAACGAGAAAACATCTTCAGTTTCTAAAATAAAAATATAAATTCATCAAAACTTGACTAAATCAACCTTCTCACTATAACTGAGCATTAACAATATCTCTTAAAACACTATCTTTTTGACATTAAATAACCCACAGATGTTGATATGCCGGTAAACAAAACTCAAACTCAAACTTACCATTCTTACTGCAGCCGTCATAATACCTCAGAGTCTCCAAATTGTTCCAATTAGTTCCCATATGTACAATTTGCCTGGAGAAAAAAATAACATTTAAAAATGAAACCTCAATGAATATTTACAATGAAAACAGAGGGAAGTTCATCGGGAAATTTTCTTTGAAAGTATTTATAGAAAAAGCACAAGAAAAGATATGCTTTATCGTCTTTTTTTTTTAAATAATAATGATTTTTCCATACACAAATTCTACTTTTTAATCTATTGATGGGTTAAATCGATTTCTAATTTTCCCAAGGTTCCTTGAGCGTAAGTGAATTTAAGGAACCCGGCTAGATTTCGAAATAAGCTGTCAATCAACAGAGCCGGGAAGATAAGTTTTCATGATTGGAATTTGTTAGAAATCACACTATGATTTTAATAGAGAGGCCTTTCATTACAATATCCATAAAAATCAACATTGGGATAGAGCGTTCATAGAATTAATGGTGGGGGAAGTTTTCTTTTTTCCGAAAAATAGGAAATTACCTTGAACGGTGAAGATATTTTTTACTTTTTCCTTTCGATCCCCCTGCCGCTTCTGTCCCTCTGACATGGCTGACTTTTGGCTTTTGAACTCTTGACTCAGGTTTGGGGGAGGGGTATGCCTTCTAGTAAGAAAAATAGGTATCTGTCTGCTTTCCCATTTTTTACTTCCTTAAATTTCAAAATTGTTAATCCCACCCCATTCTATTTTTCTATTTTCTATTCATCTATGGATAGAAGATTTTTTGGAACGTCTGCCGGTATAAACTCTTATAATACATTTGAATTGCAGTAAATAAAATTTTCGTTTCGCCGTTGCTGATAAAACGAGGATCTCCTCATAGAAAAGGCTTTTCAACGGATTTAAATATCGTAATTTTTGTTTTATATAAATATATATATATATATGGGCGTGTATAACGAAAATGTATACGCAAAAGAAAAGTCAGTCTTCTTCTACCGAGCGCCCATAGCCCAGAGGTAGAATCGCCGAATGACGCCAATTCGGTCGGGTTTCAATCCTGGGTAAAAAAGCAATCGGAGTCTAACCGTACTGATGAGCTGTGATACAGCGAAACAGATCTGTCTGCGGATGACTATATATATATATATATATATATATATATATATATATATATATATATATATATATATATTCTATTTGAATAGAAATCGTCTGATGAAACCGAAAAGGTTGAAAACATCGGCTGATCTCCTCAACTTAAATATATAAAATACCATGTTAAAGCTTCATTTTTCTTCAAAGATGCATTGAGTACTTTCTAATACAACTGTTTACTAATCTGATTTAAATCTGACCTATAACTTTTTATATATATATATGTGTGTGTGTGTGTGTGTGTGTGTGTGTGTGTGTGTGTAAAAATAAGACATACACGTTATGCCATGATTAAGCGGAAGCATGGCCCTATTTCAGGCGAACCATCATCAACTTCCGTCTTTATTGTACAGAACATTTTAAAGACGGATTCGGGTAAAATTGAAAACGAAAGCTGACGATGGTTCACTTGAAATTGGCTTATACTTCCGCTTAACCATGGAATAACGTATCTGTTTTATTTTTTACATACGTTTGCTCTCTATCTCTCTCTATGTATATATATATATATACGAAAACGTTTATACTTATATATATATATATATATATATATATAACATTTATTGAGATGTATATATCTATGAATGTTTTTCATTTTCATTTTTGTGTTCAAACAGATATTATGATTCATATATATATATATATGTATATATATATGAAAAAAATTATATATATATATATATGCAGAAAATTGAAATTGAACAGTGAAACATGCTAGATTTTCATCTTTTGTGTTTAAAAAGATCTCTGAAGAAAATTTGATAAATGTGAAACATGTTAGATTAAGACGTATTTTCTACTGTGTCCTTTGCTTATTCTATATTTGCTTATTTTATACATGCATACATACATATATATATATATATATATATATATGAGCAGAGTTGTAAAAAGCCACTGTCAGTAAATTACATTTTGGGCGTTCCACAGTATAATTAGATTTGCTTTAAATGCAAGAAAGGTTTTGGGCTAAGAAACCCCCCTCTCCCGCCATTACATAAAACAAATATTTCGACAGGCTTTTCATACGGAATTAGTCTAGAACCGTTGAAACTCTCTTCCTCAGGGTGTGCTTTCAAAATGTGTAAAAAAAAGGGTAACAAAAAAAATCTAACGTCAGCACTGAACACGAAAGGCAAAAAAGTAAAAAAAAAAAAAAGTAAAAAGAAAATGAAAGAAGTCAAAAAGGACTCTCCCTTACTGAAAAAAAAAAAAAAGAAAAGAAAACCATTTCCGATATATACGCCAGCCACTTAATCCAGAACCATAGCTACGGTATCTTCTCAAGAATCAATACTATATCTGCATATATTCACTGATACATTACGCATTTTGTCGTGTCCGCCGGATATACTGGGACACAAATAAAGAAAGAGGATTTTTTAAAGCACCTTCCCCCCCCTAAAAAATATCTTTAGTTAATTCACAATGCTGGAGAAACGGTATCGAAAACTGAAACTAAAACCAACCAATAATATCAATCAACAACACAAGATCAACCCAAAGTTTCTTCCTTGGTCTTTGATCCAGCGTTATGGATTCTCAGTGACGAAAATAACCAAGAGTTATCTCTTCGTCCGGTGAGTATTTACCTGTGACACTTGTTTAGCTGTCTTGACGTTCGTCTAGTTCAGGGATGAAAGATAATATCAAAATACACAACAGAAAAATGATCCTGAATTTGTTTTCCCCAAATTTCGAAATGAGTGTTAAAAATCCTTTCACTTCATTGGATAATAATGTCTAACTTGCTGGTCACGCCTTCAAATGTAGCAAAATTCTGATCCACTTCACCGAAAACCAATGCTTAATATGATAGTCTTGTCAATGTAATTCCGAGCATCATCATTAACTCAAAAATTTACAAAGCTAAACTTAAAAAAAAAAACATTTTTTGTAACCTTGGAATCAGTCAGTCAGTTAAGTGCCATACGTGATACACGCTTGGGCGATCATGTCTCGAAAGAGACATGACTGACTGGGCAGAAAATTATCCCGCAGTAGGTTGCCATTACTTTCTGCGGTAGACTGGTTGCCGACCAAGGCTATAGAACCCAATCTGTCCTGTTATTTAACCCATAACTGGAAGGAAGAGATGGATTAATACCTTTCCGAAGGGTATTTGCGCGTAAGTGAATACAATGGATTCAACTGGAATTCGAACTCGGCTCCTCGGTTTCTCGTTTCGAGCCGATATCCACTGTACCACAATCGCAAATCATTATTCCTGTTTTTGTTTTTTTTAGCTCTGTGTATCCCTCATTTCTTTTTTAAGATTGAATTTTTGATTTCTTCTAAAGTCTTTTCCTTCTATTTCAATGCCAGTAGCCATTTGCATCATAGTAGAATTATCCCCTTACTTGGTGTGAATGTATTTTAAAAAAGGTTTGATCTTCATTTAAAGGCATATACTTACGTCCTTGTGCCAAACTAGCTAAATTTATTTACGCTATTTGCTATCTTTAAATTGTGGGGAAGAAATCAGACGTAGCTGACCATATATGGGGGGGAAAAGAAGATCTCAGCCTCCTGTGGAAGGAAGTTGAAACAATTGATAAAGAATATCACTCGAAAATACGAAAATAAGGACTCAGTACAAAAATCTCCCAAGTCAGTCATGCACAGAAATGAATACAATATGGGAACCAGTAATAGGGAGAAAAAAACAATTACAAACACCAAGATTGTAATATGAGCTCAGGTAAAAAGTGGTAACTGGAACATTATGTTTATAAGTCACAAAAGTTCATACACTGATGACCTCAATGGATAAAAGCGTTGGTTGAAGTAATCCAGTAACTTGACCCATAGAGTTGTAAGTTCAATCCAGGGCTACAGCTGAGTTACTGAAATGAAATTACAAACAGGTTTGTAATATGAACTTGGGAAAAATGTGAAAAATGGATTCAGATGAGAAAAACTTCCTGGCCCGACGCAGTGACCAAACCTTCCTATCAATAGATGCAGATATAGATTCGATGTAGCTGGTCCACTTGAAGTCGTTTGAGAGTGTGAGGCCAAGGAGGCGCAGACTATTCTGAACTATATCTCTCGCTATTCTTATGTAATTTCGTATGTTTTATTACGCTTCCCGTTGCCGGTTACCGCAGTCATCCTTTGAATTTCTAGACCTGATTAATTTTGACGTCACCAATACGCTCAAAGATTTTTTTTTACTGACAACTGCCGTAAGCATGCTAAGCAACTCCTAGTGGTTTCGAATCTGCACAAAGTTCCAGACGCTTGTGACCTTATACTGTATTAGATTAAGCAGAAAAAACGGCAAACTAAAACAAACGGTTTTTTTTACCCTTCACTTTAGGATTGAGAGTCAAACTGCAATCAGCATATCGAAATAAGTATCGTCTGACAAATCATTAAAATTCTAGTGAGTTCTATTCACATTATGTTCCCTTGTGGCATAGAAACAAGCAATTAAAAAAATGTGAATAAATAGAGAAAAAGAAACAAAATAATGCTAAATAATTTATCAAAAAAAAAAAAGATTGAGTAAGTAAAAGCAGACATTAAAAAACCTAAACCAAAAATGTTTCCATTGCTAGCAAAGACCAAATGAACATTTAATTAAAATTTTATGTACCTTCTCTTTCTTAATTTGTATGTGTCCACACGAGCGAGCGTGTGTGTGTACGCTCGTCCTATCTGTAAAATTAGGAATTTGCGAAATTCGTAAGCAGCATCAACCAAAAATAAAGTACCCATGTTATTACACATTTGTAGGCATATTGCTCAAAACACTATTTAAATATAGCGACTGGTCTTCCTTTATAGACAGTTGCGGGTCACACGATGTATCATGAAATTTATTGACTAATGAAAATACAATATACTCCATAATTCCAGAGCGTCTTTCAGATCTCAAAAAATAAATAGTGAATTATAAGTAAAAACAAATAATCCTCTTCCTCTCTCAAGAGCAGTCAGGTTCCAATTACAGTGCAAATGTCAAAAACCCCAAACCAGAATAAGGTCAACCACCAGTAAGTCATTCCTACTACTACTCCATAAATATACAACGGGCCTTTCTTACTCGAGCTTACACTACGAGTTCCAGATGAGAACCCTACTTTTGTAATGAACTGTTTTGTCTCCATATCAGTCAATTAAGTGCCGTAAGTAATACACGCCCTGGAAGACTGTATGGGAAGAACATTTTTCCAACTGTAGACTAGTTACGAACCAAGGATATAAAACAAAATCTGTCTTGCTATTTAATCCATAGCTTGAGGGTGAAGCGCCGGATTAATACTTTTTTTAAAGGTATTTGCGCGTACGTGATGCAACGAATTCAATTAGAATTCGAACTTGGTTATCCGATTTTTTCCGAGTCGATGACCACCGCACCGAAAGACTTCATATGCTTAGGTGAAAGAATATATCAGTTAACATTCATCATCTTTATCAAAGACACTTGTTATGTGTCCAAACTGATTTTTGCTACGTAAAGAACCATGTAGGATGTGCGTTGTGGTGCAGTGGATATTGGCTCGGAACGAGAGATCAAGGAGCCGAGTTCGATTTCCAGTTGAATCCATTGCATTCACTTACGCACAAATACCCTTGGGAAAGGTATTAATCCGTCTCTTCTTTCCAGTTATGGGTTAAATAGCAGGACAGATTGGGTTCTATAGCCTTGGCTGGCAACCAGTCTACCGCAGAAAGCAATGGCAACCTACTGCGGGATAATTTTCTGCCCAGTCAGTCATGTCTCTTTCGAGACATGATCGCCCAAGCGTGTTTCACGTATGGCACTTAACTGACTGACTGAAAGAACCATATTGATCAATTAATTAGATTACAAATGATATCCTCTATATTCATATGGATAATGCAACAATTCGATCGTTATATTCTCCGGCCTAATTAAGGTGAATTTCGATCCAGATAACTTTGAAGCAATTTCGAACTGGAACCAGTAAATCCTTGACAAGGATAGATTAACCTCGTTCTGCTGACCATATCAACTGTTCTCGATTTTTCCATCGATTTATGAATTTAATATATATTTCGCCCTGTTTCCACTGAGTCTGAATCTTCAACACCTGGCGATTAGATTGTCCTGATAATGAGTATTTAACAAAATCGTAAACCTTTACATAAAATCGTGATACTTTACATTTTAAATAATCTTAGATGTTTTTGCTCTGTTTCCACTGAGTACTAGTCTGCAATACGTGACCAAAAGATTCTCCTGATAATGAAAATCTAACAAAATCGTAAACCATTATATAAAATCGTGAAATTTTATATTTTTCGGAATCACAGATATATTTCGACCTGTGTTTAAGTCTGCAATGCCTGGCCAAGTGATTGTCATAATAAGGACAATCAAACGAAATCGTAAATATTTACATAAAATCGTGAACATATACATTTAAAGGAGTCTCAGATATTTTTGCCCTGTTTCCATTGAGTTCAAGCCTGCAATGACTGGTCAAAAGATTGGCCAGATACTGACAAAAAAAACAAAATTTTAAACCTTTACATAACATCATAAAATTTTGTATTTTTACGAATCTCAGACATTTTTCGCCCTGTTTTCACTGATTTCGACGCGGCAATTCCTGGCCAAGAGATTGTCCTGACAATGACAATCCAATAAAATCTTAAATATGGACGCAAAATCATGAATTTTTACATTTTCTTGAAATCCAAGATATTTTTCGATATTGTTTCCAATGTGTTCGTGCCTGCAATGCCTGGCCATGAGACAGTCCCGATAATGACAATCAAAGAAAGACGTAAACATTTCCATAAAATCGTGAAATTTTATATTTTTAAGAAACTCAGATATATTTCACCCTATTTCCACTAAGTTCGCGTCTGCAATGACTGAGCAAGAGATTGTCCTGATAATGACAATCATAGAAAATCGTAAACGTATCATGAACATGTACATTTTTGAGAATCTCAGATATTTTTCACCCTGTTTCTGGCCAGTTTCAGTCTGCAATGCCTGATCAAAAGATTGTGCTGATAATGAAAATCAAGCAAAATAGTAAACATTTGTTTAAAATCGTGAACATTCACATTCTTAAGCATCTCTGATATTTTTCGCCATGTTTCCACTGGGTTCGAGTCTGCAATTCCTGGCAAGCTATTGTTCTGATAATGACAATAAAAAAATCGTAAACAATTACATGAAATCGTGAACTTATATATTTTAATATATACGTTATTTCTTGCTATGTTTCTAATGAGTTCTAGTCTGCAATGCCTGGCCATGAGACAGTCCTGATATTGACAATCAAAGAAAATCGTAAACCTTTACACAAAATCGAGAAAATTTACATTTTTAAGAATTTCAGATATTTTTCGCCATTTTTGCACTGAGTTCAAGTCTGCAATACCTGCCCAAGAGATTGTCCTGATAATGACAATTGAACAAAATCCTAATCATTTACCTAAAATCGTAAACTTTTATATTATTAGGAAAATCAAATATTTTCGCCCTGTTTCTACTGAGTTTCAGTCTGCAACGCCTGGCCAAATAATTGGCCTGATAATGACTTCAACAAAATCTTTAAAATTTACCTGAAATCGTGAACTGTTACATTTTTAGGAATATCAGATATTTTTTGCCCTTTTCCACTGAGTTCGAGTTTGCAATGCCTGGCCAAGAGATTGTCCTGATATTGACAATAAACAAAAATCATAAACTTTTAAATAAAATCGTGAACTATTATATTTTTAGGAACCGCAGATATTTTTCGCCCAGTTTTTAATGAGCTATTAACTGCAATGCCTGCCCAAGAGATTGTCCTGATAATGACAATCAAACAAAATTGTAAACATTTACAAAAAATCGTGAACTTTTACATTTTTAGAAATTTCAGTTATTTTTCGTCTTGTTTCCACTTTGAAATTCCTAACCGATTGATTTTCCTTATAATGACAATCAAACTAAATCCTTAAAATTAACATAAAATTATAAACTTTTACCATTTCAAGAATTTCAGATATTTTTCTCCCTCTTTCCATTGAATTCGAGTCTGCAATGCCTGGCCAAGAGATTGTCCTGATAATGAAAATCAAAGAAGATCGTAAATATTTACTTAAAATCGTACGCATTTACATATTTAAGAATCTCAGATATTTTTTGCCATGTTTCCACTGAGTTCGAGTTTGTAATTCCTGGCCAAGAGATTGTCTTGATAATGAAAATCAAATAAATTCGTAATCATTTACCTAAAATCGTGAGCTTTTACATTTTTAGAAACCTCAGATATTTTTAACCCCTTTTTTCATCGGCAATCTTTGGCGAAAAGATTGTCCTGATAATGACTATCCAATATAACCGTAAACCTTCACGTAGAATCGAGAACGTTTAAATGTTTAGAAATCTTAGATATTTTCCACTTAGTCCCAGTCTGCAATGACTGACCATCAGATTGTTCTGACAATGACTACCCATCAAAATCATAAACATTTGCATAAAATCGTGATTTTATCCTTTTTTCGGAATCTCAGATATTTTTCGAACTGTATTCATTGGCAGTGCCTGGCCAAGTGATTGTCCCGATAATGACAATCCAACTTTATTGTAAACCTTTACATAAAACCATGAACTTTTACATTTTCATCAATCTCAGATATTTTTCGCTCTGTTTTTACTAAGTCTGAGTCTGCAACGACTGGCCAAGGCATTGTCTTTATAATGTCAATCTAACGAAATCGTAAACCTTTACATAAGTTCGTGAACTTTTACATTTTTAGGAATCTCGGATATTCTTCGCCCTGTTGTCATCTGCAATACTTGACTAAGGGATTGTCTTGATTATGATTGTCTGACAAAATCTTAAACATTTACATAAAATCGAGCAAGTTTACGTTTTTAGGATCTCAGATATTTTCCCCCTGTTTCGACTGAGTTCTAATCTGCAATGTCTGGCCAAGAGATTGTCCTAATTATGTCTATTCAACATAACGTAAACCGTTACATTAAATCGAGAAAGTTTACATTTTAGCAATCTCTTATATTATTCACCCTGTTTCCACTTAGTCTCTGTCTGCAATGCCTGACATCAACATATTGTCTGACATTGACTATCCAACAAAAACGTAGACCATTATATGAAATGGTTAACTTTTCCATTTTTAGGTATCTCAGATATTTTTCACGCTGTTTTCATCGGCAATGCCTGGCCAAGAAGTTATCCTGATAATGACTATCCAACATAATCGTAAACCTTTATATAAACTGTAACCTTTTACACTTTTATGAATCTCTGATATTTTTTAACTTTGTTTCCACTTAATCCGAGTCTGCAATTCCTAGCCAAGCGATTTTTCTTACAATGACTATCCAACAAAATCGTAAACCAATGTTTTAATCCCGACCTCGTATATAAACGCCTTGTTTCGTAGAGTTGGTGGAAGAATAATAGTTGGTTCATAAACCCTTTGCAGATTCCGAGAGAAGACCTTGGAGCACATGAGGAGTTTACTCTGAATGTAAATAACATAAGTAATGCTAACACCTCATCTCATAAATTCAGACGAAAATCGTCTTGTTCTTTAAATATGCCTATTTATTCGACAATGAACACCTCCTACAAATAACATATTTATATTGAATTTAAACATCGGCGCTTTGATAATGAATCAAAGAGGAAAGACATCCGACTTAAGCCACAATACGCGTATAGATTCATATATCAGTTAATTGTCATACGTGATACAAGCTTAGGCGTTCATATCGTTTTCGAACCATGACTGACAAGGCAGAGGCTTTTCCTGAAGAAGGCTACCATTTCTTTCTGCGGTAGACTCCAAACCAAAGTAACTTCATCCGCCAGTAAAGCCATTCCTACTACCACTGCATAGAATCTTTCTTGCTCGAACACACTACTAACACCAGAAAAGGGTTTGCGGTATACTTGTTGCCAACCAAGGTTATAGAACCCAAGCTATCTTGCTATTCAACCCATAGTTGGAGGAGAAGAAATACCGTTCCCAAAGCTATTTTCGCATAAGTGAATGCAAGAAATGTAACTAAAATTTGAACTCGGCTCTCCAGTTTCTCATTCCAAGCCGATGTCCATTTCAAAAAATTTACATAAAATCAAGAGAAAAAGCGGAAAATTTTGTCTAATCGCAGACCTCCTTTTGCATTTCAGTCAGTCAATTAAGTGCCATACGTGATACACGCTTGGGCGATCATGTCTAGAAAGAGACATGACTGACTGGGCAAAAGATTATCCCGCAGTACCATTACTTTCTGCGGTAGACTGGTTGCCTGCTAAGGCTATAGAACCCAATCCGTCCTATTATTTGATGCGTAGCTAAAGAGGGAAGAGATGTATTATATGATTACATAGTAATTAGTGGGGGATCAGTTTATTACTTCATAACAATAGAAAACCAATCCTCCACTTTATACCCAGTAGAAGCTTTAATCATGATTACAACTATTATATTCAGTCAGTCGGTTAAGTGCCATACGTGATACACGCTTTGGGCGATTATGTCTAGAAAGAAACATGACTGACTGGGCAAAAGATTATCCCGCAGTAGGTTGCCATTACTTTCTGCGGTAGACTGGTTGCCTGCCAAGGATATAGAATCCAATCTGCCCTGTTATTTACCCCATAACTGAAGGGAAGATGCGGATTAATACCTTTCTCAAGGGCACTTGCGCATAAGTGAATGCAAGGAATTCAACTGGAATTCGAACTCGGCTCTCCGATTTCTCATTCCGAGCCGATATTCACTGCACCACAACGTACGTCCTCTTTTGCATATAGACATGTGATCAAACTAGCTTACCATAAACCGTTACCTTTATTTTTGTATTAACCCTAGAAAAAAAAATCCTTCTTGTTCCATGCCAAAATTTTAGTAATTTTAGTAAGAAACTAGCAGTATAACCCGGCGTTGCTCGGGTGTAATAAAAGCTTTAAAACTAATCCATGGTCCTGGAGCTCAGACTCTTTGGACGTTGGCACGAAAGACTAAAAAGCAATAGTTGTTTCCAGTTAAAGCGAAACCGTAGACTGAAAGAAAAATGAATGGATGTCAGTCAAATTTTGATTTCCTGCTATCGATATCAAATTTTCTGCACTATTGTAAGAACTGCAACCTTGAAACTTTTGAATATCGTTTCTTATGTCTTTGTCTATGAGTGTATCAAATTTGATTAAAATCGGACCACTCCTTCTATAACCCGATTTTTTCGATTATCGATTTTCGATATTTATCGGGGGTACCTCAACACAAAACCTAGCTAAGAACACTCGCAGACACTTATAGTACAACTGTTTAAATTTTCAAGAAAATCGGTTCAGCCGTTTCGGAGTCTATAGGTGACGGACACACACTCACAGACACACACACACACAGATAAAGTTCCATTTATAAATAAGTTTAGATACGAGGGTCATTCAATAAATAAGGTGATTTTTTCGGTATAAGGACTTCTACGAGGGTCATTAAATAAAAATGGTGAATTTTTCGGTAAAAGGTCTTCTACGAGGTTCATTAAAAAATAAGGTGAATTTTTCTGTATTAGAACTTCTACGAGGGTCATTCAATAAATAAGGTGAATTTTTCGGTATCAGGACTTCTACGAGGGTCATTCAATAAATAAGGTGAATTTGTCGGTACAAGGAAATTTAAGTGTTTCAACGAAAATTGCTTCAACGGAAATTGCATTTGTTTCTTCATTTCTAGCTAGAACGTTTCAATTATACTGTGATCAAAACTTTCTCAAGGCCGCCTTGAAAAAGTTGAACAATTTCATCTACAAGAAATCATTTTGTTGCACGTGATTTTGGTAATGGAGCAAAAACATATTAAAACATTTCTCCAGTTTTTTCTGATGCCAAAGAGTATTCAACCGTAGTAAACTAATAGAGCTTTCACCGTTCAAGTCGCCATCAAATTTTACCAATTTTTTCTAACATCGATTTTAATGCAAACCCAAACATCATGTGTCCACCACCAAATTTTACCATATTTGCGTTCTTTCTTTCTACAATACTCCCTATATATTTACCTAATCTTTTTTCATCTTCAAACAGGATAAGGCCGTATAATATCTGTTTGGAGGTGCATTCATACCCACGTTTAATACTCAAAAATTCGAGATAATATTACTACAATTAGTACTTGATGAGAATTGAATTGAAATTAGGATGAAATAAATACGTAAAAAACAGATGATGGTTGAAAAAGCTTCATCTAATAAGAATTCAAGATAATATTCCCACTGATACTACGAAATAAATAGCAAGTGAAATTAAAACGAAAGAAATACTCGTCAAATAATAATAAAAGCTGACAATACTTCATCCAATCAAAATTCAAGGTAATATTACTTCTAATACTATGAGAAAAAAGCAAGGAAAATTAAGATGAAATAAATACTGGTCAAATATTAATAATGGCTGACAATACATCATCCAATCAAAATTCAAGATAATATTACTACTAATACTACGAGAAAAAAGCAAGGAAAATTAAGATGAAATAAATACTGGTCAAATATTAATAATGGCTGAAAATACTTCATCCAATCAAAATTCAAGATAATATTACTACTAATACTACTAGAAAAAAGCAAGGAAAATTAAGATGAAATAAATACTGGTCAAATATTAATAATGGCTGAAAATACTTCATCTAATCAAAATTCAAGATAATATTACTTCTAATACTATGAGAAAAAAGCAATGGAAATTAAGATGAAATAAATACTAGTCAAATATTAATAATGGCTGAAAATACTTCATCTAATCAAAATTCAAGGGAATATTACTTCTAATACTATGAGAAAAAAGCAATGGAAATTAAGATGAAATAAATACTAGTCAAATATTAATAATGGCTGAAAATACTTCATCCAATCAAAATTCAAGATAATATTACTACTAATACTACGAGAAAAAAGCAAGGAAAATTAAGATGAAATAAATACTGGTCAAATATTAATAATGGCTGAAAATACTTCATCCAATCAAAATTCAAGATAATATTACTACTAATACTACGAGAAAAAAGCAAGAAAAATTAAGATGAAATAAATACTGGTCAAATATTAATAATGGCTGAAAATACTTCATCTAATCAAAATTCAAGATAATATTACTACTAATACTACGAGAAAAAAGCAAGGAAAATTAAGATGAAATAAATACTGGTCAAATATTAATAATGGCTGAAAATACTTCATCTAATCAAAATTCAAGATAATATTACTACTAATACTACGAGAAAAAAGCAAGGAAAATTAAGATGAAATAAATACTGGTCAAATATTAATAATGGCTGAAAATACTTCATCTAATCAAAATTCAAGATAATATTACTACTAATACTACGAGAAAAAAGCAAGGAAAATTAAGATGAAATAAATACTGGTCAAATATTAATAATGGCTGAAAATACTTCATCTAATCAAAATTCAAGATAATATTACTTCTAATACTATGAGAAAAAAGCAATGGAAATTAAGATGAAATAAATACTAGTCAAATATTAATAATGGCTGAAAATACTTCATCTAATCAAAATTCAAGGTAATATTACTTCTAATACTATGAGAAAAAAGCAATGGAAATTAAGATGAAATAAATACTAGTCAAATATTAATAATGGCTGAAAATACTTCATCTAATCAAAATTCAAGGTAATATTACTTCTAATACTATGAGAAAAATGCAATGGAAATTAAGATGAAATAAATACTAGTCAAATATTAATAATGGCTGACAATACTTCATCTAATCAAAATTCAAGATAATATTACTACTAATACTACGAAAAAAAAGCAAGGAAAATTAAGATGAAATAAATACTGGTCAAATATTAATAATGGCTGAAAATACTTCATCTAATCAAAATTCAAGATAGTATTACTACTAATACTACGAGAAAAAAGCAAGGAAAATTAAGATGAAATAAATACTAGTCAAATATTTATAATGGCTGACAATACTTCATCCAATCAAAATTCAAGATAATATTACTACTAATACTACGAGAAAAAAGCAAGGAAAATTAAGATGAAATAAATACTAGTCTAATATTAATAATGGCTGACAATACTTCATCTAATCAAAATTCAAGATAATATTACTACTAATACTACGAGAAAAAAGCAAGGAAAATTAAGATGAAATAAATACTGGTCAAATATTAATAATGGCTGAAAATACTTCATCTAATCAAAATTCAAGATAATATTACTACTAATACTACGAGAAAAAAGCAAGGAAAATTAAGATGAAATAAATACTAGTCAAATATTAGTAATGTCTGACAATAATTCATCTAATCAAAATTCAAGATAATATTACTACTAATATTACTAGATGAAAAGCAATTGAAATTAAGATGAAATAAATACAAGTCAAAAACAGATGTCTGAAAAAGCTTCATCTAATCAAAATTCAAGATAATATTGCAACTAATACAACTAGATGAAAAGCAAATAAATTTAAGATGAAAGAAATACTAGTCAAAAATTAATAATGGCTGACAGTGCTTCATCTTATCAGCATTCGAGATAACATTACTACTAATACTACAAAATTAAAAACAAGTGAAATTAAGATGGAAGAAATTCAAAAAAAGACAAAAATAAATAATGGCTGACAATGGCTGCGTATAAAGAAAATTAAATCAGCATTTTTTTTTCGGGAATTGGACGTTTCTGTCATATTCTGGCAGAACATTTATATTTTGGTTTTATTCAATTAGTTCTTTTTAATATAGTTTTAATGTTGTTTTATTTTGTTTTACTTAAGATATTCATTATTATTATAGTTTACTTAATAATTATTAAGGATAATAATGTTCCTATATATGCTATCAATATTTGATAATGACGGAAAATGCTACATCTAATCAAAATTCAAATATTTTTTTAAACATAGTTTCAATGTTATTTATTTTATTTTATTTTACTTAAGATATTCATTATTATTATAGTTTATTTAATAATTATTAACACAATTTAACCCAGTGCCCTCATTTGAGGACAGCATAAAAATTGTAAAAAATAATGGGCATAAATCATTATATAAAACGAGTATCATATACTAGCAGTATAGCCCGGCGTTGCTCGGGTGTAATGAAAGCTTAAAACTAATCCATGGTCCTGGAGCTCAGACTCTTTGGACGTTGGCACGAAAGATTAAAAAGCAATAGTTGTTTCCAGTTAAAGCGAAACCGTAGACTGAAAGAAAAATGAATGGATGTAAGTCAAATTTTCATTTCCTGGTATCGATATCAAATAAGTTTTTTTCGTCGTAAACTGAATTTTGAAGGCTAAATAAGTCCTCTGAGTAAATGGTATCATGGCTGAGACTAAGAATTACAATTATACCTACTTAGAGCCACACCCGAAGCAAAAACTAAAATAAAAGGCTGAAAAAATACAGACATGCAGGCAGATAAACAGTCACACACAAACATATGTTTATATATATATATATATATATATATATATATATATATATATATATATTATCAATCTTCTGCACTATTGTAAGAACTGCAACCTTGAAACTTCTGAATATCATTTCTTATGTCTTTGTCTATGAGTGTATCAAATTTTATTAAAATCGGACCACTCCTTCTATAACCCGATTTTTTCGATTAACGATTTTCGATATTTATCGGGGGTACCTCGACACAAAACCTAGCTAAGAACACTCTCAGACGCTTATAGTACAACTGTGTAAATTTTCAAGAAAATTGTTTCAGACGTTTCGGAGTCTATAGGTAACGGACACACACAGACACACACACAGATAAAGTTACATTTATAAATAAGTTTAGATTATTAATAATAATAATGTTCCTACATATGCTATCAATATTTGATAATGACAGAAAATGCTACATCTAATCAAAATTCAAATATCTTTTTAACATGGTTTTAATGCTATTTATTTTATTTTATTTTACTTAAGATATTCATTATTATTATAGTTTATTTAATAATTATTAACCCATTTTAACCCAGTGTCCTCATTTGAGGACAGCATAAAAACTGTAAAAAATAATGGGCATAAATCATTATATAAAACCATTATTATATATAGGTAGTGAGAACATATTGATTCATTCATCATTACCTTCCAAATATTGCCCGGTTGGAAGAAACATTCTTGTGATTTGTAAATGAATTTAATGTTCTAAAACCTGAAGACACTGGGTTAAAATAGGTTAATGATTATAGTGTCCCAACATATGCTATCAATATTTGATAATAACTGAGAATGCTACAGTTCAAAATTCAAATATTGCTACTAATACCATAATATGAAAGTGAGTAAAATTTATATGAAATAAATACGAGTTAGAAATTATTTTTATAATGATGTGGTCTTGTGTGTGTACAGCGTGCGTGCGTGCGCGTGTGTGCCTGTATGTGTGTGATATATATATATATATATATATATATATATATATATATATATATATATATATATATGTCGGGCGAAGGAATAACTGAAAAGCAAGAATTTTGAGGCCACTCAATCATTTGCCATTTGTAGAAATGTCGTGAAATTACGATTTAGTGACCCGGCCTCTCTGCACATGCGCATTCATTCATATAGCCTTTTCGCGTCGTCAAGGGTGTGTTTGTCAGTCCGTCCGCCTAGCTTAAAACTGTAAATAAATTTTCTGCAAACGCTGAAGTAGAAACGAAATCTGGTTCCGTTATCAAATGATGATATCAGAAAACCTTCGGCAATCAATCAGTTCGTAACTTAATTCGATTTTCGGCCGCCGATCGATAAGGCTTCCCATTGGTTGCAGAAGGATAGTTGGACATTAATTTTTGAAAATTAATTACAGTATTTGGTTTCTGGTCGCGAGGAGAGAGAGCAGGCTAAAAGTATCTTAAGGGGGTTTTCTGTTGTCTTTCTGATTTTCTTCATTTAAAGAGTAAAAGAAAAATGATAAGGAATGTGGTGAAAGAAAGAACGAAAAAGAAAGAAATAACGAAAAAGAACGAAAGAAAGATGTCGATAAGAAAGAAAGAAACAAACAAACAAACAAATAAGTAAAAAGAAAGAAATATAGAAAGAACGGTGTCAACAAGAAAGAAAGAAAGAAAGAAAGAAAGAAAGAAAGAAAGAAAGAAAGAAAAATGTCGATAACAAACATGGAAACAGAATGAAAGAAAAGTAAGACGAACTTAGCTCACTGGTGCCCCCTATATATGAATTTACTCGAGCCACAAGATTAGCAACTGGGCCCCACCCTTTTACTGCGAAACCAATTAAATGTAAGCGTAAATTCTACTCCAGCTGCTTCTATTCTTGCGCTTCCCGTCTGTGGAACTCCCTTCCATTTACTTGCTTTCCTGACAGCTATAATCTCCAAGAATTTAAATGTAAAGTCAATAGGCATCTCCTATCTCACTCACCTGCATCCTTCCTCTCTCATGCTCCTTTCTCTGTCCACTTCACTCTCATGAGTATTCTCATCATTCTCTTACCCACTTCCTGACACCCCCTATAATCTGTCAGCCTTTCTCATAACTTTCCTCCTATGTAAACCCTGAAAAACTATCACAGTAAAAGCCTTGATTGGGGCGATATGATTATAAAAGAAAGAAAGAAAGAAAGAAAGAAAGAAAGAAAGAAAGAAAGAAAGAAAGAAAGAAAGAAAGATAGAAATTAGCCTGAAAAGGCATTGTTTAGTCTGATCACCAAACAGAAGCAATGTTGAACCTGGTCAATGCCGAACCTGTAAACAGTATATGTCCTTGGATCAGACAAATGACAAAAATAAAGAAAGTTACAAGAGAATTAAATAAAAATAAAAGATAGATAGATAGATAGATAGATAGATAGATAGATAGATAGATAGATAGATAGATATGAATAGAATCAGATTGAGATAGATAGATAGATAGATAGATAGATAGATAGATAGATAGATATGAATAGAATGACATTGATATAACTAGATAGATAGATAGATAGATAGATATGAGTAGAATGAGATTGAGATAGATAGATAGATAGATAGATAGATAGATAGATAGATGTAAACAAAATTAGATAGATAGATAGATAGATAGATAGATAGATAGATAGATATGAATTAAATGAGATTGATATAGATAGATAGATAGATAGATAGATAGATAGATAGATAGATAGATATGAATAGAATCAGATTAGATAGATAGATAGATAGATAGATAGATAGATAGATAGATAGATAGATATGAATAGAATCAGATTGAGATAGATAGATAGATAGATAGATAGATAGATAGATAGATAGATAGATAGATAGAAAGAAAATCATGTGAGAAAAAGTAATGAAGTGATGGACAGAGGAAACGAGAGAGAATGAAAGAATTCAGGAAAAGGTGAACAAAGGAAAATTCCTTTACATTTTTGGTTCTTGCAAATGTTGAACGGAAACGAAAAGTGTTTTTCGAAAGCAGGAAGAGCAAGTGCAAGGACGACGGAATAAAGAGACGAAGAAACGAAAAGAGTGAAAATATCTGGTAACAAATGAAAACTAAAAAAATAAGAGAATACCAAACAGAATTTGTTGACAAGACAACAAATATCGATTAATTTCCAATATTAGACAATATTTGATTTTTTACTATTTTTACAATGTCTACCTCCGAACTCCACGTTCGTCTAGATTTTAAATCATCTCTTACTGTGCTTCTCCAGTTTTATATTCATTAGATAGATAGATAGATAGATAGATAGATAGATAGATAGATAGATAGATATGAACAGACTGAAATAGATAGATAGATAGATAGATAGATAGATAGATAGATAGATAGATAGATATGAATAGAATGAGATTGAGATAGATAGATAGATAGATAGATAGATAGATAGATAGATAGATAGATAGATAGATGAGATAGATAGATAGATAGATAGATAGATAGATAGATAGATATGAACAGACTGAAATAGATAGATAGATAGATAGATAGATAGATAGATAGATAGATAGATATGAATAGAATGAGATAGATAGATAGATAGATAGATAGATAGATATGAACAGACTGAAATAGATGGATAGATAGATAGATAGATAGATAGATAGATAGATAGATAGATAGATATGAACAGACTAGATAGATAGATAGATAGATAGATAGATAGATAGATAGATAGATAGATAGATATGAACAGACTAGATAGATAGATAGATAGATAGATAGATAGATAGATAGATAGATAGATAGATAGATAGATAGATATAAACATTTGATCTGAATGTTAAGTAGAAGGCAAGAATCCGGAAGAGCCAGAATTGCGAGAGAAAAAAAAACCGTTAGCATGAATCTTCCTGCCATGCAATTCTCTTTTTTCATCCGACTTCTTAAATTTAAACTAATTACTAGACTGGTAGATAGTTCCCACCATTTTACTATTAAAATTGCTACAATGTAGCCGTAAGTTCTATTCTAATAGTTTCTTCTCTCAGACTTCACTCCTATGGAACTTTATTCTAGCTTCTTGTTCTATTGTAAACTACAATCAGGTGTTAGCTTCTGTCTTCTTGAAGCCTCTTCTTTATTTTCTATTTTTTCTCAGTAATGTTACCTCATTTTCTTATAATTTTGTCTTTCTTCCGCAGAAACCTCTTGCGTTTTAATGGAATTATCCCCTTCCTTGGGGGTGAAATGATGAACAAAAATTGATTTTTATTCTTTATTGAGTAGTGGTAATTCCAATCCCATGCACCAAACTTGCTGAGATACAAAGCGTTCACTTGAAACTCTTTTCTCGTTGGAGGTCTCTTCTCGTAGATTGCGAGATTTGTTTCTTCCAGCAGGGCTACCCAAAGAAAACTAAATATCGAAAACCGTGATTATGCTTTGTGTGCGCTTGTCGAAGATCGAACATATTTATAACATGATGATAATGGCGGGTTCGGAAAAGAAGATGATGAGAAAGCCTTTCAAGCATAAAGATGTCTGCAAGTAGACGTTAAAACTGTAGCCTGAAAATTCAGATGTTCTAAAAGTAAATTTCAGTCACACTAAAAACTAAACTACTATTTACATTTTCAATATTTGTCTATATTTGAGATGAGATATTGTAATTATTTATATTATATACAATGTTTGGACTGTTGTCCTCATCTTTGTTGCCATATTCACGACGTTTCGACCGTTTTCGTTTCAGGCCTCTCTTTTTAATCTGTTTATATTTCTGAGATGTGGTATTTTAATTATTTATATTATTTACAATGTTTGAACTGTTGTTCTCATCTTTGTTGCCATATTCACGACGTTTCGACCGTTTTCGTCTCAGGCCTCCCTTTTTAATCTGTTTATATTTCTGAGATGTGGTATTTTAATTATTTATATTATTTACATTCTTTTGACTGTTGTCCTCATCTTTGTTGCCATATTCACGACGTTTCGACCGTTTTGGTCTCTGGCCTTACTTTTTAATCTGTTTATATTTCTGAGATGTGGTATTTTGATTATTCATATTATTTACATTCTTTTGACTGTTGTCCTCATCTTTGTTGCCATATTCACGACGTTTCGACCGTTTTCGTCTGAGGCCTCCCTTTTTAATCTGTTTATATTTCTGAGATGTGGTATTTTAATTATTTATATTATTTACATTCTTTTGACTGTTGTCCTCATCTTTGTTGCCATATTCACGACGTTTCGACCGTTTTCGTCTCAGGCCTCCCTTTATAATCTGTTTATATTTCTGAGATGTGGTATTTTAATTATTTATATTATTTACATTGTTTGGACTGTTGTCCTCATCTTTGTTGCCATATTCACGACGTTTCGACCGTTTTGGTCTCTGGCCTTACTTTTTAATCTGTTTATATTTCTGAGATGTGGTATTTTAATTATTTATATTATTTACAATGTTTGAACTGTTGTTCTCATCTTTGTTGCCATATTCACGACGTTTCGACCGTTTTCGTCTCAGGCCTCCCTTTTTAATCTGTTTATATTTCTGAGATGTGGTATTTTAATTATTTATATTATTTACATTCTTTTGACTGTTGTCCTCATCTTTGTTGCCATATTCACGACGTTTCGACCGTTTTCGTCTCAGGCCTCCCTTTATAATCTGTTTATATTTCTGAGATGTGGTATTTTAATTATTTATATTATTTACATTGTTTGGACTGTTGTCCTCATCTTTGTTGCCATATTCACGACGTTTCGACCGTTTTGGTCTCTGGCCTTACTTTTTAATCTGTTTATATTTCTGAGATGTGGTATTTTAATTATTTATATTAATTACATTCTTTTGACTGTTGTCCTCATCTTTGTTGCCATATTCACGACGTTTCGACCGTTTTCGTCTCAGGCCTCCCTTTTTAATCTGTTTATATTTCTGGAATGTGGTATTTTAATTATTTATATTATTTACATTGTTTGGACTGTTGTCCTCATCTTTGTTGCCATATTCACGACGTTTCGACCGTTTTCGTCTCTGGCCTCCCTTTTTAATCTGTTTATATTTCTGAGATGTGGTATTTTAATTATTTATATTATTTACAATGTTTAGACTGTTGTCCTCATCTTTGTTGCCATATTCACGACGTTTCAACTGTTTTGGTCTCAGGCCACCCTTTTTAATCTGTTTATATTTCTGAGATGTGGTATTTTAATTATTTATATTATTTACATTGTTTGGACTGTTGTCCTCATCTTTGTTGCCATAATCACGACGTTTCGACCGTTTTCGTCTCAGGCCTCCCTTTTTAATCTGTTTATATTTCTGAGATGTGGTATTTTAATTATTTATATTATTTACATTCTTTTGACTGTTGTCCTCATCTTTGTTGCCATATTCACGACGTTTCGACCGTTTTCGTCTCAGGCCTCCCTTTTTAATCTGTTTATATTTCTGAGATGTGGTATTTTAATTATTTATATTATTTACATTCTTTTGACTGTTGTCCTCATCTCTGTTGCCATATTCACGACGTTTCGACCGTTTTCGTTTCAGGCCTCTCTTTTTAATCTGTTTATATTTCTGAGATGTGGTATTTTAATTATTTATATTATTTACATTGTTTGAACTGTTGTCCTCATCTTTGTTGCCATATTCACGACGTTTCAACCGTTTTGGTCTCAGGCCTCCCTTTTTAATCTGTTTATATTTCTGAGATGTGGTATTTTAATTATTTATATTATTTACATTCTTTTGACTGTTGTCCTCATCTTTGTTGCCATATTCACGACGTTTCGACCGTTTTCGTTTCAGGCCTCTCTTTTTAATCTGTTTATATTTCTGAGATGTGGTATTTTAATTATTTATATTATTTACAATATTTGGACTGTTGTCCTCATCTTTGTTGCCATATTCACGACGTTTCAACTGTTTTGGCCTCAGGCCTCCCTTTTTAATCTGTTTATATTTCTGAGATGTGGTATTTTAATTATTTATATTATTTACATTGTTTGGACTGTTGTCCTCATCTTTGTTGCCATATTCACGACGTTTCGACCGTTTTAGTCTCTGGCGTCCCTTTTTAATCTGTTTATATTTCTGAGATGTGGTATTTTAATTATTTATATTATTTACAATATTTGGACTGTTGTCCTCATCTTTGTTGCCATATTCACGACGTTTCAACTGTTTTGGCCTCAGGCCTCTCTTTTTAATCTGTTTATATTTCTGAGATGTGGTATTTTAATTATTTATATTATTTACATTGTTTGGACTGTTGTCCTCATCTTTGTTGCCATATTCACGACGTTTCGACCGTTTTCGTCTCAGGCCACCCTTTTTAATCTGTTTATATTTCTGAGATGTGGTATTTTAATTATTTATATTATTTACATTGTTTGAACTGTTGTCCTCATCTTTGTTGCCATATTCACGACGTTTCGACCGTTTTAGTCTCAGGCCTCCCTTTTTACTCTGTTTATATTTCTGAGATGTGGTATTTTAATTATTTATATTATTTACAATATTTGGACTGTTGTCCTCATCTTTGTTGCCATATTCACGACGTTTCAACTGTTTTGGCCTCAGGCCTCCCTTTTTAATCTGTTTATATTTCTGAGATGTGGTATTTTAATTATTTATATTATTTACATTGTTTGGACTGTTGTCCTCATCTTTGTTGCCATATTCACGACGTTTCGACCGTTTTAGTCTCTGGCGTCCCTTTTTAATCTGTTTATATTTCTGAGATGTGGTATTTTAATTATTTATATTATTTACAATATTTGGACTGTTGTCCTCATCTTTGTTGCCATATTCACGACGTTTCGACCGTTTTCGTCTCAGGCCTCCCTTTTTAATCTGTTTATATTTCTGAAATGTGGTATTTTAATTATTTATATTATTTACATTGTTTGGACTGTTGTCCTCATCTTTGTTGCCATATTCACGACGTTTCGACCGTTTTCGTCTCAGGCCTCCCTTTTTAATCTGTTTATATTTCTGAGATGTGGTATTTTAATTATTTATATTATTTACATTTTTTGGACTATTGTCCTCATCTTTGTTGCTATATTCGCGACGTTTCGACCGTTTTAGTCTCTGGCGTCCCTTTTTAATCTGTTTATATTTCTGAGATGTGGTATTTTAATTATTTATATTATTTACAATATTTGGACTGTTGTCCTCATCTTTGTTGCCATATTCACGACGTTTCGACCGTTTTAGTCTCTGGCGTCCCTTTTTAATCTGTTTATATTTCTGAGATGTGGTATTTTAATTATTTATATTATTTACAATATTTGGACTGTTGTCCTCATCTTTGTTGCCATATTCACGACGTTTCAACTGTTTTAGCCTCAGGCCTCCCTTTTTAATCTGTTTATATTTCTGAGATGTGGTATTTTAATTATTTATATTATTTACATTGTTTGGACTGTTGTCCTCATCTTTGTTGCCATATTCACGACGTTTCGACCGTTTTCGTCTCAGGCCACCCTTTTTAATCTGTTTATATTTCTGAGATGTGGTATTTTAATTATTTATATTATTTACATTGTTTGAACTGTTGTCCTCATCTTTGTTGCCATATTCACGACGTTTCGACCGTTTTAGTCTCAGGCCTCCCTTTTTAATCTGTTTATATTTCTGAGATATGGCATTTTAATTATTTATATTATTTACAATATTTGGACTGTTGTCCTCATCTTTGTTGCCATATTCACGACGTTTCGACCGTTTTCGTCTCAGGCCTCCCTTTTTAATCTGTTTATATTTCTGAAATGTGGTATTTTAATTATTTATATTATTTACATTGTTTGGACTGTTGTCCTCATCTTTGTTGCCATATTCACGACGTTTCGACCGTTTTCGTCTCAGGCCTCCTTTTTAATCTGTTTATATTTCTGAGATGTGGTATTTTAATTATTTATATTATTTACATTGTTTGGACTGTTGTCCTCATCTTTGTTGCCATATTCACGACGTTTCGACCGTTTTCGTCTCAGGCCTCCCTTTTTAATCTGTTTATATTTCTGAGATGTGGTATTTTAATTATTTATATTATTTACATTGTTTGGACTGTTGTCCTCATCTTTGTTGCCATATTCACGACGTTTCGGCCGTTGCAGTCTCCGGCCTCCTTTATAATCTCTATATTTTTAAATGAGGTATTGTAATTATTTACATTATTTACATTGTTCAGACTCTTGTCCTTGTCTTTGTGGCCATATTCACGACGTTTATTGGTCATTTGACGCCGAAATTTAATTTTCTTTGGAGCTTTGACTTTTTTTTTTATAAGTATATCGCCTCAAGCAAGGTATCTGAATACCGCAGGGAGTTACATAAGAGGAAAGTTATGAGAAAGAGTGGCAGGTTATAGGGGGTGTCAGGAATTGGGTAAGCGAAAAGTGAGAATACTGATGAGAGTTGAGTGGACGGAGAGGGGAGCATGAGAGAGAGAGAGAGAGAGAGAGAGAGAAGATGCAAGTTAGTGAGATAGATGTCTAATGACTTTATTTTTAAATTCTTGGAGATCGTAGCTGTCGAGATAGCAAGTGAATGGAAGGGAATTCCACAGGTGAGAAGTGCGAGAAATGAAGCTGATGAAGTAGAATTAATAAAGAAAATATGATATACGTTGTTTTGCTTTGACAATTGAATTAATGGGAGATGATATTAAAACTTTGTGCATATACAGGATGGGACAAAAAAGACAGATGGTTTGGGAAATTTTTCAAAATCATTCATTTTTACTTCAAAAATTTGTTATTGACATCAATGTGCTCTCATTGAAATAGCATTTGACAAAATCAAGTTTGAAAAGCAACATCCCCCATGTCCGTTTTTCATTAATGTAAATCTGAAGTTGTTCTTGGAAGTTGGCCTTCACTCTTTCCAGCGTTAAGGTGACTTTGCACGCGAATAGCTTCCTTCCAATCGTCTAATGTACGAGCCTTATTCTCATGCATACATGCCTTGAGGTTTTCCCACAAGAAATAATCACACATGGACTAATCAAGGAACCGATGGGGGCTAAGAAATGTCAGCAAACTCTCGTAGGCGAACATGCGAGAACCAATCGTCCTCAGCCCCAGGGCTTCAACTGAAAAGAAAAAAAATTGCTAAGGCACTACGAACCGACTTGCACCTGTCGAATATACAGTAGCGGCCATAATATAAGGAACGGAAACAAAGACATAAATATGTGTATTACTTACAAAATAGTGCATAATTAGCAATAAATTTTTACCGAATAAAGATTAGGGTGTAATGAATAAATATTATACAAAGTTATAAAATTTACATAATAGTTTTTTTTAAATAAAGATTAAGTCAAGGAACGATCTTGTTAATACTTGATTGTGAAAAAAATATCAACAAAATTTAATATTTGGTAAACATCCCCATCATTTTCAATATTTTCTCTTCATCGTCGACCACGTGATCTAAATAATTTCTTGCAAAAATTAGCAGCAATTTCCTTCCATTCGTCTTTCAATAACTCCCATAGGTGATCCTGGTTTTTCGGGTTTCTTTTTTGAGCCCTTTCTCCAATTATCTTCCAAAACATTTTCGATTGGATTCAGGTCGGGGCTCTGGGCTGGCTACTTCATTAGGGCTATTCCTTCTTTTCCAAATAAAACCATAATTTTCTGAGCATTGTCGCAAGGTGCATTGTCGTACATGAAAATAAGAGTTTCATAAAGATTATGGTGTAATCTTGGTGCCATATGCTGCTGAAGAAGCCTTTTGTAAATCTCATCAATAATATTGCCATGTACGCGAATGATAGATCCAACTCCAGCAGATGAAATCACTCCCTACACCATCACACTGCCGCCACCAAACTTAACGGTTTTCTTGACACATTGATAACACAGTCTTTCCCTTGTTCTACAGCGTACGTAAGTTTTGCCCTCAGAACCAAATATAGTAAAGTTGGACTCGTCACTGAAATGAACTGTATCCCATTGTGCGTCAGTCCAAACAACATGTTCTCTCGAAGACGTGCCTTTTGTTTTCGCTTTGAAATGAGAGGCTTCGAAGCTGGAATACAGGCATGCAATCCTGCATTTTTTAACCTACGAGCAACCGTTTTCCTTGAGATCTTCTTATCTGTGTCTTCATTAAATTTACGGGCAATTGATGTAGCAGTTTCAAAACGATTTTTTGTAGATATTCTAACAATTCTTCGATCTTCTCTTTGCGATGTTTTTGGAGGTCTGCCGGTTTTTGGTTTTGCATCTAACGTTTAATCGGTTTTATACCTGCTAATTACACGATGAATGATACTTTTAGACCTATGAACAATATCAGAAATTTCTGAAATTGACTTTTTTCTTGATAGTTGCCGATAATTAGTTATTTTTCTTCAAAAGAGAGCGTTGTGCTTGTAGAATTTGCCATATTGCTATAGTTTTAAACGATAAATGAACTTTTACTTATTGTTGAACAGCTCCATCGAGTTTTTTAACAATGTAAATTAAAAGAATATTTTGTTTAGTAGCTTATTTCCTTTGTTCCATTCAATCTTTATTTTTAAAAAAACTATTATGTAAATTTTTGTAACTTTGTATAATATTTATGCATTACACCCTAATCTTTATTCGGTAAAAATTTCCTTGCTAATCATGCATTACTTTTTTAAGTAATACACATATTTATGTATTTGTTGTTTCCATTCCTTATATTATGGCCGCGACTGTATGTATTTTTCCCTGGAGCTAAGTGAGAATCATTTCAAGAAACGACTGTTCTCTGCGTCACATGTTTGTGTGGACATAATTACTAAGAGGATGATGTGTGTGCTTGCTGTGTTGCAGTTTTGTTGATGTCGTGCGAGGGTCATTCAATAAATAAGGTGAATTTTTTGGTATAAGGACTTCTATGAGGGTCATTCAATAAATAAGGTGAATTTTTTGGTATAAGGACTTCTACGAGGGTCATTCAATAAAAAAGGTGAATTTTGCGGTATAAGGACTTCTACGAGGGTCATTCAATAAATAAGGTGAATTTTTCGGTATAAGGACTTCTACGAGGGTCATTCAATAAATAAAAGGTGAATTTTTCGGTATAAGGACTTCTACGAGGGTCATTCAATAAAAAAGGTAGATTTTTCGGTATAAGGACTTCTACGGTCCATTCAATAAATAAGGTGAATTTTTCGGTATAAGGACTTCTACGAGGTCATTCAATAAATAAGGTGAATTTTTTGGTATAAGGACTTCTACGAGGGTCATTCAATAAATAAAAGGTGAATTTTTCGGTATAAGGACTTCTACGAGGGTCATTCAATAAATAGGTGAATTTTTTGGTATAAGGACTTCTACGAGGTCATTCAATAAATAAGGTGAATTTTTCGGTATAAGGACTTCTACGAGGTCATTCAATAAATAAGGTGAATTTTTGGTATAAGGACTTCTATGAGGGTCATTCAATAAATAAGGTGAATTTTTGGTATAAGGACTTCTACGAGGGTCATTCAATAAGGTGAATTTTGCGGTATAAGGACTTCTACGAGGTCATTCAATAAATAAGGTGAATTTTTTTTCGGTATAAGGACTTCTACGAGGGTCATTCAATAAATAAGGTGAATTTTTCGGTATAAGGACTTCTACGAGGTCATTCAATAAATAAGGTGAATTTTTCGGTATAAGGACTTCTACGAGGTCATTCAATAAATAAGGTGAATTTTTTGGTATAAAGGACTTCTACGAGGTCATTCAATAAATAAGGTGAATTTTTCGGTATAAGGACTTCTACGAGGTCATTTAATAAATAAAATTGAATTTTTCGGTATAAGGACTTCGAGGGTCATTCAATAAATAAGGTGAATTTTTCGGTATAAGGACTTCCACGAGGGTCATTCAATAAAAGTTGAATTTTTCGGTATAAGGACTTCTACGAGGTCATTCAATAAATAAGGTGAATTTTTCGGTATAAGGACTTCTACGAGGGTCATTCAATAAAAAGAGTGAATTTTCGGTATAAGGACTTCTACGAGGGTCATTCAATAAATAAGTCGAATTTTTCGGTATAAGGACTTCTACGAGGTCATTCAATAAATAAGGTGAATTTTTCGGTATAAGGACTTCTACGAGGGTCATTCAATAAATAAGGTGAATTTTTCGGTATAAGGACTTCTACGAGGGTCATTCAATAAATAAGGTGAATTTTTCGGTATAAGGACTTCTACGAGGGTCATTAAAATAAATAAGGTGAATTTTTCAGTATAAGGACTTCTACGAGGGTCATTCAATAAATAAGGTGAATTTTTCGGTATAGGACTTCTACGAAGGTCATTCAATAAAAAAGGTGAATTTTTCGGTATAAGGACTTCTACGGGGTCATTCAATAAAAAAGGTGAATTTTTCATTATAAGGACTTCTACGAGGGTCATTCAATAAATAAGGTGAATTTTTCGGTATAAGGACTTCTACGAGGGTCATTCAATAAATAAGGTGAATTTTTCGGTATAAGGACTTCTACGAGGTCATTCAATAAAAAAGGTGAATTTTTCGGTATAAGGACTTCTACGAGGGTCATTCAATAAATAAGGTGAATTTTTCGGTATAAGGACTTCTACGAAGGTCATTCAATAAATAAGGTGAATTTTTCGGTATAAGGACTTCTACAGGGTCATTCAATAAAAAAGGTGAATTTTTTGGTATAGGACTTCTACGAGGGTCATTCAATAAAAAATGTGAATTTTCGGTATAAAAGGACTTCTACGAGGTTCATTCAATACAAAATGTGATTTTTTGGTATAAAGGACTTCTACGAGGTCATTCAATAAAAAATGTGTGAATTTTTTGGTATAAGGACTTCCACGAGGTCATTCAATAAAAAATGTGAATTTTTTCGGTATAAGGACTTCTACGAGAGGGTCATTCAATAAAAAAGGTGAATTTTTGGTATAAGGACTTCTACGAGGTCATTCAATAAAAAATGTGAATTTTTCGGTATAAGGACTTCTACGAGGTCATTCATTAAAAATGTGAAATTTTCGGTATAAGGACTTCTACGAGGGTCATTCAATAAAAAATGTGAATTTTTTGGTATAAGGACTTCTACGAGGGTCATTCAATAAAAAAATGTAGTTTTTTTGGTATAAGAACTTCTACGAGGGTCATTCAATAAAAAGGTAGATTTTTCGGTATAAGGACTTCTACGAAGGTCATTCAATAAAGGTGAATTTTTTGGTATAAGGACTTCTACGAGGGTCATTCAATAGAAAATGTGAATTTTTCGGTATAAGGACTTCTACGAGGTCATTCAATAAAAAATGTGAATTTTTTGGTATAAGGACTTCTACGAGGGTCATTCAATAAAAAATGTGAATTTTTCGGTATAAGGACTTCTACGAGGGTCATTCAATAAAAAGGTGAATTTTTTAGTATAAGGACTTCTCATTACGAGGGTCATTCAATAAAAATGTGAATTTTTCGGTATGGGCATCACGAGGTCATTCAATAAAAATGTGAATTTTCGGTATAAGGACTTCACGAGGGTCATTCAATAAAAAAGGTGAATTTTTCGGTATAAGGACTTCTACGAGGGTCATTCAATAAAATGTGAATTTTCGGTATAAGGACTTCTACGAGGGTCATTCAATAAAAAGGTGAATTTTTCGGTATAAGGACTTCTACGAGGGTCATTCAATAAAAGGTGAATTTTTGGCATAAGGACTTCTGATGAGGGTCTAATGAAAAATGTGAATTTTTCGGTATAAGGACTTCTACGAGGGTCATTCAATAAAACATGAATTTTTTGGTATAAAGGACTTACGAGGGTCATTCAATAAAAATGGAATTTTCGGTATAAGGACTTTCTACGAGGGTCATTCAATAAAAAAGGTGAATTTTTTGGTATAATGACTTCTACGAGGGTCATTCAATAAAATGGTGAATTTTTCGGTATAAAGACTTCTACGAGGGTCATTCAATAAAAAGGTGAATTTTTCGGTATAAGGACTTCACGGTGGTCATTCACAAATAAGGTGAATTTTTCGGTATAAGGACTTCTACGAGGGTCATTCAATAAAAAATGAATTTTTCGGTATAAGGACTTCTACGAGGGTCATTCAATAAAAAAGGTGACCTTTTCGCATAAGGATCTTCACGAGAGTCATTCAATAAATAAGGTGAATTTTTCGGTATAAGGACTTCACGAGGGTCATTCAATAAATAAGGTGAATTTTTCGGTATAAGGACTTCACGAGTGGTCATTCAATAAATAAGGTGAATTTTTCGGTATAAGGACTTCTACGAGGGTCATTCAATAAAAAAGGTAACTTTGCGAGCATGACTTTCACCAGGGTCATTCAATAAAAAAGGTGAATTTTTCGGTATAAGGACTTCTACGAGGGTCATTCAATAAAAAGGTGAATTTTTCGGTATAAGGACTTCTACGAGGGTCATTCAATAAAAAAGGTGAATTTTTCGGTATAAGGACTTCTACGAGGGCCATTCAATAAATAAGGGAAATTTTTCGGTATAAGGACTTCTACGAGGGTCATTCAATAAATAAGGTGAATTTTTCGGTATAAGGACTCTACGAGGGTCATTCAATACAAAATGTGAATTTTTTGGTATAAGGACTTTACGAGTGGTCATTCAATAAAAAATGTGAATTTTTTGGTATAAGGACTTCTACGAGTGGTCATTCAATAAAATGTGAATTTTTCGGTATAAGGACTTCTACGAGTGGTCATTCAATAAAAAAGGGTGAATTTTTTGGTATAAGGACTTTCACGAGGGTCATTCAATAAAAAATGTGAATTTTTCGGTATAAGGACTTCTACGAGGGTCATTCATTAAAAATGTGAAATTTTCGGTATAAGGACTTCTACGAGGGTCATTCAATAAAAATGTGAATTTTTTGGTATAAGGACTTCTACGAGGGTCATTCAATAAAAATGTGAATTTTTTGGTATAAGGACTTCTACGAGGTCATTCAATAAAAGGTGAATTTTTCGGTATAAGGACCTACGAGGTCATTCAATAAAAAAGGGTGAATTTTTTGGTATAAGGATCATTGCGAGGGTCATTCAATAGAAAATGTGAATTTTTCGGTATAATAATTTTACGAGGGTCATTCAATAAAATGTGAATTTTTTGGTATAAGGACTTCTACGAGGGTCATTCAATAAAAATGTGAATTTTTCGGTATAAGGACTTCTACGAGGGTCATTCAATAAAAAAGGTGAATTTTTTAGTATAAGGACTTCTACGAGGTCATTCAATAAAAAATGTGAATTTTTCGGTATAAGGACTTCTAGAGGTCATTCAATAAAAATGTGAATTTTTCGGTATAAGGACTTCTACGAGGGTCATTCAATAAAAGATTTTCGGTATAAGGACTTCTACGAGGAATTCATTCAATAAAAAATATGAATTTTTCGGTATAAGGACTTCTACGAGGTCATTCAATAAAAAAGGTGAATTTTTCGGTATAAGGACTTCTACGAGGTCATTCAATAAAAAAAGGTGAATTTTTTGGTATAAGGACTTCTACGAGGGTCATTCAATAGAAAATGTGAATTTTCGGTATAAGGACTTCTACGAGGGTCATTCAATAAAACATGTGAATTTTTGGTATAAGGACTTCTACGAGGTCATTCAATAAAAAATGTGAATTTTCCACGGTATAGGGACTTCTACGAGGTCATTCAATAAAAAAGGTGAATTTTTGGTATAATGACTTCTACGGTCATTCAATAAAAATGGTGAATTTTTCAGTATAAAGACTTCTACGAGGTCATTCAATAAAAAAGGTGAATTTTTCGGTATAAGGACTTCTACGAGGGTCATTCAATAAATAAGGTGAATTTTCGGTATAAGGACTTCTACGAGGATCATTCAATAAAAAATGAATTTTTCGATATAAGGACTTCTACGAGGGTCATTCAATAAAAAAGGTGAATTTTTCGGTATAAGGACTTCTACGAGAGTCATTCAATAAATAAGGTGAATTTTTCGGTATAAGGACTTCTACGAGGGTCATTCAATAAATAAGGTGAATTTTTCGGTACTTGGACTTCTACGAAGGTCATTCAATAAATAAGGTGAATTTTTCGGTATAAGGACTTCTACGGGGGTCATTCAATAAAGGTGAATTTTTCGGTATGGAGACTTCTACGAGGGTCATTCAATAAAAAAGGTGAATTTTTCGGTATAAGGACTTCTACGAGGGTCATTCAATAAAAAAGGTGAATTTTTCGGTATAAGGACTTCTACGAGGGTCATTCAATAAAGAGTGAATTTTTCAGTATAAGGACTTCTACGAGGGCCATTCAATAAATAAGGTGAATTTTTCGGTATAAGGACTTCTACGAGGGTCATTCAATAAATAAGGTGAATTTTCCGGTATAAGGACTTCTACGAGGTCATTCAATAAAAAATTGGTACGGTATAAGGACTTCTACGAGGGTCATTCAATAAAAAATGTGAATTTTTTGGTATAAGGACTTCTACGAGGGTCATTCAATAAAAAAGGTGAATTTTTCGGTATAAGGACTTCTACGAGGGTCATTCAATAAAAAGGTGAATTTTTTGGTATAAGGACTTCTACGAGGGTCATTCAATAGAAAATGTGAATTTTTCGGTATAAGGACTTTCACGAGGTCATTCGTAAAAAGTAGCGAATTTTTTGGTATAGGTTCTACGAGGGTCATTCAATAAAAAATGTGAATTTTTCGGTATAAGGACTTCTACGAGGGTCATTCAATAAAAAGGTGAATTTTTTGGTATAAGGACTTCTACGAGGGTCATTCAATAAAAAATGTGAATTTTTCGGTATAAGGACTTCTACGAGGGTCTTTCAATAAAAATGTGAATTTTTCGGTATAAGGACTTCTACGAGGGTCATTCAATAAAGGTGAATTTTTCGGTATAAGGACTTCTACGAGGTCATTCAATAAAAAATGTGAATTTTTCGGTATAAGGACTTCTACGAGGGTCATTCAATAAAAAGGTGAATTTTTCGGTATAAGGACTTCTACGAGGTCATTCAATAAAAAAGGTGAATTTTTTGGTATAAGGACTTTCTACGAGGGTCATTCAATAGAAAATAAGATTTTTCGGTATAAGGACTTCTACGAGGGTCATTCAATAAAAATGTGAATTTTTTGGTATAAAGGACTTCTACGAGGGTCATTCAATAAAAAATGTGAATTTTCTAGTACGGGAACTTCTACGAGGGTCATTCAATAAAAAAATTGAATTTTTTGGTATAATGACTTCTACGAGGGTCATTCAATAAATAAGGTAGAATTTTCGGTATAAAGACTTCTACGAGGGGTGTTAGCCAAAAAAGGTGAATTTTTTTCAGTACCGAGGACTTCTACGAGGGTCATTCAATAAATAAGGTGAATTTTTCGGTATAAAAGTTTCACGAAAGTCATTCAATAAAAAAAGGTGAATTTTTCGGTATAAGGACTTCACGAAAGGGTCATTCAATAAAAAAGGTGAATTTTTCGGTATAAGGACTTCTACGAGGGTCATTCAATAAGTAAGGTGAATTTTTCGGTATAAGGACTTCTACGAGGGTCATTCAATAAATAGTGGAATTTTTCGGTATAAGGACTTCTACGAGGTCATTCAATAAATAAGGTGAATTTTTTCGGTATAAGGACTTCTACGAGGTCATTCAATAAAAAGAGTGAATTTTTCGGTATAAGGACTTCTACGAGGGTCATTCAATAAAAAAGGTGAATTTTTCGGTATAAGGACTTCTACGAGGGTCATTCAATAAAAAAGGTGAATTTTTTCGGTATAAGACTTCTACCCAGGGTCATTCAATAAAAAAGGTGAATTTTCAGGTAGGACTTCTACGAGGGCCATTCAATAAATAAGGTGATTTTTCGGTATAAGGACTTCTACGAGGGTCATTCAATAAATAAGGTGAATTTTCGGTATAAGGACTTCTACGAGGGTCATTCAATAAAGGTAGAATTTTTCGGTATAAGGACTTCTACGAGGGTCATTCAATAAAAAAGGTGAATTTTCCGGTATAAGGACTTCTACGAGGTCATTCAATAAAAAGGTGAATTTTTCGGTATAAGGACTTCTACGTGGGTCATTCAATAAGAAGGTGAATTTTTCGGTATAAGGACTTCTACGAGGGCCATTCAATAAATAAGGTGAATTTTTCAGTACCAGGACTTCTACGAGGGTCATTTAATAAATAAGGTGAATTTTTCGGTATAAGGACTTCTACGAGGGTCATTCAATAAAAAGGTGAATTTTTTCGGTATAAGGGCTTCGAGGTCATTCATCAAAGAATTGAATTTTTCGGTATAAGGACTTCTACGAGGGTCATTCAATAAATAAGGTGAATTTTCAGTATAAGGACTTCTACGAGGGTCATTCAATAAATAAGGTGAATTTTTCGGTATAAGGACTTCTACGAGGATCATTCAATAAAAAAGGTGAATTTTTCGGTATAAGGACTTCTACGAGGAATCATTCAATAAATAAGGTGAATTTTTCGGTATAAGGACTTCTACGAGGGTCATTCAATAAATAAGGTGAATTTTTCGGTATAAGGACTTCTACGAAGGTCATTCAATAAAAAATGTGAATTTTTCGGTATAAGGACTTCTACGAGGTCATTCAATAAATAAGGTGAATTTTTCGGTATAAGGACTTCTACGAGGTCATTCAATAATAAAAAGGTGAATTTTTCGGTATAAGGACTTCTACGAGGGTCATTCAATAAATAAGGGTGAATTTTTCGGTATAAGGACTTCTACGAGGTCATTCAATAAATAAGTGAATTTTCGGTATAAAGGACTTCTACGAGGGTCATTCAATAAAAAGGTGAATTTTTCGGTATAAGGACTTCTACGAGGGTCATTCAATAAAAAAGGTGAATTTTTCGGTATAAGGACTTCTACGAGGGTCCATTCCAATAAAAAGGTGAATTTTTTGGGGTATAAGGACTTCTACGAGGGTCATTCAATAAATAAGGTGAATTTTTCGGTATAAGGACTTCTACGAGGCCATTCAATAAATAAGGTGAATTTTTCGGTATAAGGACTTCTACGAGGGCCATTCAATAAATAAGGTGAATTTTTCGGTATAAGGACTTCTACGAGGTCATTCAATAAAAAAGGTGAATTTTTCGGTATAAGGACTTCTACGAGGGTCATTCAATAAAAAAGGTGAATTTTTCGGTATAAGGACTTCTACGAGGGTCATTCCAATAAATAAGGTGAATTTTTCGGTATAAGGACTTCTACGAGGGCCATTCAATAAATAAGGTGATTTTCCGGTATAAGGACTTCTACGAGGCCATTCAATAAATAAGGTGAATTTTTCGGTATAAGGACTTCTACGAGGGTCATTCAATAATAAGGTGAATTTTTCGGTATAAGGGACTTCTACAAGAGGATATTCAATAAATAAGGTGAATTTTTCGGTATAAGGACTTCTGGAATTATTTCAATAAAAAAAGGTGAATTTTTTCGAGTATAAGGACTTCTACGAGGGTCATTCAGTAAATAAGGTGAATTTTTCGGTATAAAGGACTTCTACGAGGTCATTCAATAAAAAATTGAATTTTTCGGTATAAGGACTTCTACGAGGTCATTCAATAAAAAATGTGAATTTTTCGGTATAAGGAGACTCTACGGGGTCATTCAATAAAAAAGGTGAATTTTTCGGTATAAGGACTTCTACGAGGGTCATTCAATAAAAAAGGTGAATTTTTCGGTATAAGGACTTCTACGAGGTCATTCAATAAATAAGGTGGGCCACTGGTATAAGGACTTCTGCGAGGTCATTCAATAAATAAGGTGAATTTTTCGGTATAGGACTTCTACGAGGTCATTCAATAAAAAAGGTGAATTTTTCGGTATAAGGACTTCTACGAGGGTCTTTCAATAAATAAGGTGAATTTTTCGGTATAAGGACTTCTACGAGGGTCATTCAATAAATAAGGTGAATTTTTCGGTATAAGGACTTCTACGAGATTCATTCAATAAAAAGGTGAATTTTTCGGCATAAGGACTTCTACGAGGTCATTCAATAAAAAAGATGAATTTTTCGGTAAGGACTTCTACGAGGGTCATTCAATAAAAGGTGAATTTTTCGGTATAAGGACTTCTACGAGGGTCATTCAATAAAAGGTGAATTTTTTGGTATAAGGACTTCTACGAGGGTCATTCAATAAAAAAGGTGAATTTTTCGGTATAAGGACTTCTACGAGGTCATTAAAAAAATAATGTGAATTTATCGGCATAGGACTTCTACGACGGTCATTCAATAAAAAAGGTGAATTTTTCGGTATAAGGACTTCTACGAGGTCATTCAATAAAAAAGGTGAATTTTCGGTATAAGGACTTCTACGAGGGTCATTCAATAAAAAGGAATTTTTCGGTACAGGACTTCTACGAGGTCATTCAATAAAAAAGGTGAATTTTTCGGTATAAGGACTTCTGAGGTCATTCAATAAATAAGGTGAATTTTCCGGTATAAGGACTTCTACGAGGTCATTCAATAAATAAGGTGAATTTTCGGTATGAGACTTCTGGTCCATTCAATAAATAAGGTGAATTTTTCGGTATAAGGACTTCTACGAGGGTCATTCAATAAATAAGGTGAATTTTTCGGTATAAGGACTTCTACGAGGGTCATTCAATAAATAAGGTGAATTTTTCGGTATAAGGACTTCTACGAGGGTCATTCAATAAAAAAGGTGAATTTTTCGGTATAAGGACTTCTAAAGAGGTCATTCAATAAAAAGGTGAATTTTTCGGCATAAGGACTTCTACGAGGTCATTCAATAAATAAGGTGAATTTTTCGGTATAAGGACTTCTACGAGTTCATTCAATAAATAAGGTGAATTTTTCGTTATAAGGACTTCTACGAGGGTCATTCAATAGATAAGGTGAATCTTTCGGTATAAGGACTTCTACGAGGGTCATTCAATAAATAAGGTGAATCTTTCGGTATAAGGACTTCTACGAGGGTCATTCAATAAATAGGTGAATTTTTCGGTATAAGGACTTCTACGGTCATTCAATAAGGTGAATTTTTTCGGTATAAAGGACTTCTACGAGGTCATTCAATAAATAAGTCATTTTTCGGTATAAGGACTTCTACGAGGGTCATTCAATAAATAAGGTGAATTTTTCGGTATGAGACTTCTACGAGGTCATTCAATAAAAAAATTGAATTTTTCGGTATAAGGACTTCTACGAAAGTCATTCAATAAAAAATGTGAATTTTTCGGTATAAGGACTTCTACGAGGTCATTCAATAAAAAAGGTGAATTTTTCGGCATAAGGACTTCTACGAGGGTCATTCAATAAATAAGGTGAATTTTTCGGTATAAGGACTTCAAAGGGATCATTCAATAAATAAGGTGAATTTTTCGGTATAAGGACTTCTACGAGGTCATTCAATAGATAAGGTGAATCTTTCGGTATAAGGACTTCTACGAGGTCATTCTAATAAATAAGGTGAATCTTTCGGTATAAGGACTTCTACGAGAGTCATTCAATAAATAAGGTGAATTTTTCGGTAAGGACTTCTACGAGGTCATTCAATAAAAAGGTGAATTTTTCGGTATAAGGACTTCTACGAGGGTCATTCAATAAATAAGGTGAATTTTTCGAGGGTATAAGGACTTCTACGAGAGGTCATTCAATAAATAAGGTGAATTTTTCGGTATAAGGACTTCTACAGAGATCATTCAATAAAAAAGATGAATTTTTCGGTATAAGGACTTCTACGAGGTCATTCAATAAAAAAGGTGAATTTTTCAGTATAAGGACTTCTGGGGTCATTCAATAAAAAAGGTGAATTTTCAGTATAAGGACTTCTACGAGGGTCATTCAATAAAAGATGAATTTTTCGGTATAAGGACTTCTACGAGGGTCATTCAATAAAAAAAGGTGAATTTTTTGGTATAAGGACTTCTACGGGGTCATTCAATAAAAAAGGTGAATTTTTCGGTATAAGGACTTCTACGAGGGTCATTCAATAAATAAGGTGAATTTTTCGGTATAAGGACTTCTACGAGAGTCATTCAATAAATAAGAGTGAATTTTTTCGGTATAAGGACTTCTACAGGGGTCATTCAATAAAGGGTGAATTTTCCGGTATAAGGACTTCTACGAGGTCATTCAATAAAAAAGGTGAATTTTTCGGTATAAGGACTTCTACGGTCATTCAATAAAAAAAAGTTGAATTTTTCGGTATAAGGACTTCTACAGGAATATTCAATAAAAAAGGTGAATTTTTCGGCATAAGGACTTCTACGAGGGTCATTCAATAAATAAGGTGAATTTTTCGGTATAGGGACTTCTACGAGGATCATTCAAATAATAAAGGTGAATTTTTCGGTATAAGGACTTCTACGAGGTCATTCAATAGATAAGGTGAATCTTTCAGTATAGGACTTCTGGTCATTCAATAAATAAGGTAGATCTTTCGGTATAAGGACTTCTACGAGGGTCATTCAATAAATAAGGTGAATTTTTTCGGTATAAGGACTTCTACGAGGGTCATTCAATAAAAAGGTGAATTTTCAGCGTTATAGGACTTCCCTACGAGGTCATTCAATAAATAAGGTGAATTTTCGGTATAAGGACTTCTACGAGGGTCATTCAATAAATAAGGTGAATTTTTCGGTATAAGGACTTCTACAGGGTCTTTCAATAAAAAAGATGAATTTTTCAGTATAAGGACTTCTACGAGGTCATTCAATAAAAAAGTGAATTTTTCGGTATAAGGACTTCTACGAGGGTCATTCAATAAAGGTGAATTTTTCGGTATAAGGACTTCTACGAGGGTCATTCAATAAAAAAAGTGAATTTTTCAGTATAAGGACTTCTACGAGGTCATTCAATAAAGGTGAATTTTTTGGTACAAGGACTTCTACGAGGGTCATTCAATAAAAAAGGTGAATTTTTCGGTATAAGGACTTCTACGAGGGTCATTGAATAAATAAGGTGAATTTTTCGGTATAAGGACTTCTACGAGGGTCATTCAATAAATAAGGTGAATTTTTCGGTATAAGGACTTCTACGAGGGTCATTCAATAAAAAAGGTGAATTTTTCGGTATAAGGACTTCTACGAGGGTCATTTAATAAATAAGGTGAATTTTTCGGTATAAGGACTTCTACGAGGGTCATTCAATAAATAAGGTGAATTTTTCGGTATAAGGACTTCTACGAGGGTCATTCAATAAAAAAGGTGAATTTTTCGGTATAAGGACTTCTACGAGGGTCATTCAATAAAAAAGGTGAATTTTTCGGTATAAGGACTTCTACGAGGGTCATTCAATAAAAAAGGTGAATTTTTCGGTATAAGGACTTCTACGAGGGTCATTCAATAAAAAAGGTGAATTTTTTGGTATAAGGACTTCTACGAGGGTCATTCAATAAAAAAGGTGAATTTTTCGGTATAAGGACTTCTACGAGGGTCATTCAATAAATAAGGTGAATTTTTCGGTATAAGGACTTCTACGAGGGTCATTCAATAAAAAAGGTGAATTTTTCGGTATAAGGACTTCTACGAGGGTCATTCAATAAAAAAGGTGAATTTTTCGGCATAAGGACTTCTACGAGGGTCATTCAATAAAAAAGGTGAATTTTTCGGTATAAGGACTTCTACGAGGATCATTCAATAAATAAGGTGAATTTTTCGGTATAAGGACTTCTACGAGGGTCATTCAATAGATAAGGTGAATCTTTCGGTATAAGGACTTCTACGAGGGTCATTCAATAAATAATGTGAATCTTTCGGTATAAGGACTTCTACGAGGGTCATTCAATAGATAAGGTGAATCTTTCGGTATAAGGACTTCTACGAGGGTCATTCAATAAATAAGGTGAATCTTTCGGTATAAGGACTTCTACGAGGGTCATTCAATAAATAAATTAAATTTTTCAGCATAAAATAAGATTCTATCTGTGTTAGAAGTCCTTATACCAAAAAATTCACCTTTTTTATTGTGTGACCCTCGTAGAAGTCCTTATACCGAAAAATTCACCTTTTTTATTGAATGACCCTCGTAAAAGTCCTTATACCAAAAAATTCACCTTTTTTTATTGTGCGACCCTCGTAGAAGTCCTTATACCGATAAATTCACCTTTTTTATTGAATGACCCTTGTATTTTGGACTACAGTTTGATTTTTTTTTAAGTTGTAAGTAATAATCCCTCCTTATTCCAAAATTCAAACTGAAATTGTTATTAATAATTTTGGAATTTTTTGCCTTATTTTCATTTTATATGTTTGATTATATTTTCTTTGTCCCCAGCTCCTCGTTTCTGTCTCAAACTTTCTGTTTATTTTAAAATTTGTAAACAATATTTTCAAAATACAAAATGAATTCAGTAAATTTGAAAACATGAATAGAAATGGGGTGTAAGACAAGGATGTGTCTTCTGACCAGAATTATAAGTCCTATCTGTATCGGAATGATCATTCTAGTGAGAAAACACATCGTCGTTTCGAGTTAAGTCGTTCGGAATCATACGCGCTTTTGTCAAAAAATAAAAACCAAATTCAAATAATTTTATTCGACTTTTATCAGCCACACATATTGAAGTCGTAATATTACAAGAAAAGCTTTAAAATGCACATAAAATCATGTTACTATATCAGATTCCTATTAAAAAGCGTATTGGACAACAACAGCCAGAATCTGCTGTTGTTGTCCAATACGCTTTTTAATAGGAATCTGATATAAATAAGATGTAAATAAACAAATTGAATGTAAATATTGGTAAATCTGAACTTATTTATAAATGGAACTTTGTCTGTATGTGCGTGTCTCTGTGTGTGTGTCCGTTACCTATAGACTCCGAAACGGCTGAACCGATTTTCTTGAAAATTTACACAGTTGTACTATAAGCGTCTGCGAGTGTTCTTATCTAGGTTTTGGATCGAGGTACCTCCGATAAATATCGAAAATCGATAATCGAAAAAATCGGGTTATAGAAGGAGTGGTCCGATTTTAATCAAATTTGATACACTCATAGAAAAGACATAAAAACGATATTCAGAAGTTTCAAGCTTGCAGTTCTTACAATATTGCAAAAAATCGATAATATATATATATATATAAGGCAAGATGTTTGTGTGTGTGTCTCTTTATCTTCCTGTATGTCTGTATTTTTTCAGCCCTTTTATTTTAGTTTTTGCTTCGGGTTTGGCTCTAAGTAGGTATAATTGCAGTTCTTAGTCTCAGCCATGATATAATTATCAATGTAGTATCTGTGTACTTTGACTAAATTTGTTTTGTATTTGCAATCTAGGACACGCAATGAGGAAGGAGAGCCTGGAGAACTGATACTGACTAGCTAGATAGAAGGAAAGAGAGACAGAGGAAGGCAGTGGATAACATATTTGCAGGGCCTGATCAGGTGGTTGACAGAACGGGGGTTGACAGGAGTAACAGGAACAAACATACTAAGATCCACAAGGGATAGGGAGACATGGAGAACCATGATCGCCTTCGTCCTGAAGGGACAGGGCACATAGAAGAAGAATTTTAATTAACACTGATATTCAAGTATCAGAATGCTGGCCTAGTGTATATGTCACTTGCCTGTTGAACACCAGGTTCAATGTTCTGGACGAGATGCACTTGATAACTTTATAAATCTCATTTTCGTTTAAGTTATGAAGAGAATAACAACTCTTTTGTGTGTGTGTGTGTGTGTGTGTGTGTGTGGTCTTCAGCTTTTTCATATTTAGGATTTGTCTTAAACTTTAGCTATTGAATTTTTTTTCTATTGCTTTCTCAAAAATACTTTCTCTTGTAGGTGATCAATGGTCTTATGTCACGTCCTGATTGGCGAAAGGCTCTGAAAATTCCTATTGGTTGCATTCCGGCAGGTTCTGGAAATGCTCTCTGCTGTTCAATAAATTATTCTGCAGGGTAAATAACCTTCCTTTACTTTCTTCTGAAATTTATTTTTTGTGATTACATCTGAGAAGGTACTGTCACTTTTCATTGTCACTGTATTTAATTTATCAATGTCCATTTCTAACACCATTTCTCTGGCTTCAAGTAAATTTCGATTTAAGCCATTTTTCGACTTAAATCATCTCTCCTGGAACAAATTACCGATGTAAGGTGAGGTATAACTATACAGTGAGGCGATTCTGAGATAATTTCCTGTAAAATCTTTCTTGAAACCTTATCATAGGTTCACCCAAACCTTGTCAGTTAAAGTGAATAAACAGCATTATTTGCGAACCGTCGGTGGTAAGCTAACGCGAAGTCGCAAGTCATCGTAACCGCGCGCTTGAGTATAGTAACCGTGTTCAAACACTCAATCACGTCAGATGATGCGCACTCTCCCAGAAAGTAAGGTCCGCTCAATATAGCTGCACTGTAAGCCACAGGTGGGCTCTGTGGGTGTTTAACAAAAATCTACCTGAGCAGGCTTCTGCAAGAGGGATTGCCTAGCCTCCCTAGAAGGTGAGTATCTTCGAATACGAGCGGCCAGCCTTTATTATATATCTGAGAAAATTAGAAGTCCTACCAGGATTTATTATTGGCGGCCACAATCTTAAGATATGCAGATGACACGGTGCTGATAGCAGACATAGAAATTAAACTTTATGAACCCTTACAGAATGTAGTGAAGGAAAGCAAGAAGAAAGGACTAAGCATCAATTGCAAAATGACAGAATGTATGGTTGTCAGTAAAAGGAACAGTCTAAAATGCAAACTGGAGATACCAAAATCAAACATGTACAACAATTTAACTATCCGGAAAGCGTTTCAAAACAGGATGAAATATGTGACACTGAAATCCGAAGTCACACCGGGATAGTGAAATATGCTTTCTAAAAGCTAAAGAAAGCATAAAGAAAACGGAAACAAAGAAAAGAATACTGAACTGTGATGTAATATCAGTCCTGCTTTATGACAGCGAATGCTGGACAATTTCCTCACAAACGAAGAAGAGAATTGAAGCAACAGAAATGTGGTTCTACAGAAGGATGCTGAGAATACCATGCATCGAACATGTGAGTAACGACAAAATTTATGAAAAAATCGAGTCAAGAAGGACACTTATACTTAACATCAGGAAGAGATTGTTAAAATGTCTAAGGTATATAATGAGGAAAGAGGGCTTGGAAAATATCATACTCACAGGACAGATTGAAAGAAAGAGGGTCATCAGAATATAACCCATAACCTACATGGCGATAACAAAGATGAAATTTATTAAAATCTACAAATGGCAGGAAAATGTGGAGAGCCATCATCGCCAACGTCACAAAAGGTCATGGTACAAAGAAGAAGACAAAGAAAAAAAACGAAGAAGACGACAACGAAGAAGACGATAAAAGAAGACAAGGAAGAAGAAGAAGACGAAGAGAAGAAAAAACGAAGAAGACGTCGAAGATGAAGAAGAGAAGAAAAAGAAGAAGAAAATAACGAAGAGAAAAAACGAAGACGACGAAGAAGAAGACAAAGAAGAAGATGAAGAAGAGAAGAAAAAACAAAGAAGACGACGACGAAGAAGAAGAAGACGAAGAAGATATGAAAAACGAAGAAAAATAGGACGAAGAAGAAGAAGAGAAAAATGAAGGCGAAGAAGAAGAGAAGAAAAAAACGAACAAGACGACTACGAAGAAGACGAAGAAGAAGATGAAGAAAAGAAGAAAAACGAAGAAGACGACGAAGACGAAGAAGTAGAAAAAGATGAAGAAGAAAATAAGAAAAACGAAGAAGAGGAGGACAAAGAAGAAGATGAAGAAGAAAACGAAAAAGAAAAAAAAGCGAAGACGACGAAGAAGACTACGGAGAACAAGAAGACGAAGAAGAAAAGAAAAAACGAAGACGACGAAGAAGCAAAAGACGAAGAGACAAAAAACGAAGAAGACGATGAAGAAGACGACGAAGAAGAAGATAAGAAGATGAAGAAGAAAAAAAAGAAAAACGATGAAGAATACAAGGAAGAAGACGACGAAGAAGAAAAAGAAGAAGAAGATAAAAAGAAGAAGACGACAAAGACGAGGACGATGAAGGAGAAGACGAAGAAGAGAAGAAAAACGATGAAGACAACGAAGAAGAAGATGAAGAAGAAAATGACGAAGAAAATGAAGAAAAAGATGAAAAGCAAACGACAAAGAAGATAAAGACGAAGTAGAAGAAGAAAAAGACGATGAAGAAGACGACGAAAAAGAAGAAGCCGAAAAAAGAAAAGAAGACAAAGATGAAAAAGAAGTTTGTATAAAAGTTTTTTTTCGTTTTTTTCTTAATCTTATTTTCGATTGCTTTTTTGCCTGTTATCTTTGTTCAGCATTAGAGTATAGAGGGCACAACCTCCCAACGCTGCAAATGCTGTTTCATTACCAAGTAGTTATTATGGTGTGGAAGAAGATGGTAAGGAAGCCAGATTTGTCATGTTTTACTTGTTTTGTCTTGATCGTATTTCATCTTGGTTATCTTTTTTCTTGTTTATCTTGTTTTATCTTGATTTTACTCTCGATTGCTTTTTGATTGTTCTTTGATATTGGTTCAACTATTTCAATATTATCAACGTTGTGTTTCCATAAGTTTATAACTTTATTTGATCTTGTTTCTCTTTTGAGCTTACATCTTTCATATTATCGATGACATTTCTTATATATGTGAAAGATTAAAAATATCAATAACTACACACGCGCCCTCTCTTTATAGATAGATAGATAGATAGATAGATAGATAGATAGATAGATAGATAGATAGATAGATAGATGGATAGATATGAATAGTCTAAGATAGATAGATAGATAGATAGATAGATATGAAAGAACTTAGATATATATTAACAGACTTAGATAGATATGAACAGAGATAGATAGATAGATAGATAGATAGATAGATAGATAGATAGATAGATAGATAGATAAATAGATATGAATAGTCTAAGATAGATAGATAGATAGATAGATAGATAGATAGATAGATAGATAGATAGATAGATAGATCTGAAGAAACTTAGATATATATGAACAGACTTAGATATATATGAACAGACTTAGATAGATAGATAGATAGATAGATAGATAGATAGATAGATAGATAGATAGATATGAATAGTCTAAGATAGATAGATAGATAGATAGATAGATAGATAGATAGATATGAAAGAACTTAGATATATATTAACAGACTTAGATAGATATGAACATAGATAGATAGATAGATAGATAGATAGATAGATAGATATGAAATATGAAAGAACTTAGATATATATTAACAGACTTAGATAGATATGAACAGAGATAGATAGATAGATAGATAGATAGATAGATAGATAGATAGATATGAATAGTCTAAGATAGATAGATAGATAGATATGAAAGAACTTAGATATATATTAACAGACTTAGATAGATATGAACAGAGATAGATAGATAAATAGATATGAATAGTCTAAGATAGATAGATAGATAGATAGATAGATAGATAGATAGATAGATCTGAAGAAACTTAGATATATATGAACAGACTTAGATATGAACAGAGATAGATAGATAGATAGATAGATAGATAGATAGATAGATAGATATGAAAGAACTTATATATATATTAACAGACTTAGATAGATATGAACATAGATAGATAGATAGATAGATAGATAGATAGATAGATAGATATGAATAGTCTAAGATAGATAGATAGATAGATAGATAGATAGATAGATAGATAGATAGATATGAAAGAACTTAGATATATATTAACAGACTTAGATAGATATGAACAGAGATAGATAGATAGATAGATAGATAGATAGATAGATAGATAGATAGATAGATATGAAGAAACTTAGATATATATATGAAGAAACTTAGATATATATGAACAGACTTAGATAGATAGATAGATAGATAGATAGATAGATAGATAGATAGATAGATAGATAGATAGATGAAAACGGCACATGACCTACCTAGTGAGCTTGAGGTAAATAATGGCGGAACAAGATTTAGGAGAGATAAAGAAAAAAATTTGTAAGAGCTACATATGAGAGAAAATTGTGGCGAGCCCTGATCGCCAACGTCATGAGGTACATAAAAAGATCGTCATAAAACAATGCTGATTTCTCTATAATTCTTTTCTGTCAATCTATTTCATTATTCTTTATCTCTCTCTCTCTCTCTCTCTATATATATATATATATATATATATATGTGTGTGTGTGTGTGTGTGTGTGTGTGTGTGTGTGTGTTAGGATGATAGAAAAACTTACTAAAAAGGTAATTAAATCTCCTTTGTCGGCTGTATTTAATAAAAGTTGTTTGAAAGAAATTTTGCTTCCCAAGTATGCATTAATATATATTATTAATAATTAATATAATTATATTTCTTAATTCCAACAAACGTAAAAGTCTTAGAATGGTGGAAAAACTTAATAAAAATTAATTAAATCTTCCTTGTCAGCCGTATTTAATGGAACATATATATATATATATATATATATATATAGAGAGAGAGAGAGAGAGAGAGAGAGAGAGAGGGTGTCCATAAAGTCTGTGTGCACTATAAAAAATTTATAACTGTATTTGTATTTGCGATACAAATAATCTGTAAAAAATGTTATGAAGTTTAATGTTTCAACAAGATTTCTTTTTATAATCGTGTCGCCCCAGGGAAGGTATTTTACTGCCACTGTTGAGCAGGGGGTTACATAGGAGGTATGTTATGAAAAAGAGTGACACGTTACAGGGAGTGTTAGGAAGAGGGTAGGAGAAGGATGAGAATACTGCTGAGAGTGTAGTGGACGAAGAAAGAAGCATGAGAGAGAGAGGGCGGAGAAAGAGAGAGAGGAAGCAAGTTAGTGAGATAGTAGATGACTTCTTGAAGTTTGTAGCTGTCGGGAAAGTAAATAAACGAAAGGGGATTCCACAGGCGGGAAGTGCGAGAAAAGAAGCTGATGGAGTAGAATTTGCGTTTACAATTTATTGGTTTCACAGTAAAAAGGTGGGACCTAGTTGCTAATCTTGTGGCTCGAGCAAATTCATGTATAGTGGGTACCAGTGAGCTAAGTTCATCTGAGCAGAAGCCATGAAAGTATTTGTAGAAGAGACACAGGGAAGCCACATTGTGCCGGTGAGAAAGTGACTGTATCTGAGCTGCCAAGTTGGGATCGATCACATTACAGATTCTCCGTTGGATTTTGTCAAGGACCCCTAGGTGGATAGCAGGGGCACCCGACCAGATATGGCAGCAGTATTCATTGCACGGGCTGATGATGGAGCTCCTTGTCACTTTGATCTGCGTGTTTGACAATTTCTAAATCCTAACAGATGAATCGGAAGGGGTGGACTATTTTATTGGCCTCTACGTTCACCAGATTTGACTCCATTAGAATGTTTGTATAGGAACATATGAAAACAATTGTGTATGCAACCAAACCTAGTTCATTAGAAGATTTGATAGCTAAAATAACTAATGTGATTTCAGGCATTACTGTAAATCAGTTGGCAAATGTTTTCCGTGAACTGCAAAATCGTATTATCCTTTGTACTGCTAATGATGGAGGACATGTGGAAACTTAAATAAAATTTCAATAAAACCTTTAAAATATACATTTCTTTCTTTCTAATCTTTTTACAAATTATTTCTATCGCAAATACAAATAAAGTTAGACATTTTTTAAAGTGCTCACGAACTTTATAGACACCCTATATATATATATATATATATATATATATATATATATATATATATATATACAGTACTGTGCAAAAGTATTAGGACAAGAACTATTTTATATTTTATGATGTATTGACAGAAAATAATTTAACAAGAAAAATACTTCTTACAAAATAAATTTAATATTTAGTATAATAGCATTTTGCTTTGATCACAGCCTTCATTCTGTCAGGCGTTGACATCACAAGCTTCTTCCAATGTATTTAATGGTGTCTCCTGCCAAGCAGTTCGTATTTATTCCCAAATAACGCGAAGTAACATTAGATTTATCAATTTTTTTATCCAAAATATCCCACAGATGTTCAATAGGATTGAGATCAGGGCTTTGTGGAGGCCAATTCAAATTCCGAAGACTTCTTTCCTCCTCCTTTTTAGTTAAATAATTCTTACAAAAGTTTGGCTTTTCACCCTGCATTTAAATTTCAGTGATGTTTTTAGGAAAAATCACCCCTGTCCTAATACTTTTGTACACTACCGGTAGTGTGCAAAAGTGTTAGGACAGGGGTGATTTTAAACTTTATTTTGATGCCTCATAAGAGATAAAATAGTTCTTGTCCTAATACTTTTGCACAGTAATATATATATATATATATATATATATATATATATATATATATATATTTCTAAACATATACTGTTAAATATAAGAGACAATGAAAGTCTATTATGTTTAATCATGAGCCGTTCTAAACATCGTTATCTTTCTACTAGACCGGTTACCATCCAGAGCTATAGAACCCAGCCTGTTTTGCTATTTATCCATAGCTGGGTAGAGAAGTCAGTCAGTCTGTTAAGTGCCATACGTGATACACGCTTTGGGCGATCATGTCTCGAAAGAGACATGACTGACAGGGCAAAAGATTATCCCGCAGTATGCTACCATTGCTTTCTGCGGTAGACTGGTTTCCAGCCAAGGCTATAGAACCCAATCTGTTTTATTATTTAACCCATAACTTGATGGAAAAAACAGATTAATACCTTTCCCAAGGGTATTTGTGCATAAGTGAATGCAAGGAATTCGAACTCGGCACCGCCGATTTGTTGTTCTGAGTCGATATCCACTGCACCACAAGGCAAATCACTAGTGGAGAAAAGATGGCAGTGAATGCTGGATAATATCATCAAAGATGAAGGAAAACCTCGAAGCAACTGAAATGTGGTTCTACAGAAGGATGCTGCGAATATAATGGCTCGAGCATGTGAGCAATGATGAGGTCTTGGAAATGATGAGGTCTTGGAAATGATGAGGTCTTGGAAATGATGAGGTCTTGGAAATGATGAGGTCTTGGAAATGATGGAAACGAAAAAGAAATTAATACTGAGCATCAGGAAGAGACAGCTGACGTTTCTGGGACATGCAATGAGGAAAGAGGGCTTGGAGAACCTGATGCTAACAGGTCAGATAGAGGGGAAAAGAGACAGGGGGAGCAGCGGATGACATATTTGAAGGAGCTGATCAGGTGGATGACGGAACGAGGGTTGCGAGGTGTAACAGGAGAAAGTGTGCTAAGAGCAACCAGCGATAGAGAAACGTGGAAAGCCATGATAGCCACATCCTGAAAGGACAGGGCACATACAAGATATTCTGGACTCTCCCGTCGCTTTCGACGTATGAAGATCAAGCAGTCCCTGGAAAAGCCAACAGCCAGTCTACCCGCCAACTACACATAGAACCAAGAAGACGTTTTGGAAGAATAGGCTACTGAAAGAACACGGTACATCGAAGAAGAGGATAGTTTCTAAATACAAAGTGATTTTTATTGTCTCAGATTGCAGCATTTATTAAAAAATTTTGAGCAAAGCCTGTCATATCCGAATTAACTTTCATATTTTGGCAACTCACCAAATAACAAAGTGAGTCCACGTTTTAAATTTTTCTTATTGAATGGTCACCACCTAAGTGTTTCAATCATAACACCCAGGTTTGGATTTTACAGGGATACCATGGACACCGACATAGAAAGGTAAAAGGTACACTACCGGTCATAATTATTAGGCCACCCCAGTTTTTTAAAAGAAATGATGTATTGCATACCATTTTTAGTATTTATTGTCAAGTGGATAATTTTAAATGAAAATAGAATGGTTCTTTTGTTGTTATTACTTTGCAAATTTTTACAAGGCAAAATAGCGACAATTTACTCATCGCACCCTGTATACTTGCTATATATATATATATATATGCACTGCCAGCCATAATTATTAAACCACCCCAGTTTCTTAAAAGAAATGATGTATTTCATACTATTTTTAAGTGGACAATTCTAAATGAAAATAGAATACCTTTTTTTGTTATTATTACTTTGCAAACATTTACAAGGCAAGGAAGCAAAGATGAACTCGTCAGAATCATCCTAAATTTTCTTCATTCTTTCATTGATCAAAATGCAACATATGCAATTATTAAATATTTATAAATTCATTTAATGCCCATGTTATTGTGCAATATTAACAAAAGAACCATTTTATTTCCATTTACAATTATTCACTTGGCAATAAATACTAAAAAATAGTATGAAATACATCATTTTTTTAAAACACTGCGGTGGCATAATAATTATGGCCGTAGTATAGTTTTATCTCGATATCAAATATTTCTGTTTGATACACCAACTGATAGTTGCTTTTGAAGTTTGGTCTTCTAAGTTGCATCCACTTTAATCAAAAGGGGAGAGGAAGCTAAGGGATTTTCATGGATTAAGAGGTAACAAAGCCGGAAATAGGTTATATCCGGGTGCTAGTCTATATAAACAGTCATACTTAGGATCGGGTAGAGTTCTGGTCTGTCGTTGACGAGAGACGGATGTGTCCGTGTCAGTGTCCCTGGCACTGCTCTGAAGCCTACTTTTCGTATTGTCACCCACCATGTCGAAATGGAGAGATGGGTAAGGAGTTCGTAGGGAGAAAAAGCTGGCAAAGACGAAGTTGTCTAAAGTATCAGATACCTAACCTAGCAAACCGCTTGCATACGGACAGGTAATGAATTGAGTAGATATACAAAGATAGAAAGAGGCGTAAGACAGGGATGTGTCTTTTCATTGTATCTGTTCAACTTGTACAGCGAGAATATTTTGAGGACCCTAGAAGTTATGCCTGGATTCGTAATCGGAGGCCACAGTTTAAACAACCTAAGGTACGCAGATGATACAGTGCTGATAGCAGACACAGAAAGGAAGCTACAAGACCTCCTACAGAAGGTAACAGAAGAAAGTAACAATAAATAACGAGAAATAAACTGCACGAAAACCGAATGCATGGTCATCAATACAAAGGGCAACCCAAAATGCCAAATACAGGTCGGGGACACCAGAATCAAGCAGGTACAAAAATTTAAATACCTGAGAAGCGTTATAACAGAAGACGGAAAGTGCGACACAGTGATCCGAAGGCAAATTGGCATGGCGAAAGAAGTATTCCAGAAGTTGAGTAAGGTATTAAGAAACAGGACAATTTCGCTAGAAACAAAGAAAAGACTACTGGATTGCATTGTGTTGTCCGTTCTTCAATATGGCAGTGAATGCTGGACAATACCATCAAAGATGAAGGGAAAACTTGAAGGAACTGAAATGTGGTTCTACAGAAGGATGCTGCGAATATCATGGATCGAGCATGTGAGCAATGATGAAGTCTTGGAAATGATAGAAACAAAAAGGAAATTAATACTGAGCATCAGGAAGAGATAGCAATGAGGAAGGAGGGCTTGGAGAATCTGATGCTAACAGGCCAGATAGAGGGGAAAAGAGACCAGGGAAAGCAACGGATGACATATTTGAAGGACCTAATCAGGTGGATGACGGAACGAGGATTGCATGGCGTAACAGAAGGCGTGCTCAGAGCCACCAGGGATAGGGAAAAGTGGAAGGCTATCATCGCCTACGTCCTGAAGGGACAAGGCACATAGAAGAAGAAGAACTTAACCACTGAACGAGCACAAATAAATCTCTTATATGGGAAACAGGGTTTGCGATCTTATTTCTCGACGTAGCGTTTGTCTTTCATCAAGTTACCTAGTGAGCATGCGCCTTTTCCCAGCTGTGGGTGCATACCGACGGATCGAAAATCGAAATACAACGTGGTGGAGGGGGGGGGGCGGTAATTATTAGTCGATCGGTGGGAAGCTTGGGTTAGAATCGCTTTTACAACCATACTTGATTAGATAAGTAGATGATTTCTTGATAATATCAGCCCGGGGAGACGATATTAACGTAAGGTATCACTGAGAACTGCTTGCAAATCATAAGACCGTTTTTTTATGAAGTTAATTGAAACTAAATGCTCCTAATGACATCCGCCAATAATGCTGGAACGAACATTTTGCGTAGCACAATCAATGTTTTCAAAATACGCATAGTTTCACACAGTAGCAAGTTAATTAGGCAATTATAATCTTGAAGTTAAATACTCATACAAGTAAAAGTCTCCAAGGGGAAGTCGACTACCTTGAAATAGACTCGACAATCACGCTTCCATGACCATCGGCGTATTTGTAAAGAAAATTTCTTTTTGCTTTTTTTTGTAGGAACATTTAGGTCTTCATTAAAACCAGCCGAGCCTGAGGAATGTGTGCATTAACAAGGGGCTTCTTTCGAGCAGAGCGGTCAAGAAGAAAACACTGATTAACAAGATTAATAATCGCTGCAAAATTCATAGATAAAAAACAATATACCCGCACGCACGCACGCACGCACACACACACACACACACACACACACACACACACATATATATATATATATATATATATATATATATATAAACGAATCGGGCTCAAATACGGAGAAGAATTCAATATAATTATAGCAGGATAAGGAACAAAAAAGAAATGTATATAAAATTTGAAACGTTTCCACATAGATAGATAGATAGATAGATAGATAGATATGGACAGACTTAGATAGATAGATAGATAGATAGATAGATAGATAGATAGATAGATAGATAGATAGATATGGACAGACTTAGATAGATAGATATGGACAGACTTAGATAGATAGATAGATGGACAAGATTAGATAGATAGATAGATGGACAAGATTAGATAGATAGATAGATAGATAGATAGGGACAAGATTAGATAGATAGATAGATAGATAGATAGATAGATAGATAGATAGATAAAGTAGTCCGATGAAAGAAGCTTGTCGGATAAAGTAATAATAATAATACTGATCAGATTACTAATTACTGATAAGCGTTGTCTATTCGCCGGCCTTTGACCAAAAAGGAAGCACGATCAGAAAAGATGTAAAAATCGGTATTCTTCTAGCCGACCTTCTCTCAACGAGAAATAAACCGGGTCTTTTTGTGAAGATGGGAATTTTTCCACACATTTTATATTAATGATGACATTTATTAGTTTGAAGATAGTTATTTGCCTCTATTAGAGTCGTCGAAAGCTTTTTGGGAAAACTGTTCTGCAAAGCCTTCTACAAAACCAATCCAATTGTAATAGTCCTCACGTATATATATATATATATATATATATATATATATATATGAAATAAAAATCTTAATCGTAGTACCTTGTCAGTCGTCTTTAATAAATATATATATATATATATGGCTGTGTGTGTGTGAGGGGGGGGGAGCCGCATGACTATTTAGTTATCATGCCTGAATCTCTCCTCCTACGAATGAAATGTAAAACTGACCGTCGTCATACAGAGTTGATACCTATATACATGCCAACTATATATATTAGGCTATCCTGAATATAATTTTTGATTTTAGAATAAACGTTTTAATTGTAATAGTTGCACAAAAATATATTACCCATTCCTAATGATTAAAGTGTCGTAATTCTTAATTTTATATCAATCTCTTTCAGAATTTAACATTATCTTGTTAAGAAGAAAAAGAAGACATCCGTTTACTTTGGATGAGTTCAAATTTGTTTATAATCCAGTTTATTATAGTAAAAACTGTTTTATATATATATATATATATATATATATATATATATATTATCTTTGTAAATATTATAGTAAAGACCGTTTATATATATATATATATATATATATATATATATATATATATATATATATATATTCTGTTACGCTTAGAGAGAGAGAGAGAGAGAGACAATACCGAGGGAGTGTCGGCTCATTTTTTTCACGGCACGAGTCCAATTTTTTGTTAATAATCTAAACTTATTTATAAATGGAACTTTGTGTGTGTGTGTGTGTGTGTGTGTGTGTGTGTGTGTGTGTGTGTGTGTGTGTGTGTGTGTGTTTGTTTGTGTGTGTCCGTCCGTTACCTATAGACTTCGAAACGGCTGAACCGATTTTCTTGAAAATTTACACAGTTGTACGATAAGCGTCTGCGAGTGTTCTTAGCTAGGTTTTGTGTTGAGGTACCCACGATAAATATCGAAAATCGATAATCGAATAATTCGGGTTATAGAAGGAGTGGTCCGATTTTAATCAAATTTCATACACTCATAGACAAAGACATAAGAAACGATATTCAGAAGTTTCAAGGTTGCAATTCTTACAATAGTGCAAAAAATCGATAATATATATATATATAAAAGGCAAGATGTTTGTGTGCATGTCTGTTTATCTGCCTGTATGTCTGTATTTTTCAGCCCTTTTATTTTAGTTTTTCCTTCGGGTTTGTCTCTAATTAGGTATAATTGTAGTTCTTAGTCTCAGCCATGATACTATTTACTCAGAGGAGTAAAAAATTCAGTTTACAACGAAAAAACTTATCTGATATCGATACCAGGAAATCGAAATTTGACTTACTTCCATTCATTTTTCTTTCAGTCTACGGTTTCGCTTTAACTGGAAACAACTATTGCCTTTTAGTCTTTCGTGCCAACCTCCAAAAAGTCTGAGCTCCAGGAACATGGATTAGTTTTAAAGTTTTCATTACACCCGAACAACGCCGGGCTATACTGCTTATAATGCTTCTGAAACCGCTACTAACATTAACAGTGCATGATATGAAATATCCATTTTTGACAAAACGATATGGCACTTGTTTTTTCAAGTTCCAAAGAGGGGACCTGAGTCTTGAAGACTGGGGTGTTTAATGACGAACATCTGCAACTGATATACAACATCTGACAACAGTAATCGAACAAAACCTACGTCATAGTGTCCGAGAAATATCTTAGATAAGGAGTGTCAGCATTTTAATAATATCCCATCTCAAGAACATGCATACGGCTATATCACGTTGAATACACCGGTTCTCGCTCGATTACCAAAGTTAAGCAACGTTGAACCTGATCAGTACTTAGATGGGTGATCGTTTGAAAATACCAGGTGCTGTAAGGGCATAGTGATGGATGTGCGTTTTGGTGAAGTGGATATCGGCTCGGAAAGAGAAATCGGTGAGCCGAGTTCGAATTCCAGTTGAATACCCTGCATTCACTTAAGCACTGGTACCCTTGGGAAAGGTTTTAATCTGTCCCTTCCCTCCAGTTATGGTTTAAATAACAGGGTAGGACTTGGGGACCCTGCCCTTAAAAACAAATCCCAATGAATCTTGATACTCGAAAAGAAAAAAGTATTACTAGACACAAAACTTATATAAAAACCACAATAAATCGTTGAAAGAAAAAGGTATTACCAGCAATAAATTAATAAAATTCGGTTGGCAATAAATGACCCGCCGAGGTGTTGATATGCCATAAAAACAAAACAACCTAACCTAACCTAACCTCAAGAACATTGGTAAGCTGAAGAAACTAGATAAATAGGTTCCATCTGAGCTCAGTGAAGGTCAGAGTTCAATGCTGCATCTGCGAAATTCGAAAAATTCGTTTCTTGATCGAATATGTGAAGATGAATGAGCGGCTTGAGGCAGCAGAATTTTTTTTGATCTTATCAAGTATCTCTTAACCCTCTAGGGCCATTCGTATCATATTAGTGGGGGATCTGTTTATTACTTCATAACAATATAGAACTGATCCCCCACTTTATGCCCAGTAGAAGCCTTAACCCTCTAGGGCCATTCGTATCATATTAGTGTGGGATCTGTTTATTACTTCATAACAATATAGAACTGATCCCCCATTTTATGCCCAGTAGAAGCCTTAACCCTCTAGGGCCATTCGTATCACATTTGATACAGTATGAAAACAAGCCTTGAAAGAAATATTTTCCTGAAAAATTTTTTAAGAGAAATATTTTATAAATTTCAAATGAAAGCAGTACTGACTGCTCAGTCAATTAATACCAAATGTTTCCTCATAGGGAAATACCAAATGTTTCCTTATAGGGAAATACTATATCAAATATGATACGAATGGCCCTAGAGGGTTAAGTAGTAATTAGTGGGGGATCTGTTTATTACTTCCTAACAATATAGAACTGATCCCCCACTTTATGACAAGTAGAAGCCTTAATCATATTATATTATTAAGTAGTAATTAGTGGGGGATCAGTTTATTACTTCATAACAATATAGAACTGATCCCCCACTTTATGACAAGTAGAAGCCTTAATCATATTATATTATTAACCCTCTAGGGCCATTCGTATCATATTTGATACAGTATGAAAACAAGCCTTGAAATAAATATTTTCATGAAAAATTTTTTAAGAGAAATATTTTATAAATTTCAAATGAAAGCAGTACTGACTGCTCAGTCAATGAATACCAAATGTTTCCTTATAGGGAAATACCAAATGTTTCCTTATAGGGAAATACTGTATCAAATATGATACGAATGGCCCTAGAGGGTTAATATATATCAGAAGCACCAGGCCAGTTGTGGCAGCAATATTTAAAGCAAAGAGTGATGATAGATTTATAAATAGGTAAAAAAAAATTTTAAAAATAAAATAAAAGTACCTGGGAAGTGTTTGGATAGAGGATGGAAAATGAGACACGGAAATCCAAAGACGTATTGGCATGGCCAAAGACGCATTTCAGAAGCTAACCAGTGTACTGAAAGACAGGAAAATCTCATTAGAAACAAAGAAAAGAGTACTGGATTGCTATGTGATGTCTCTCCTTCTGTATGGAAGTGAATGCTGGACGATCTCATCAAGGCTGTAGGAGAGGCTTGAGGCAGGAGATATGTGGTTTACAGAAGGATGCTGAGGATACCATGGACAGAGCACGTGTGCAACGATGAGGTGTTAGAAAGGATGCAAACAAGAAGAAAACTGATAATAAATATCAGGAAGAGACAAATGAGGTTCCTGGGACACGTAATGTGAAAGGAGGGCCTGGAGAACTTGATACTCACAGGTCGGATAAGTGGAAGAAGAGACAGAGGAAAGCAACGCGGGACGTACTTGTTAGGTCTGAGCAAACGGTTGACGGATTGGGGCTTGGAAGAGATACCAAGAGAAAAATTACTGAGAGCGACAAGAGACAGAGCCAAGTGGAAGTCCATGATCGCCTACGTCCTGAAGGGACACGGCATATGAAAAAGAAGAAGAGGAAGATGAGTAATGGATCCTTTATGACACTCCTAAGCGATCGTCTCAGTGGCCTGATGATGCTGATGAAGTATCAACTCTCTTCAAAACCGAAATTGTATCAGTAGTTTACGATAACTGATGTGACGTAGCTTACCTCTGTCTTTTCTGCAAATATTTTCGGGCCAGCTGCTCTTACGAGATTTTTTATCGACCACATTAAGCGTGCATCTATGTCCCACCCTTTTACCGTTGAAATACTTAAATGGTACCACCACTCCTGCTCGAACAGTTTCTTTTCTCGGACTTCCTGCTTCTGGAACTCACTTCCGTTTACTTGCTTCCCTGATAGTTACAATCTCCAAAAATGTAAATGCAATGTCAATCCCTTCTTGAATCCCGTTCTTATTTAAAGTTTTATCGTAAAGGCATTTGTAACTTCGTATCTCCATGACAGAAATATACAAATGTTTAGGGTCCCTATTTTGATTGATTTAAACAATATTTAAATAAATTTATTCCGGAATAAAAGTTGATTCTAAAATATAGGAAAGGCATAAATAACCTCGTAATTCAATGGCAGAAATCTATAGATGTTTTATGGGTCCCTATTTTGATTGATTTAAACCCTTTTTAAATACATTAACTTGGGAGTAGAAGTCGATTCTAAAACTGTACATTCTTTTCCGAACAAACCAAAGCAAACTGTCTGTGCCCTAAAATAATCTCTCCACTCCCACTAAGCATAACAAATTTTAATCACTATATGAATTCTTACAATCTAAGAATATTTTCCGGCTTTAAATAACCTGCAAAAAGGTGATCAACAGTAAAAAAGGAATTAATAACCAATCTTTCTTATGTTCTTGTCAGTAGGTATGATCACATAAGTTGTGTGGCATCCTTTTTTTTTTTAATATATCTGGTCTTCTTAGTCAACGAATTCAGAATGTTTACTTATAAGGAAACGTCAAATATTACCACTGTCATTACAGTTCAGAGTAGCTGCTGATCTTTCTTGTTTGATTTGCTGATATATTGTAGTCAACAAGTATGGCCACATCAATTATTTGGTGTTCGTTTTTAGTTGTGTTCAGGACGATTATATCTCGTGTTTCGTGTTCAATAACTGGTTCTCTGTGAAACTCATTGTCCCATATTCTCTTTGACTTGGCTTCTCATTCCACTGCTCTCAATGGCACGTGCCCGTACAATACCTCGGACACGTTCTAGCTCCAGTGCAGGTTAAAGTAAACACGGTCATGTCTATGCTAACATTTCACTGCCACTGATTGCATATATGATATTCTCTTATCTATCTCCACAAAGCTTGCACATTCGGTCATCGGTACTTGGTGTACGCTGTTGGCTATGGCTTTCGAATGTAAGGTGTTCCTGCACTGAAACGATTACACTTTCTGTTGTTGCCTGTTGGGGCCAGGAAGAAAGACACAAAAAGAAGATGGTAGGTTGAACCAGTGTATTGGAATAACAGAACATATATATAAAATAAGAGTCCGTCCGAACTGTCAAGTTACACTGCGTCTCGACTGCCTCCTTTAGGAAGTCTCGCAGGTTAGTATTTATGAAGCAGGAAGAGTTCATTCCAATGTAGATAGGGCAACATAACAGTTGTGAACAAACACACCACGTGATGTAAACACAAAAAAATATTCGGACGCTATCGTGAAATACGTTTTTAATTCAAATTTAAAAATCACTCGTTTCTGATGAAGGACCGAGGGCGGTCTGAAATATAAAATACAATAATAAAAATAAACAAATACTGTCTAAAAAAAGTACATTTTTAAATTCAAAACTTTTTATTAATATTCTTTCCTAAGACAGTATACGTGGATCATCACTATGTTATATATATATATATATATATATATATATATATATATATATATATATATATTGGCTTGTTAGGGCCAGGAAAAAAGACACGGAAAGAAGAAGGTCGGTTGAACCAGTGTATTGGAATAACAGAACATATATACAAAATAAGAGTGTTATTAGTCAGCAGATGGAAGTGTCTGTCCGAACTGTCAAGTTACATTGCGTCTCGACTGTCTCCCAAGAAGTCTCGCAGGTTAATATTTACGAAGGAGGAAGAGTTCATTCCAATGTAGATAGGGCACCATAACACTTTCAATCCCTCTTTTTTTAGGTTATCTTAAAGTGTAATCATGGTTTCTCGGAAAGAAGACCTTATATACTTTTATTATTATTATTATTATTAGTAGTAGTACTGTTAGAAGTCGTAATAGTTGTAGTAATCAAAGGTCAATATACTCATCATAACACAGTCTTTAAAGGGCATGTCATGCGCATTATTATAATTATTATTACGCATCATAATACAGTCTTCTAGGAGTACACTATACACATTATCAATATCATCATCATAATATAATATTTATGCTTGTCCCTCTATTTGTTAGTTCGCACGACCGGTACACCCTGCCAATACATTATAAATAATGAATTATTCCGTTCTGATCATGTAGCAAGAAAAAACATATCAAAAACGCTACTTGATTTCAGTGAAAGAAAGGAAGAAATAAACAAACACAAAGAAAGAAAGAAAGAAAGAAAGAAAGAAAGAAAGAAGTGTGTAACCTCTTCTACTAATACTTCATATATAATGGACTATTCTGATTTATCGCATAAGATGAAAACATATCAAAGAATCTACTTTCTCTTATGTAACCCCCTAACCACTCTTTCTCACCACTTTCCCCTCTGTAACCCCCAACCACTTTCTCATCACTTTCCCCTATGTAACCCCCAACCACTCTTTCTCAGCACTTTCCCCTATGTAACCCCCCTAACCATTCTTTCTCATCACTTTCCCCTATGTAACCCCCAACCACTCTTTCTCAGCACTTTCCCCTATGTAACCCCCCTAACCATTCTTTCTCATCACTTTCCCCTATGTAACCCACTAACCACTCTTTCTCGTCACCCCCTTTCCCCTATTTAACCCCCTTTCCCCTCCCCCACCACTCTTTCACATCACTTTCTCCTATGTAACCCCCTGCGCAACAGTGGCAGTGAAATGCCTTGCTTTGGGTGAAATGATTAAAAAAAGAAAAAAAACCTAAGGCAAGTCATGTTATGGTTACATTTCATTTCCTTTTCTATCTCCTATAACAACACTAGCTTTACACGAACAAGGTTCTTTGTGGTGTGTGGGCTGTACTTATCAAGACAACTTTTTGTATATCTCTTAAGCTGGGGTTTCTGTCAATGTGTTGTTGCTTTTTTCTTTTTATCATTCAAAGCGCACCTTCTATCACTGGTACTATTCTTGCTGTTGTTGTTGTTGTTGAATGAGAGATCAACTCGATAACATGGTGACGCATGGGTACAAATATAAGATGCCCAACATCACCATAATTGCATCCAGTTTGATAGAAGTATACTTGGTACTTACACCACAGCCAAATGTGTGCGATATGATGATTTGGATAAAAGCAGCTTATAACTTTATCGATGGGTCCCAACTCGAAATATCCACTAGTCTGTACATTCGGACTGGGTGTGTCTTCAAGTAGCTGGGTCTAACTCCTTCCCATATTACAAGTCGTAGAACTTGCCATTAGCTTATTTAATCATTAACTGAAAAATTAAGATTCATCATGAATTTATAACAGGAAAACCGTGAATGTTTCACAGGTTAAAACTTTTTTTAATCGTTTCACCCCAAGCAAGGTGGTACCGCTACTGATTCGCAGGGGGCTACATAATATAGTAAAAGTTTAGACGAGAGGAGAGTGAAAGAAAGTCGAACCAGTTACAGGGGGTGTCAGAGAAAGGTCAAGAGAAGGATGGGAACAGATGTGAAAACAGCTGCGAATGTAGAGAGAAAGAACAAGATATACGGGGTGCTGTAGAAAAGACTGGAGTCAAGTGGATAAGAGATGGGTATTGACATTGCATTTAAATTCTTATCCTTATGCTACACTCTTTTGAACAGGAGTCGAAGTTTATCCTCTGTTTTCTGTTAAGGACTGGGTTTTCGGTCCCTTGTCCTAAAGTCTTCTCATTCTTTTTTCCCTCACAGTAAGCCCCTTGCATCTTAGTGATAGTATCGCCTTGTTTGTGTATGAAATGTTTAAAAAATGAAAAAGAACAAAAGAAAAAAAATCCTATTGACATCTGGCCTTAATATTCCTCCACTACTTCCGGTCATGAACGGATATACATTGAGTATTAACCCTTAATGAATACGCATAGCTGGTTAGCAAATATGAGGCAGTGAACTGGTTATATATTGTAGTCCTTCTTAATTCACCAAGACGAAACACATGCAGATTAAGATCTCAGACCTTTTAAGATCACAAACCATAATAATCATGTCCGGTGTAGTATAATAATAATTATTATTGTTGTTGTTTCCTTTAATTTCTGTTGCAGGCACATTTATTCCGGGTCCCAACCAGAGACTTAAGGTCAGAAATGGCCTCATGACAATTTCCACTTACCATTTTTGCAAAAAGACAATCAAACAAAACCTCTAAGATCAGACACATTTTACATGGCTTACGGCCTATCACGTTGAATACACCGGTTCTCACTCAATCACCGAAGTTAAGCAACGTTGAGCCTGGTCAGTACTGAGATGGGTGACCGCTTGGGAATACCAGGTGCACATCCGTCACTATACGCTAAGTAAGCGTATAGAGATGGATGTGCGTTGTGGTGCAGTGGATATCGGCTCGAAAATAGAAATCGGTGAGCCAATTTCGAATTCCAGTTGAATACCCTACATTCACATAAGCACTGGTACCCTTAGGAAAGGTATTAATCCGTCCCTTCCCTCCAGTTATGGGTTAAATAACAAGGGTAGGACTTGGGGACCCTGCCCTTAAAAACAAATCCCAATGAATCTTGATACTCGAAAAGAAAAGAAGTATTACGAGACACAAAATTTATATAAAAAACAACAACAAATTATTGAAAGAAAAAGGTATTACCAGCAATAAATAAATAAAATTTAGTTGGCAATAAATGACCCGCCGAGGTTGATTTGCCATAAAACAAACGACCAACATAGATGAAGCTCTCCGTAATGTGTGAGCTGTATTTTGTGAGTACAATGTTTTGTATTTCTTTAACGTATAGGCTAAGAGGGATCCCGTCAGTGAGTCTATCGGAACCTTTTCCATTGTAATTCGAGTGCTCCAACTACAACTGGAATTGTTGATGTCTCACGTGCCACATTTTATAGATTTTGATTTCAAGATCTTTGTACTTTGCTAGTTTGTTTTTTTTAAGATCTTCGAAGATACATTACAATCTGCAGAGACTGCCATGTCAATGCGTCTAAGACCAAGCTGCTGTCTGTCAATCATCACCAGCAGCCTCTCCTGCCTCCCATAAGCATGGACCAAGCGAGCTTCCCTGAGAGCAATAGACTGCCCCTCTTCGGCCTTACCCTCTCTTCCGATCTCAAGTGGAACCATTACATTGAGTCAATAGGCCCTGGACCATGGATTAGTTTTAAAGCTTTCATTACACCCGAGCAACGCCGGGCTATACTGCTAGTTATTATTATTTATAAGGTATACACATTTCTTTCCGAGTCCCGACCAGATACCTAATAAGATCAGAAATGGAATCATAACATTTTCCACTGAGCATTTAAAAAAAGCACAAAACATAAGATAACACACGTTTCACATACATAAAGCCCTACGTAATGTGTGAACTGTATTTTGTGAGTACAATGTTTTGTATTTCTTTAAGGCATAGGCTAAGAGTCAGTGAGTCTATCGGAACCTCTTCCAATCACTCCGAGTGCTCCAACTACAACTAGAATTACTGATGCCCTCATGTACCACATTTTTAAGCTTTCCTCTGCAAGATCCTCAAAGATCTTCAAAGATGCATTATATTCTGCAAAGACTGCCATGTCAAAAGAAAGCACATTTTTTTTTGTTGCCTTTCATCACGATTTCTGGGCAAATAGCTTTTTTATGTCTATGTGTAGCGTAAAACCCAATAAAATTGTTAGAGGTCTTATTTCTGCAACCGGGTCTGGGTGGTGTTCCGTCTAGTTTCTTGCAGTTTATTATTATTATGTCATTTTTCATTATAAATCGATTTCTTCTATGGTCGCACTACCGACCAAGTCTGCAGGAAGACCTAAGGCAGGTCGTGATGTGTTGTTATGACTCCATATCATGATTTTTCATATCCCCCTAACATTCCTAACGTTACATAGACAAAGTTCTCCTTAGTGTGTGGGCTGTACTTAATAAGACAATTTTTTGTATATCTCTTAAGCTGGGGTTTCCAGGGATTCTTTCAATGTGTTGTTTTGTTCCTTTTTTTATCATTCCAAGTGCACCTACTATCACTGGCACGATTCTTATTTTCAATTTCCACATTATTATTATTATTATTATTATTATTATTTCATTTTTCATCATATTTCGATTTCTGCTATGGTCGCACTACCAACCAAGTATGCGGAATACTAAGGCAGGTCGTGGCGTGTTGTTATGGCTTCATTTCATGTTTTTTCTATCTTCCCCATCATCATTAGCGTTACATAGACAAAGTTCTCCTTAGTGTGTGGGCTGTACTTAATAAGACAATTTTTTGTATATCTCTTAAGCTGGGGTTTCCAGGGATTCTTTCAATGTGTTGTTTTGTTCCATTTTTTATCATTCCAAGTGCACCTACTATCACTGGCACAACTCTTGTTTTCAATTTCCACATTTTTTCTATTTCAATTTCCAGGTCTTTATATTTTGACTGTTTTTCAAATTCCTTGGTTGCTATGTTACAATTATTATTATTATTATTATTATTATTATTATTATTATTGTTATTGTTGTTGTTGCTGTTGTTGTTGTTGTACTTTTCTTGTACTTTTATTTATTGCTTTGTTCTTCTTTGTTCTTCTTTTTCTTCTTCTTCTTCTTGTTCCCTACTATTATATATGATTTTCCTCTTCCTTTTTTCAACTTTTTCTTTCTTTCTTTTTCTTCTTTATCTTTACTAATATTACTACTAATACTACTCGTATTATATTAAAATGTCTTTCTTTCTGTCTTACAAATTAATTCATTATTATTTTACCTTTCTGTTTCTTTTCATTTATTTTTGCAATTTGTTTTCTATTCTTGCCTTCTTCTAACCGGGTACGACCAACCACCCCACAAGGAAATCAGCCCACTTTATTGTCCTATTCATTACGTAAATTGCTTCCCTGTCTCCAAATGATCAAACATAACCCTGTCCTCTCAGCTCCCTTCTCTACTACCCGTGAATTAACGGCTTTGATTAAACACTCCACATTCCAATCTCACCTGATTTATGACTGTCAAAGTGAGGCTTTGTTGTTTTTACAGCTTTCGTTTTTGAAAAAACAGATCTTTTTGGCATCCTGTTCAACGACCGATTGAACCTACAACAAATAACGTGACTAATGGCCTAATAAACTCCTTTCAAGTAAAAACTACACATAGTACTTTCTGACAGTCAGCCAACGGACCTTAGTTAGTCTTGCATTCATTGAAATAAACCAATTACTTACACCTTTGCGCAAATTAATTGAAACAACTGCTTTAGTTTCCTTTCGTTCACTTTACGGTCAGTTTTAAACCCACTGTAGTGACAGGGTGTAATTGATTTTAATTTTTTCTTCAGATTAGCTCATTTGCAGAGGTATGTAGTAATATGAATCTATTTTCGGGGTGTATGATGAAATTTGTTTGGCCTTGAAAAATATTGAGTCATCCGCGATTGCTTCAGATTTTTATCACGCCCAGACACTATTGCCTCGGCTGTCGATTAGTTGTCCTGCGACAATTGTCCGCGATGGAAGTTATCCTAAGGAAGCGTACGAAAATTGTAACGCTTCACGAAAACACTGGCAAGCCTTATAGGGAGATCGCGGATATTGTTGGTGTCAGCCTTTCAATTGACAGTTGTGTCATCAAGGCAAATAAACAAATTGAATCCATCAGCCCAAAACGTAAAGAAAAATGCGGTCGGAAGAGAAAAACAAAGCCAAGAGACAGCGTATAGGAGATTAGGGAAATGGTGAAAGATCATAGGAAGATATTATTTTGATTCAATTAATTTTACGACAATGTTAACGGATTGAAAACTTGATGTGGTACAAAAAGAATAAGGTTTTGTTTTTTTTTTAATCATATCACCCCAAGCAAGGCGGTAACGCCACTGAAGCGCATGGGGCTACGTAGGAATGAAAAGATTGGAAAAGAGAAAGCCGGAAACCACATCCTAAACAAGGAACAAGGGGTGAGCCTCTTCACCTGTTCAATAGACGTGGGTGGAGTGGGAACCGGGCGATAGTTTAGTCTACTCCAATTGAGAAAAAAAAGAAAACAGTGAAAAGATTGGAAAAGAGAAAGCCGGAAACCACATCCTAAACCAGGAACAAGGGGTGAGCATCTTCACCTGTTCAATAGACGTGGGTGGAGTGTGAACCGGGCGATAGTTTAGTCTATCTACTCCAATTGAGAAAAAAAAAGAAAACAGGGGAAAGATTGGAAAAGAGAAAGCCGGAAACCACATCCTAAACAAGGAACAAGGGGTGAGCCTCTTCACCTGTTCAATAGACCTGGGTGGAGTGTGAACCGGAACCATTTAATTATGTGTTTAATTTCTTCTCTCTCTCTACCTCCCTCCCTCCCCTATATATATATATATATATATATATATATATATATATATATATATATATATAGTGTTGAGTTGTGATAATGCTTAGTGCCAAGTTTGTTGGGGTTTTTTTTCAGTGGTTTACTGATTAAAAGATATTTTGGCAAGCAGTTTTTAGATATTTTGGCAACATTAGAAATCAGGTTTATTGACATAGTGAGTTGAATATATGGATTGAAATCCGATAAGAATAGAATAACTAAGGAACAAGTAGGAAAAAAGTGTCTTTAATCTAACATGTTTCGCTTTAATAAGCTTTTCAGAGATTTTTTTAAAGATGAATGATTTTTAAATTTGTTAATTTCTTCGAAATCCAAAGAGACAATATATTAATTGAGGTTTGATGTCCCATTACATGTCACATGTATTAAAACAATCGATGAACATTTTTAAATGCAGAAAAAACTTAGACCCCTTTATAAGTGTGTGTCACGTGTAATAAAAGCAATAGATGTTTATTTTAAATATAAATGTATGTATGTGAAAATAATGCATGTGTCAAGCTTATTTAAACTATAGACTAATTAAGTGCGCTTTTTTTATAATCATATTGCCCCAAGCAAGGCATTTTACTGTCACTTTTGCAGGGGTTTACATAGGAGGAAAGTTATGAGAAAATGACAGGTTATAGGGGGTGTCAGGAAGTGGGTAAGAGAAGGATGAGAATACTGATGAGTAGAGTGGACGGAGAAAGGAGCATGAGAGAGAGGATGCAAGTTAGTGAGATAGGAGATGACTACTGACTTTACATTTAAATTCTTGGAGATTGTAGCTGTCGCGGAAGCAAGTATATGTAATGGAATTCCACAGGCAAGAATTGCGAGGAAAGAAGCTGATGGAGTAGAATTTGCGTTTACATTTTATTGGTTTCACAGTAAAAGAGTGGGAGCTAGTTGATAATCTTGTGGCTCGAGTAAATTCATATATAGGGGGCACCAGTGAGCTAAGTTTATCGGGGCAGAAGTCGTGAAAGTATTTGTAGAAGAGACACGGAAGCCACATTGCGCCGGTGAATAAGTGACTGTATCTGAGCTGCCAAGTCGGGATCGATCATATTACAGATTCTTCGTTGGATTTTGTCAAGGACATCTAGGTGGATAGCAGGAGCAGTCGACTAGATACGGCAGCAATAGTCAATGCACAGGCGAAGTGTAGATTTATATATGTGCAGGATTGTTTCAGACGAGAAAAAACTTCCTGGCCCTGCACAGAGAACCGACTTTCTGAGCAGCGGATTTCGCTATGGATTCTATATAGTTATTCCACTTGAGGTTTGTTGTGAGTACTTACGGACATATCACTTTGAAACGCTGGTTCTCGTACGATCACCTAAGTTAAGCAATGTCGGGCCTGGTCATAACCTAGATGGGTGACCGCTTGAGAATTCTAGGCGGACTATGCTTAGCTGTGTGGATGGCATAAAAGACTTACGGAAATATCACTTTGAAACACCAGTTCCCGTATAATCATTAAAGTTAAGCAATGTCAAGCCTGGTCAGTATCTAGATGGGTGACCACTCATGAATACACTTAGCAAGCTTTCTCCTGTTACCCCAACCAAACCTCCCTCTGACATCAGTTTTCTTAAGTCATTGCATTCCTCTATCTCTCTTTCCTTCTATCTGATCTGTGAGTATCAGATTCTCCAAGCCATCCTTCCTCATTACATTTCCAAGGAACTTTAGCTGTTTTCCTGTTGTTAAGTATTAGCTTTCTTTTCTTTTCCATCCCCTCCAAAATTTCATCGTTGCTTACCTGGTATCTGCAGCATCCTTCTGCTAAACCACATTTCGGTTACTTCAAATTTCTTCTTCATCTTTGTTGAAATTGTCAAGCATTCGCTTCCATATTGAAAGACATCACATGACAATCCAGTACTCTCTTTTTTGTTTCTAACGAAATTTTTCTGTCTCTTAATACTCTACTCAGCTTCTGGAAAGCATCTTTGGCCATACCAATTCGCTTTCAGTTCTCAGTGTCGCACTTTCCGTCTTCTGTTAGAACATTTCTCAGGTATTTGAATTTTTATCTCAACTTTCATAAGGTATTATTCATATAAAGTATAAAATTTATTGAAATCTAATTATGTGCAATAAGAGATCATAAAAAAATTTCATACAATTAGAGACTTGTTATAATTAGTCATTGCATCTGAAATAAACCAACAATGTTTTGAGGCAAGATTAAACATCAACTTGAGATTTTTCTTGCTAAAATGTTGAATAATTTTAACACATTCAACATTATGGATAAAAAACATAGTGAATTTTCTATAGTATTTTTCGAGTTATCAGTTAAGTGCCATATCTAATACACGCTTGGGCGATCATGTCTCGAGAGAGACATGACTGATTGTGCAGAAGATTTCCTCGCAGTAAATTGCCATTACTTTCTACGGTAGACTGGTTACCAACAAGGATTATAGAATCAAATCTCTCCTGTTATTTGACTCATAGCGGACAGGAAGTGACAGATTAGTACTCTTCCCAAAGGTATTTGTGCGTAAGTGAATGCAACGAATTCAACTAGAATTCGAAATCGGCTCTTCGTTTCTCGTTCTGAACCGATATCCACTACACCACAACGCACCTCCGAGACACTTAGTATGAGCAAAACAAATTTACGGATTAGACGAAAGAAAAAGACACCTGAATGACGTTAAAATCTCCGAAAATCTTTCACCCTCTAACATTTATTTGGGCTAAGTTTAATTTGTAAGGCGTATAAATGTCAGTCAGTTAAGTACCATACGTGAGACATGTAATCGGGCGATCATGTCTCTTTCGACCCATGTCTGACTAGGCAGAGGATTTCCCCGTAGTAGATTGCCATTACCACCAGTTTCCGTGTAGTTCCTATTCACCTTAAAACTTCCACATTTCTCGCATGATCTGTCGATGGTCTTAGCATTTGTTGCTAGAACTTCATTTTTATCGATTATTCATGAGAATATATATTCATATTTCGGAACACCTATAAACTTTTCTGGTGAAATGTCTTGCTTTTAAATTTCTTTCTCTAAATTAAAAAGCAAAAGTTTGATATTTCGTTTAAAAATATCCCTAACCCTAATCCTAACCCTAAACCCTGCCTTTTAGTATTAGATATTTTTTTAAAATTTATTTCGTCTGTTTTTGACGAATTTGACATTGTAAACAATTTTTTGCCTTTGAAGTGGAAACTGAAACACGCAGTGTAAGAGCGACCAAATTCCAACCCAAAAGTCACGAAGATGTCGTTTCAACATGAAATCTTCAAATGCTTAATTTTTATCTATTTCTTAAACGCAATTCGCAATATAGAGATAAATTCTAATTATGGTTAAAATATCTTGAAATTAAAATTAAAATAGATTATTACTGAAAAAATAAATTTGTTAAAATCTTATTTTGACATATGTCATATACATTTATTTATACACGAAATATTATGACAATCAAAATACGGCAAGTATGACAGCTACTGTCTCGTAACCATTTAGTATTTTAAGACCATATTTATATAAGCAGGTAAACTTGTCTCAAGGACTTTATTATTATGTGTTAAATGTTAGCAGTTATGTACAAAACGAATACTTTTGGTTCATGTGAAAAAAGGGTAAATTTTCATATCGGTTCAGTTCTTTAGCTGGGAATACATGAAGTTAAAATTACAGAAAAAGCAGACATAGCATTGGGCAGCCAAAAAGTATTGATGTTAAAAGCGAAAGAAGATATTCCTACTATGTATGAGTCAACATAAAAAACTGTGCCATATATTACAGAGAGCATCTTTTTCCTACGTACCGTGTCCCTTCAGGGCGTAGGCAATCATGATGTTCCACTTGGCTCTGTCTCTTGTCGCTCTCAATATATTTTCTCTTGGTATCTCTTCCAAAGTCCAATCCGCCATCCATTTGCTCAGACCTATCAAACAGACCTCGCGCTGCTTTACCCTGTCTCGAATTCCTTTTATCCGTCCTGTGAGTATTAAATTCTCCAAGGCCTCCTTCCTCATTGCGTGACCCAGGAACCTCATCTGTCTCTTCCTGATGTTAAGTATGAATTTTCTTCTCGCTTGCATCCTCTCCAACACTTCATCGTTGCTCAGGTGCTCCGTCCATAATATCTTCAGCATCCTTCTGTAAAACCACATTTCTACTGTCTCAAGCCTCTTCTTTATTCTTAATGAGATCGTCCAACATTCACTTCCATACAGAAGAACAAATATCACATAGCAATCCAGCATTCTTTTCTTTTTTTTTCTAATGAGATTTTCCTATCTTTAAAGACTCTGGTTAGCTTATGAAATTTATGAAATGCGTCCTTGGTCATGCCAATGCGTATTTGGATCTCCATCCTCTGTCAGAATATTTCCCAGGAAATTTCTTTACTTGTTTTATTTTAGTTTCTCCGACTTATAGTTGGCATATTGGGTTCTTCTTCTTGCTGATGACCATACATTCAGTTTTCTTTAAATTTATGCTCAGTCCTTTCTTCTCGCTTTCTTTTGCTACCTTCTGTAGGAGGTCCTGCATTTTCTTTTCCGTGTCTGCTATCAGCACTGTGTCATCCGCGTATCTTACTTTATTGAGATTGTGGCCGCCAATGACGAATCATGGCAAGTTTTTTTTATTATTTTTCTTATAATTGCTTCGCTGTACAGGTTGAATAAACAGTGCTAACCAGTCTAGATGGAGAAGACCTGGTAACGAAAAATGTGCTTCCCTCCAAAAAAAAAAAAAAAAAAAAAAAAAAACTCTAACATGTATTACTTTTGTCCATTAAATGTTTATTTATTTCATCATTTAGCAATAACGCGAACTACCACGAAAGGGGTTACTGAATGTTACAAAATATGAGTAAAAAAAGGTGGGATAGGAAGAACAATAAAAGAATACGAATTAAGAAAACAGCCGATAACTATTGACGCTGCACTTAAATATTTTAAGGTCAAAGTTAACTGGGAAGCCTGAAGATTGTTCTACAACCTAGAAGTACGACATTAGCATAGAACTTGCGGTTAGATCAAGCCATTTCAACTACAACACGATGAAACCTAGTCAGTCAGTAAAGTAACTTATGTGATACACGCTTGGGCGATTATGTCTCTTTCGATTCATGACTGACTAGGCAGAAGATTTTCACGCAGTAGGTTGCCATTTCTTTCTGCGACACTTTCAATCCATGTAGCCTCCTGCATACTAGCGACATTCATGCTTTGCTTGGGGTGAAATGATTTTAAAAAACATTGGGAAAGAAACAGTCAGTCAGTTAAGTGCCATACGTGATACACACTTGGATGATCATGTCTCTTTCGAGACATGACTGATTGGGCAGAAGATTTTCCCGCAGTAGGTTGCCATTGCTTTCTGCGGCAGACTGGTTGCCAGTCAAGGCTATAGAACCCAATCTGTCCTATTATTTAACTGTAGGGAAGAGACGGATTAATACCTTTCCCAAGGGTGTATGTGCGTAAGTGAATGCGAAGAATTCAACTGGAATTCGAACTCGGTACTCCGTTAGTCGTTCTGAGTTGATATCCAAGCAAAAGTTGCCTTCCAAAGATTAAGCTATTATTTAAAAAAAAATAGTAAATTACATTGGAAACAGACTAATAGTGTTATGCAATATAAATCTTCCTATATGCAAGTAAATGATGAGCAATCAATTTACAGATGAAGAACAAAATTGAGCCAACAGAAAGATACTTGAATTACTAATGATTGTATATATGAGAAACGACTGGTAGAAAACTGTACGAATGAGAGTGAGTGAGTGAGTGAGTGAGTGAGTGAGTTTTGTTTAACAGCATATCAACCTCTGTGTGTTATTTAATGCCAAAAAAGTAGGGTTTTAATGACTTGTAAAGTTATAGTGAGATGGTTCGTTTAGTCAAATTTTAATGAAAATCTTTTGTTTTTATTCTTTTTATTTTAGAAAACTGAAAATGTCTTCCAGTTTTGAGTTCAAAAATGTTTTGCTGAGAACTTTTTTCCTTCAAAATGTGTTATGCTAATAATTTTTTCTTCAAAAATGTATATTTTTCTGTAAAAGTCTATTTTTATATATATATTTCTATAAAAGTCTATTGTTATACTTTCATAGTGTTTTGACCCCAGTTTGGGAGTTAACTATTTACCCATAGCTGGGACCCTAACAGGTGCTACCACTCCAGGTCAGGGTAGACCTGGAAACAACAGCAAGTAAGAGGTGGTTCCAAGCTCCTCACAATCTCTCAATGAGAAGCCTTGCTGCAGGATGCAGTTTACCATCATGCCCAGGACCAGTAGGAATGAGAAACATATTTACAATCATAAAGACACAGTTAAAAGGTCTCGGGTATATAATGAGAAAACAAAGTTGAGACTCACCCACAGTGCAGTGAAGGTACAGAGAAAAATTACGTATAAACAATCTAGCACGATCGAATGCATAGATGGTGAGACAAAGTTTAAGATATTGAAAGAAAGAGTCGCAAATGAAAACATCGCATAACCTACCGAGCGAGTGTGACTAAATGGATGCGAGAAGAAGTTTTAGGAGAGAAAAAGAGAAAAGGGCTACAAAAGAACGGGAATTTGATAGATAGATAGATAGATAGATAGATAGATAGATAGATAGATAGATATGAGCAGAATGAGATAGATAGATAGATAGATATGAGCAGAATGAGATAGATAGATAGATAGATAGATATGAGCAGAATGAGATAGATAGATAGATAGATAGATAGATAGATGAGCAGAATGAGATAGATAGATAGATATGAGCAGAATGAGATAGATAGATAGATAGATAGATAGATATGAGCAGAATGAGATAGATAGATAGATAGATATGAGCAGAATGAGATAGATAGATAGATAGATATGAGCAGAATGAGATAGATAGATAGATAGATATGAGCAGAATGAGATAGATAGATAGATAGATATGAGCAGAATGAGATAGATAGATAGATAGATATGAGCAGAATGAGATAGATAGATAGATAGATATGAGCAGAATGAGATAGATAGATAGATAGATATGAGCAGAATGAGATAGATAGATAGATAGATATGAGCAGAATGAGATAGATAGATGGATATGAGCAGAATGAGATAGATAGATGGATATGAGCAGAATGAGATAGATAGATGGATATGAGCAGAATGAGATAGATAGATGGATATGAGCAGAATGAGATAGATAGATGGATATGAGCAGAATGTGATAGATAGATGGATATGAGCAGAATGAGATAGATGGATATGAGCAGAATGAGATAGATAGATAGATATGAGCAGAATGAGATAGATAGATAGATATGAGCAGAATGAGATAGATAGATAGATATGAGCAGAATGAGATAGATAGATAGATATGAGCAGAATGAGATAGATAGATAGATATGAGCAGAATGAGATAGATAGATAGATATGAGCAGAATGAGATAGATAGATAGATATGAGCAGAATGAGATAGATAGATAGATAGATATGAGCAGAATGAGATAGATAGATAGATATGAGCAGAATGAGATAGATAGATAGATATGAGCAGAATGAGATAGATAGATAGATATGATCAGAATGAGATAGATAGATAGATATGAGCAGAATGAGATAGATAGATAGATATGAGCAGAATGAGATAGATAGATAGATATGAGCAGAATGAGATAGATAGATAGATATGAGCAGAATGAGATAGATAGATAGATATGAGCAGAATGAGATAGATAGATAGATATGAGCAGAATGAGATAGATAGATAGATATGAGCAGAATGAGATAGATAGATAGATATGAGCAGAATGAGATAGATAGATAGATATGAGCAGAATGAGATAGATAGATAGATATGAGCAGAATGAGATAGATAGATAGATATGAGCAGAATGAGATAGATAGATAGATATGAGCAGAATGAGATAGATAGATAGATATGAGCAGAATGAGATAGATAGATATGAGCAGAATGAGATAGATAGATAGATATGAGCAGAATGAGATAGATAGATAGATATGAGCAGAATGAGATAGATAGATAGATATGAGCAGAATGAGATAGATAGATAGATATGAGCAGAATGAGATAGATAGATAGATATGAGCAGAATGAGATAGATAGATAGATATGAGCAGAATGAGATAGATAGATAGATATGAGCAGAATGAGATAGATAGATAGATATGAGCAGAATGAGATAGATAGATAGATATGAGCAGAATGAGATAGATAGATAGATATGAGCAGAATGAGATAGATAGATAGATATGAGCAGAATGAGATAGATAGATAGATATGAGCAGAATGAGATAGATAGATAGATAGACAGAATGAGATAGATAGATAGATATGAGCAGAATGAGATAGATAGATAGATATGAGCAGAATGAGATAGATAGATAGATATGAGCAGAATGAGATAGATAGATAGATATGAGCAGAATGAGATAGATAGATAGATATGAGCAGAATGAGATAGATAGATAGATATGAGCAGAATGAGATAGATAGATAGATATGAGCAGAATGAGATAGATAGATAGATATGAGCAGAATGAGATAGATAGATAGATATGAGCAGAATGAGATAGATAGATAGATAAGAGCAGAATGGAGATAGATAGATAGATGAGTGAGTGAGAATGAGATAGATAGATAGATATGAGCAGAATGAGATAGATAGATAGATATGAGCAGAATGAGATAGATAGATAGATATGAGCAGAATGAGATAGATAGATAGATAAGTGAGCAGAATGAGATAGATAGATAGATATGAGCAGAATGAGATAGATAGATAGATATGAGCAGAATGAGATAGATAGATAGATAGATATGAGCAGAATGAGATAGATAGATAGATATGAGCAGAATGAGATAGATAGATAGATATGAGCAGAATGAGATAGATAGATAGATATGAGCAGAATGAGATAGATAGATAGATATGAGCAGAATGAGATAGATAGATAGATATGAGCAGAATGAGATAGATAGATAGATATGAGCAGAATGAGATAGATAGATAGATATGAGCAGAATGAGATAGATAGATAGATATGAGCAGAATGAGATAGATAGATAGATATGAGCAGAATGAGATAGATAGATAGATATGAGCAGAATGAGATAGATAGATAGATATGAGCAGAATGAGATAGATAGATAGATATGAGCAGAATGAGATAGATAGATAGATATGAGCAGAATGAGATAGATAGATAGATATGAGCAGAATGAGATAGATAGATAGATATGAGCAGAATGAGATAGATAGATAGATATGAGCAGAATGAGATAGATAGATAGATATGAGCAGAATGAGATAGATAGATAGATATGAGCAGAATGAGATAGATAGATAGATATGAGCAGAATGAGATAGATAGATAGATATGAGCAGAATGAGATAGATAGATAGATATGAGCAGAATGAGATAGATAGATAGATATGAGCAGAATGAGAGAGATAGATAGATATGAGCAGAATGAGAGAGATAGATAGATATGAGCAGAATGAGAGAGATAGATAGATATGAGCAGAATGAGAGAGATAGATAGATAAGTGGACAGAATGAGATAGATAGATAGATATGAGCAGAATGAGAGAGATAGATAGATATGAGCAGAATGAGAGAGATAGATAGATATGAGCAGAATGAGAGAGATAGATAGATATGAGCAGAATGAGATAGATAGATAGATATGAGCAGAATGAGATAGATAGATAGATATGAGCAGAATGAGATAGATAGATAGATATGAGCAGAATGAGATAGATAGATAGATATGAGCAGAATGAGATAGATAGATAGATATGAGCAGAATGAGATAGATAGATAGATATGAGCAGAATGAGATAGATAGATAGATATGAGCAGAATGAGATAGATAGATAGATATGAGCAGAATGAGATAGATAGATAGATATGAGCAGAATGAGATAGATAGATAGATATGAGCAGAATGAGATAGATAGATAGATATGAGCAGAATGAGATAGATAGATAGATATGAGCAGAATGAGATAGATAGATAGATATGAGCAGAATGAGATAGATAGATAGATATGAGCAGAATGAGATAGATAGATAGATATGAGCAGAATGAGATAGATAGATAGATATGAGCAGAATGAGATAGATAGATAGATATGAGCAGAATGAGATAGATAGATAGATATGAGCAGAATGAGATAGATAGATAGATATGAGCAGAATGAGATAGATAGATATGAGCAGAATGAGATAGATAGATAGATATGAGCAGAATGAGATAGATAGATAGATATGAGCAGAATGAGATAGATAGATAGATATGAGCAGAATGAGATAGATAGATAGATATGAGCAGAATGAGATAGATAGATAGATATGAGCAGAATGAGATAGATAGATAGATATGAGCAGAATGAGATAGATAGATAGATATGAGCAGAATGAGATAGATAGATAGATAAGAGCAGAATGAGATAGATAGATAGATATGAGCAGAATGAGATAGATAGATAGATATGAGCAGAATGAGATAGATAGATAGATATGAGCAGAATGAGATAGATAGATAGATATGAGCAGAATGAGATAGATAGATAGATATGAGCAGAATGAGATAGATAGATAGATATGAGCAGAATGAGATAGATAGATAGATATGAGCAGAATGAGATAGATAGATAGATATGAGCAGAATGAGATAGATAGATAGATATGAGCAGAATGAGATAGATAGATAGATATGAGCAGAATGAGATAGATAGATAGATATGAGCAGAATGAGATAGATAGATATGAGCAGAATGAGATAGATAGATAGATATGAGCAGAATGAGATAGATAGATAGATATGAGCAGAATGAGATAGATAGATAGATATGAGCAGAATGAGATAGATAGATAGATATGAGCAGAATGAGATAGATAGATAGATATGAGCAGAATGAGATAGATAGATAGATATGAGCAGAATGAGATAGATAGATAGATATGAGCAGAATGAGATAGATAGATAGATATGAGCAGAATGAGATAGATAGATAGATATGAGCAGAATGAGATAGATAGATAGATATGAGCAGAATGAGATAGATAGATAGATATGAGCAGAATGTGATAGATAGATAGATATGAGCAGAATGAGATAGATAGATAGATATGAGCAGAATGAGATAGATAGATAGATATGAGCAGAATGAGATAGATAGATAGATATGAGCAGAATGAGATAGATAGATAGATATGAGCAGAATGAGATAGATAGATAGATATGAGCAGAATGAGATAGATAGATAGATATGAGCAGAATGAGATAGATAGATAGATATGAGCAGAATGAGATAGATAGATAGATATGAGCAGAATGAGATAGATAGATAGATATGAGCAGAATGAGATAGATAGATAGATATGAGCAGAATGAGATAGATAGATAGATATGAGCAGAATGAGATAGATAGATAGATATGAGCAGAATGAGATAGATAGATAGATATGAGCAGAATGAGATAGATAGATAGATATGAGCAGAATGAGATAGATAGATAGATATGAGCAGAATGAGATAGATAGATAGATATGAGCAGAATGAGATAGATAGATAGATATGAGCAGAATGAGATAGATAGATAGATAGATATGAGCAGAATGAGATAGATAGATAGATATGAGCAGAATGAGATAGATAGATAGATATGAGCAGAATGAGATAGATAGATAGATATGACAGAATGAGATAGATAGATAGATATGAGCAGAATGAGATAGATAGATAGATATGAGCAGAATGAGATAGATAGATAGATATGAGCAGAATGAGATAGATAGATAGATATGAGCAGAATGAGATAGATAGATAGATATGAGCAGAATGAGATAGATAGATAGATATGAGCAGAATGAGATAGATAGATAGATATGAGCAGAATGAGATAGATAGATAGATATGAGCAGAATGAGATAGATAGATAGATATGAGCAGAATGAGATAGATAGATAGATATGAGCAGAATGAGATAGATAGATAGATATGAGCAGAATGAGATAGATAGATAGATATGAGCAGAATGAGATAGATAGATAGATAGATAGAAAAAGAGAAAAGAGCTACAATGAACGAGAAATGGTAGAGAGCCATGTTCACCAACATTTGGAAAGACAGTCGAAAAAAGGGTATAGTGTGCATAACGAGCTTGTGTAAATAGTTAACAGAACAGCGAGTGAGATCCTTAGCAAAAACAAAAGTCGGAATTTACTAAGAGCTACGAAAAAACGGAAGTTGTTGCGAGCCATATAAGCCCACTTTCTGAAAGAAAAAAAAGCACAAAAAAGAAACAAAAAACAGCAACAGCATCATCGATATCGCGGATTATTTCTAATCAAGTGACTTTGATCTTTACTAAGCACTTTGCCCATTAATCCCAGGTGAGTAATCTACCTTGATCTGTACCTGATCCATGGTATGCACGCTGAAGATTACGTAGAAGGTATTTCGAAATCCTGTCTGAACAAATCTCTTGAACATTCGTTGCCTTGTTGATTTTTGGTGTCCGGTGGTTGTACGAGAAAAGTCTGATCGAAACGGCACGGAGGACAGAACAATTAACATAGATCCGGTCAAAAGAAACGACCGTGTCAGGTGGGTGCAGCAACATGTTCAAGAGATGCCAACCTTCAAAAGCGGATTTGTTTCGCTAAAGCGAATTCGTGGTTGATCAGTCAGTCTAGTAGGTAAAGTGACAGTGAGAATGTAGAATTGTTGAAACAGAGTGTGATAGATAAATTTCAGAAATATAGATATATGATAAGAAAAATGGAAAGAACCATAAAAAGATATCATTATTAAATTTAGAGATAGATAAATAGATAGATAGATAGATAGATAGATAGATAGATAGATAGATAGATATGAATCGAATGAGATAGATAGATAGATAGATAGATAGATAGATAGATAGATATGAATCGAATGAGATAGATAGATAGATAGATAGATAGATAGATAGATAGATAGATATGAATCGAATGAGATAGATAGATAGATAGATAGATAGATATGAATCGAATGAGATAGATAGATAGATAGATAGATAGATAGAATCGAATGAGATAGATAGATAGATAGATAGATAGATAGAATGAATAGATAGATAGATAGATAGATAGATAGATAGATAGAATAATGAGAATAGATAGATAGATAGATAGATAGATAGATAGATATGAATCGAATAGATAGATAGATAGATAGATAGATAGATAGATAGATAGATAGATAGATAGATATGAATCGAATGAGATAGATAGATAGATAGATAGATAGATAGATAGATAGATAGATAGATATGAATCGAATGAGATAGATAGATAGATAGATAGATAGATAGATAGATAGATAGATAGATAGATAGATATGAATCGGATGAGATAGATAGATAGATAGATAGATAGATAGATAGATAGATAGATAGATAGATAGATAGATGAATCGGATGAGATAGATAGATAGATAGATAGATAGATAGATATGAGCAGAATGACATACATACATACATACATACATACATACATACATACATACATAGATTACGCATTTCTATGTGATGTGCATTGTGGTGCAGTGGATATCGGCTCGAAACGACAAATCGGAGAGCCGACTTCGCATTTCAGCTGAACTTCTTGCCTTCACTTACGCCCAAATACCCTTGGGAAAGGTATTAATCCGTTTCTTCTCTCCAGTTATGGGTTAAATAAGAGGACAGATTGGGTTCTATAGCCTTCGCTGGCAACCAGTCTACCGCAGAAAGTAATGCCAACCTACTGTGGGATAATCTTCTCTCCAGTCTTTCAAGACATGATCGCCCAAACGCGTATCACTAAACTGACTGACTGTATATACCGGTACAGTTAAGTGCCATACGTGATACACGCTTGGCCGATCATGTCTCTCTTGATCCAATACTGACTAGGCAGAAGATTATCCCGCAGTAGGTTGTCTTTCTACGGTAAACTGGATACCAACTAAGGCTTTAAAAAACAATCTGTCCTGCTATTAAACACATAGGTGGAGGGAGAAGAGATGGATTAATACTTTAATCTATCTCTTCGCATATATCGGGTCAGTCAGTTAAGTGCCATACGTGATACACGATCATGTCTCGGAAGAGACATGGCTGACTGGGTAGAAGATTATCCCGCAGTAGGTTGCCATTGCTTTCTGCGGTAGACTGATGCCGCCAGCTAAGGCTATAGAACCCAATCTGTCCTGTTATTAAACCCATAACTGGAGGGAAGAGACGGATTAATACTTTTCTCAAGGGTATTTGTGCGTAAGTGAATTCAAGGAATTCAACTGGAATTCGAACTCGGCTTTCCGATTTGTCGTTCCGAGTCGATATCCACTGCACCACAACGCACATCGGGTAGTGAGGTTTATTTTAACGACTTCGTAGCGCTTGATAATTGCCATTGACAATATTTAGCAAGATTTCTTTTTCGTCTTGGGTTTTCTTACTCAGGCAATGAATAGATTATCGAATGCTATAAATCCATAGATGATCAATGAAAAAAGAATCAATAATATCTCTCAAGCGGCTGACGATCAGTCAGTTAAGTTCCATACGTGATACACGGTTGGGCGATCATGTCTTCTGACTGGGCAGAAGATTATCCCGCAGTAGGTTGCCATTGCTTTCTGTGGTAGACTGGTTTCCAGCTAACCCAATCTATCCTGTTATTTAACCCATAACTGGAAGGAAGAGATGGACTAATACTTTTCCCAAGGGTATTTGCGCGTAAGTGAATACAATGAATTCAACTGGAATTCGACGGCCTCATAAAACAGTCGTAAATGGTTATGAATCACTGACAAGCTCAAAGACAGAATCTCACACACCATTATTCCTTGAGTTTAGATGCAAACGATCCTCATTCCCTTTGTATGTCATTAGTGAGAAACAAGAATGGCGAAACTCGAACTGTTGCTTTGGATATTTCCAAAGCGTTCGACAGAGTCTGGCATGCTGGCCTTCTACGCAAGCTGCAGAGCTGTGGTATAACTGGACAATTTTGACCCAATCCAGTCATTACTCTCAAATCGCACAATGAAGGTAGTATTAAACGCACATGCCTCCCAAAACTACCATACGAACGCGGGTGTCCCTCAAGGCTCTATTCTAGGTCCTACGCTCTTTCTGATCTACATTAACGATCTCCCCGATCTAATAAGATCCCAAGTAGGCATGTACGCTGACGACACCACCGTTTACTCTCGCCTCGATCAAAAATCTGCTGAGGTTGACAAAGCGAACCTCGCTGCCGAGCATAAGAAGGACCTCCAATCCAAGGTAGACTGGGGTAAGAAATGTCTCGTAAATTTTAATGCTTCACAAACGAAGCTGCTAACTATTAACCATCATAGACAATCACTCCTACACCCCATTAGCATGGAACAGGATAGCCTCCCTGAGAGTAAAACACTACGGTTCACTGTGCAGGACAGGAAGTTTTTCTCGTCTGAGTCCATCCTGCACGTATATAAATCTACTATTGAATACTTCTGCCACATCTCGTCGGGTACCCCTGATATTCATCTCGGGGTTCTTGACAAAATCCAACGGAGAATCTGTAATTTGATAGGTACCGACTTGACAGCTCGGCTGCAGTCGCTATCTCACCGGCGTGACGTGGCTTCCCTATGCCTCTTCCATAAATACTTTCACGGCTTCTACTCTAATGAGCTTAAATCACTGGTACCCCCTAGGTATGAATCTACAAGAGCGACTAGATTAGCAACTAGGTCCCACTATTTTACAGTGAAACCGATAAAATGTTACCGCAATTTCTATTATAACTGCTTCTTTCCACGCACTTCCTGCCTGTGGAATTCCCTTCCATATACTTGCTTCCCGGTCAGCTACAACCTGCAGGAATTTAAATGTCAGCTCAATGTACATCTATCTCACTAACTCGCATTCATTCTCTCAAGCTCTTTTTTCATCTACTCCAACCTTATTCTCGGAGTTCTCATCCGTTTATTACCCTGCTCCTGACATTTTCTATAACCCCTTGCTTGGGGTGAGATGATTAAAAAAAAATAAGCAAGTTATACTCTAACAGCTTTCCGAAACACGCTACTTTGTAGAACCTACTCACAAGATGACGCTTTCCCTGACTACTACAGTCGTAAGCTGTTCTAGTATGGGACTAACTTTTCTTTGTCACATAACCTGAGCTTTTATGGGCACCTCCGCTTGGTGTAATGGTTAGCAAGCTTGCCTCGCTAGAATCATTACAATTGTGCAGTGAGTTCGATCCTCACTGAGTGTCCCATAATTTCTGTCTCGTGCGACATCTAAGCTGCGTTTACTTACTTAGAAAGTCACCATTCCCTGAGCCCCTTTTTTTCTTACCAGTCACACAAACTTTTTCAGTAGCCCTAAATCTCTAGTGGTTCATGCCAGTCAATTAAGTGGCATACGTATTGGTCGATATCAGGTGAAAACTAAAAAACCCTCCCGTTTATAATAAAGATCGTTATGTGTGTGTGTGTGTGTGTGTGTGTGTGTGTATATATATATATATATATATATATCTCACCAGATCGCCAAAACCTACCGCGGTTTCACACAACGGCTCGTCAGGGCAAAGGCAAACCAAGGGCTAATCAGATAAATAGGTAGACACCACCGAACAAAGACTAACAGACCAGCCTACCCGGCGGGGAAGGCAAAAAACCAAACACTCTAGGCAAGAAATTTAGCTTTATGGAATCTACACCTATTCAATATTTCTGTTTTGGCATTAATAAGGTTGCGGGCAGGTTCGCATCTAGCTATCGCAAATTTCTCCTCATCACATAACCTACAGAATTTACTCCCCTTGTTATAGTTAGGGCATTTTTTTATTATTTCCCATTTCAAAATGGGGTCTCTTTTAGTTTTAGTTTTTATGTCCCATACATAGTTGGATAAAGTCGTACTGTGTTTATACTTCTCATTTTTAAAGGAGGTTTTATGATTGTAAAACCTAATTTTAAAATTATCATGCGTAGCTCCTATGTATGTTTTAGGGTTTTTATCATTTTCATTAATGTAAACTAACTTTATAAACTACATTTACTTGATTACAATTACCTCTAATGGGGCAGTCGGTTTTTATTCTACAATTACAATTATTTTTGTTGCCCGCATTAGTACTAGGAATATTGGTACTACTTTTCAATTTACTTTTATTGGTATTATTAATTATTTTGCCAATATTAGGTAAACAAGAGTAACTGAGTTTAATAGTGTTCCTATTAAATATTTTTTTAAGTTTGCTATCAGAGCTAAAATGTTTATCTATTAGGTTAAAAAACATTTGCCTATTTTAGATTTAACTTCATTATTGTATGGGGGGTTAAACCATATAATATTTCTGGATCTGTTGTTATTGGTTTTTTTAGTAACATTTTGGTCAGAAAATTTTAGCGTTTGCGAATGTCCACTTTTTATTAGTGCAGTTTGATAAATTTTCTTGTATTTATCGAAAATTTCACTATTGGAAGAGTTGGTGGACAATCTAACAGCTATACCATTAGGGATACTTTTAAGAATATGCATAGGTTGATTAGAATTTTTGTTAACATAATTGGGAGTGTAATTATTTTTGATGTAGGGTGTTATATATCCGTTATTAAGATTTAATGTTATATCCAAGTAATTAACAATTTTAATGTTATGTTCTATTTCAATATCTAACTTATAAGATTTGAAAAATTTTTGCACTTCCTTTCTAAATTTATCTCCTATTCTAGGTGTACATTTATCTATTATAATTAATCCATCGTCCCGGTATAAACCGTGATTATGGAAATCTATGATGGCGTTAAGTTTATGAAGCAGTAGACAACCTATCAGCTCGGCCACCTCCGCCCCATCATATGCCCCCATAGGATTATCAAATCCCTGGGCATCAGTTTTTTTTACCCATATCTCATCATTAAAATATAATAGTGTTTTGCGGCAGTGCCAAATTATTTCTAATTCTGCTTCTTTTATATCATTATATTCTTTAGCTAACTCCAACGCCTCTGAAAGTAGTTCAGCTGTTATGGAGGGGTAGAAATCTTTAATGTCGTATTTGATAAATGCTGAGTTCTTATTGAAATTTAGGGATTTAAACCATTTAATACAGTCACCAGTTGATTTCCACTGTTTAATGTTAAGGAACATACGTAAGTTATTGCAGATATTTTGAATAATAATTTTACTTATTTTTCCGAGCTCCGTCTTAGTTGGGTTTATAAGTCTAAATTCGGGGTGGTTAGGGAATGAATTTTTATGGTCTTTGACCGTAAGGAAACAATTTTTTAGGGTTATTTTTTTCCACCCTATTATGTAGGTTAAATTTAGCTACCAATGAAGTAGCTTCGTTATTTATGTTAGAAACAATATCTGGTGCTATTTTTCTATAATGTTTAATCACCGAATTTTTTAATTCACTGTTAAATTGTTCTTTAGGTATTGAATATAAATTAGCAGACTTATCACTTTTAATGTAAATATTACCGTTATTTTTTTTTTTTTTTTTTTTTTTTTTTTTTACACGACTTTAAAGTATCATTAAGCTGTTTCTGAAAAGAATTTTGCCCTAATTTCCTATATTTAATTTTTCGAATAATACTAATTAGGTCCTTTTCGAAACTTTCCAACTCTTTAGAATATGGTGGGTGTTTATAGGTTTTAAATCCATAAACTTTCTCGTCTTCCTTAGCATTTAGGTTATTTAAAAAGAAGAAGGCCCTCCATCTTAATCTACTAATAAAATTTTCGATTTTATGGAGTAACTGGAGTTCGTAAAAATGTTTTTTAGGGAGTGGAATGTCTTTGAGGGAACAGTCTAAAATTATTTGTTCCATTGTGAACTGGCAAACAGTGCTCGATGGGTAAATCCAGAGCATATAAAATAATAACAAGACCGACTCTAAGTATCTAAATCCTAAAACTATACGAAAATAAACTTTAAGGACAACCAATAACAGACAGAATCTAATTCCGTTAGTATCCGTCGCTGTAAGGCGTTGGACAAGAGGGGAGAAAAAAAAAGAAAACTGCGGAATACAGACAATACCCCGCAGTAAAGAAAAAAAAAACACAAACGGAACCAACCACAAAGAAAGAAAAAGTGCTCGATACAGAACTAACCAAAGCGAAATAACAAAAAGGAAGCAATGTAGAGCAAAGACACGTAAAAAAAAAAAAAAAAAAAAAAAAAAAAAAAAATCAAGATCGCCAAAACCTACCGCGGTTTCACACACCGGCTCGTCAGGGCAAAGGCAAACCAAGGACTAATCAAATAGACACCACCGAACAAAGACTAACAGACCAGCCTACCCGACGGGGGAGGTTAAAAAAAGGCCAAACACTAAGCAAGAAATTTAGCTTTATGGAATCTACACCTATTCAATATTTCTGTTTTGGCATTAATAAGGTTGTGGGCAGGTTCGAATCTAGCTATCGCTAATTTCAGGATATGAGTATAAATTTAATTAGGCGTCATTTTAAACAGGATATCAGTATAAATATTTTACCGACATTTCTGACGCACGGGCCCACTTGTATAAAAGGGAAAAAAAATAAGAAAAGCTTTTGGTCATACAATTTTTTTTTTTTGGTCATTCCACCATCTTGTTAAAATTGTTCTAGTTTACGAGAAGGTTTTCTTAATCTCTTTTTGCAGCGGATTTTTAAGTTCAGCTTTCGGATCTTTACTGTTGATTCGCACCCCTCAAGAATTTATATCTGCTGAAATTCACATAAAATCCTCCCAGATTAAGACCAACTCATTGCAATCCGGATGGGAGGACTTGTGCGTGGCTGGGGAAGGGGGTGTAAATAAGCAGGCCCAAAACGTTTTAAAATTGTAAAACATTGTACGTATCTTGAATACTGTCCGACTTAGAAGAATGCAAATAACTCCCTGACTGTTTATTTTTTTTATTCCGAGTGTTGGAGTTGCTGGGAAGCAACCTAAAATTTAAGAGAAAAGAAAATAGAGGGGGGGTATATTTGCGATAAGTATTCTTGCGTTATTTAGAATGAACCAAATTTTTTAAATTTAAAAATATCACAACTTTATGGTAAGTGCATGAAGATATTCGACATTAAATAAACAAGCATACTAATTTACTAAAGGCTTGAATCCAAAGGTTTAATAGGCAAGACTAAGTTTTCCCTAGGCATAATCCTCTCCAGAGGCGTTCTGAAGAGCTCTCGAGCTGATCCATAGCATTCTCTCATTATATATATATATATATATATAAAGAATATGTTGTAACCATATCAAGTAGTTTCTACTTTGGCCTTCTATACTTCAGCTGTTTCAGGACACGCTCGATTTTATGATAAAGTTTGGAGAGTTAACAATATCCAGACAGAGTAGTAACTTCAATTTGAAAGAATTAACGGGATAAGGCAATAGACACCGAATTGCGCAGATTCGATTTGAACAAGAAAGTTCCTGTTTTCCATTACAAATTTTAAGATAAAATCTATGTAGGTGATGCGGCGTCAGCCTAATTTTTCACTACTGTAGAAAAAAAAAATCTAAACTAATTCCTTGAGCGATGTGTAATCCATGGTGAGCGTAAGAAAGGGTTCCTGGATTAACTAAATTAGAAAGACAGTCGTAACGAGTTCTGTGACGTATTCCTTCAGGACGTGGGTGATCATAGCCTTCCACAGCTATCCCTTGTAGCTTTTAAGACTTGTTACCGCTTTTCAAAACCCACTTTGCTATCCATTTTCTCAAGCCCATCAAGTAACGCCTGAAACGTTGGAATTAAAGTCTTTAGTGAAACGCTAGTTTTTAACTAGTTGTCATTAGTTTCAGGAGCTTACGTGCGTATGATCAAGGTTTTGTGAGCAGTGAAAAATGTCAAAACAAAGGACATAGAAACAATGAAAGCCAATGTAAAGTCAGTATTAAATGAAAATCGTAACGTTAAATTAGTTTTATGGATTTGTAACATACAAAACAAGAAAACAATGAATGATTAGCAGGCCAATAATAGGGAAAAAAGTTTAACGATAGGCTTTACTTTTAGGGTTTTAAAATGTTTGTAGGAAAACCTGTGATTATAAAAATCATCACGTAATTACGGCATAAGACTTCTTCCTCAACGATTTAATATGGCTATAAGATAAAAAGAGAGTAATAATTTTTAGGCAGATTAGAACAGGGAAGACAATAGCAACAATCATTTCGTGCTTGTAAACCCATTCGTTTATCGCAAGATTACAGTCTACTTGGTGAAAATTGTCATCAGAGATCGCGTCCCGACCGCAGCCGATTGCGTAGTCAGTACAACAAGAGTCCGGGAGAGTTGAATTACCAAGAAAATCGAGCCATTCCGTGTAGTTGTTGACGCCGCAGCATTTCAACTTTTTCTGGAGAGTGTTCCACGTCTCGTATGCTAGACTGTCACTGGTGTATTCCGGCTCGGCAGAACGCAGCGAATTGTTAATATGCTTCAAGATGCGAGGCAGGGTGACAAAGGCGAGGATTCCCACGGCCAATTCGAGAAAGATTAAGCCGAACAGAAATAAAGCGTAGGCGTGCAACATTTTGCGTTGTTGGCAAAAGATACTAACATGAGCGAAGGATGCGATGAAAAACATAACACTCCCAAAATTAACGCGACTGAAACCGGAGGAGACACATGCTCGTTTATAAGGCTGGGGTTGTCAACTAAAGACTCGTGAATAGCAGTACCAAGAATAATCAAGATCAGTGAGAACAATAGAAAGATCGCGTTGAATATTACAAGACCGGTTTTGGAAGAACACCGGCACATGGTTGGTTGGGGTGGTGCGGGTTTGTTTTTTTTTTTTTTTTTTTTTTTTTTTTTTTTTTTTTTTTCCCCTCTTAACTCAGGAATACACACCGCGATACAAAAGGCAGTAAACTAATAATGTGTATTTATATGGAGTGTCTCCTAACAACATGTTCTATTCTAATTAGTAGAAGAAGGCACCAATGAAAAAAATTGTTATCAAATTTCAATTTCACCTTTAATAAGAAATGAAAAAAATTATTCTACACTTTGTTCTCATGTAATAGTGATTTTCAAAGTGCAACTTAGATGTGGAAAGTGCTTTGACAGGACGGAAAGTGAGACACTGAGATCCGAAGACGCATTGGCATGGCCAAGGTCGTATTTCAAAAGCTAAGCAGAGTATTGAGTGATAGGAAGATTTCTTTTGAAGCAAAGAAACGAGTACTGGGCGTTGTGCCACATCTAAACTTTTTTCTTCTTTGTATCCTTTACTCTCCTCTTTTTTCTTCCACATATCCTTACTCTCTCCTTTTTTCTTCTTTGCATTTTTACTCTCCCTTTTTTATATCCTTACTCTCTCCTTTTTTCTTCCTCATTTTCTTACTCTTTCATTTTTCTTCCTCGTATCTTTACTCTCTCCCTTTTTCTTCTTTATATCTTTGCTCTCCCCTTTTTCTTCTTTATATTTTTAGTCTTCCCTTTTTTCTTCCTCATATCCTTACTCTCCCATTTTTCTTTCTCATATCTTTACTCTCCACATTTTCTTTCTCATATCCTTACTTTCCCCTTTTTCTTCTGTATATCTTTACTCTCCTTTTTTATTCTTTACATCCTTACTCCCCCTGTCTTTTCCTCATATCCTTACACTCCATTTTTCCTCCCTCGCATCCTTACTCTCCCCATTTTTTCTTATATCCTTCCTCTCCCTTTCTTCTCCCTCATATTCTTACTCTCTCCATTTTTCTCATATCCTTACTCTCCCCTTTTTTCTTCCTCATATCCTTACTCTTCCCCTTTTAATTCCTCATATCCTTACTCTTTCCTTTTCTTTACTCTCCCCTTTTTTCTTATATCCTTACTCTCCCTTTCTTCTCCCTCATATTCTTACTCTCTCTATTTTTCTCATATCCTTACTCTCCCCTTTTTTCTTCCTTGTATCCTTACTCTCCCCCTTTTAATTCCTCATATCCTTACTCTTTCCTTTTCCTTCCTCATATCCTTACTCTTCACATTTTTCTTTCTCATATCCTTACCCTTTTTTCTTCTTTATATCTTTACCCTCCCCTCTTTCTTCCTCATATCCTTACTCTCTCTTTTTCTTCCTCATATCCTTACTCTCTCTTTTTCTTCCTCATATCCTCACTCTCTCCTTTTTTCTCATTTCCTTACTTTACCCTATTTTTCTTCCACCCGTCCTTACTCTTCCCTTTTTTCTTACTCTCCTATTTCTTCTTCTATATCTCCTTTTCCCTCTGCCCTCTCATCCTCGTGTTAAATGTCAAAATCGAAAGTACTCCAGCAAAGTGGAATTATTTTTCCTGATGTAACTTGGCAGTTTTTCGTCTACATCATTTTCTTTTTCGACCGTATACAAAACATTTTTTATATTATATTGTCGGAGTGTGTGAATAAACAATGCTAATATTTTCTCTACACCAGAGAATGCTGAAAATATCTTGACCTGACTCACTTCTCAACTACTGGCCAAAACTCGAAGGCAATTGACAGGTTTTGACATTTCGGTTTTTTGAAAGTTGAAAGGTATATCCAGGCGAATTGTTTAACTGATTTAGTCATTCTTATAAAATCGCGAAATGAAAGTTATCTTGAATGGCCACTCTTCTAGGTCTTTATGCACTCATGCGGGAATTTTTTAGAGCTTTCTCTTTAGATCTATGTTATTTCTAATTTTTATCAGCGACCGTTCTGATGGCTTCAGCTCTTAACTCCATATCTATGCTGATAACACAACAATTTATTCCTGTCGTAATATTAAGTCTAATCGGTTTGATAAGTTCAAAATGGCAACTGATCACAAAAGTGAACTAAAATCTACTGTTAACTAGGGTAACTAATAGTTTGTTAATTTTATCGCCTCCAATACAAAACTGCTTTCTATTACTCATTCGGGAGACCCCTTTCTGCCATCCATCTACATGGCTGCTGATAACTTCCAGCAGACTGACGCATTGTGCATTTTCGGGCTAACATGAGGTGGAAAGGTTATATTGAACTGCAGTTACTTTCTCACGGACGTAATGTGGGTTCCCTGTGTCTATTCTACAAATACTTTCACTGCTTTTGCTCCAATGAGCTTATCTCACTGGTACCCCCTCTGCGTGAATTTACTGGAGCTACTAGACTAGCAACTAGGCCCCACTCTTTTACAGTGAAACCAATAAAATGTAACCGCAACTTCTAAGCTTCTTTTCTCGCACTTCCCGCCTGTGGAATTCTTTATACTTGCTTTCCCCAACAGCTACGATCTCCAAGGATTTAAATGTATGGTCAAGAGTCATCTTCTGTCTCTCTGACTCGCATCCTTTCTCTCATGTTTTTCTCCGTCCACTCTCATGACACCAGTATTCCCATACTTCTCTTACCCATTCTCTGACACCCCCTATAACTTTTTCCTCTTTCTCATCAGTTTCCTCCTATGTAACTCCCTGAACACCAGTGGCAGGAAAACTTCCTTGCTTGGGGTGAAAAGTTCAAAAGAACTGCTAGCTCTGCTGCTAGGAAAGTTGTTTTGCTGTGTAGGGCTAGACCAGCAATTCCCAAACTGGGGGAAATTTCAAGCTACCGTGAGGGAGGGGGGGGAATAATTACACTTCTTCTTCTTCTATGTGCCCTGTCCCTTCAGGACGTAGGCGATCATGGCTCTCCACGTCTCCCTATCCCTTGTGGCTCTTAGTATGTTTGCTCCTGTTGCTCCTGGCAACCCCCGTTCCGTCATCCACCTGATCAGTCCCTGCAAATATGTTATCCGCTGCCTTCCACTGTCTCTCCTTCCTTCTGTCTGTCAAGTCAGTATCACATAATTACACTACGTACTAAATAAAAAAGTCTCAAATGGATTTTCTCATGTGTGTGTGTGAGAGAGAGAGAGAGAGAGAGAGAGAAGGAGAGAGAGAGACTGTTGCAAACAAAAGTCCTTTTATTTGTTACTAACCACTCTCTCTCTCTCTCTCTCTCTCTCTCTCTCTCTCTCTCTCTCTTTGGCTATGCTTAGTTGTTACTAACTGCTCTCTATCCAATTTACGCTGTAACTATTAGTTTATCAGTATATTTGTACATTTGAAAAAAATCAGTAAATAGTCTCAGTGTGTTTTAACTGCTCTTTCTCTCATACACATGAAGGGGGAAACCTGGATGGTTGAACCGGGTGTAGGGGGAAATGACAGAAAAAAGTTTGGGAACCCCTGAGCTAGACAATATTTCTCCCAGAATCTATCTCACATAGTTATTAGCTTTCATTTTATCCATGATTTTAATATTTATAACACATCGTCTTGGTAAATATTTTGATAACCTTGAAAAAACCCATAAAAGAATCTGCAATGTTATCTGGAATTCCAACTGCAGTCACTTTCCCACCACTAGCTTCCAAGTGTCTTGTCTATAAATAGTGTACTGATGATCTTTACGCTATGTTACATAAACCTTATGGGTTTAAAGGTATGATTAGATATGCATGTGCATTTTGGTGCAGTGGATATCTGCTCGAAACGAGACATCGGGGAGCCGAGTTCGAACACAAGTTAAATTCATTACATTCACTTATGCTCAAATACCCTTAGGAAAGGTAGTAATTTGTCATTTCTCTCTCCAGCTATGTGTTAAATAGTAGGAAAGATTAGGTTCTGTAACCTTGGTTGGCAACCAGTCTACGAGAGAAAATAATGGCAATCTACTGCGGGAAAATCTTCTGCCTTGTGTCATATCTCTTTCTAGATATGATCGCCCGATCGTGTATCACGTATGGTGCTTAACTGATTGATTAGACTGGATGTGGGGGGTGCAATGGATATCGGCTCGGAATGAGAAATCGGAGAGCCGAGTTCGAATTCCAGTTGAATTCGTTGTATGCCCTTGGGAAGGTATTAATTTATCTCTTCTCCCTTCAGCTATGGGCTAAATAGCAGATTAGATTCATCAGTTTTGGTTGGCAATCATTCTACCGCAGAAAGAAATGGCAATCTAATACGGAAAACACCTTTTGCCTTGTCAATCATGGATCGAAAGAGATTACACATCACTCGATAAATCTCGATCCTAACTAATAAAACAACAACATTTAGACAAAATTCGAATTTAATTATCAACATAGTCTCCTTCTAGGGTGATACACTGATTCCAACATTTCTCTAAAAATTACATGCCTTTTTTATAGAAGGATTTGTCTTTGACCTCAAAATACGCTTCAGTTTCTAATATCACTTCATCATTGGAGCTAAATCCCTTTCTCTGGAGCACTCTTTTCAGGTCTTCAAACAGCCAGTAGTCTCTGGGGGCCATATCTGGAGAACAGTGTGGATGGAGAAGCAATTTGAAGTGTAATTTATGTAGTTTTGCCATCGTTTAGATCAACTTGTGACACAGTGCGTTATCTTGGTGAAAGATCACTTTTTCTTCTTCATTTGTGGCCGTTTTATTTATTTATTTATTTATTTTTGCAATTTCTGCCTTCAAACGCACCAATAATGCTATATAATATTCGTTACTGATGGTTCTTCTTTTCCCAAGGTAATCGATGAACATTTTGTTCATCGATTACCTTGGGAAAAGAAGAACCATCAGTAACGAATATTAATATTATTATGCGCATTCCTAAATACGGAAACTAAAACCTTGCCTGCTGATGTTTGCGTCTTTGGTCGCTTTGGACGGCTTTCACCTGCTGCTGTCCACTCAGCTGACTACCGATTTGACTCTGGAGTGAAGTGGCGGATCTATATTTCATCTATTGTCACATATTTACGCAAAAACACTTTCTTGTTGCGTTGAAACAGTTGCAAACAACCCTCTGAATCGTCGACGCTGTTGTTTTCTAGTTTTGTATGTTACAAATCCATAAAACTAATTTAAATCCAACTTTACGATTTTCATTTAATACTGACTTTACATTGGCTTTCATTGTTTCTAAGTCCTTTGTTTTGACATTTTTCACTGCTCATAAAACCTTGATCATACGCACGTAAGCTCCTGAAACTAATGACAACTAGTTAAAAACTAGCGTTTCACTAAAGACTTTAATTCCAACGTTTCAGGCGTTACTTGATGGGCTTGGGAAAATGGATAGCAAAGTGGGTTTTGAAAAGCGGTAACATGTCTTAAAAGCTACAAGGGATAGAGCTGTGGAAGGCTATGATCGCCCACGTCCTGAAGGAATACGTCACAGAACTCGTTACAACTGTTTTTCTAATTTAGTTAATCCAGGAACCCTTTCTTACGCTCACCAGGGATTACACATCGTTCAAGGAATTAGTTTTTGATTTTGTGTGTGTGTGTGTGTGTGTGTGTGTGTGTGTGTGTGTGTGTGTGTGTGTGTGTGTGTGTTTTCCGGGACAACTGCCGATTTGGAGTGACCTGAGCGTTCAGCATCATTTGTATCTGTACAACAGCATACCACCGCTTAAACGTTGTTTTCGACGGATTAGAGTCCGAATAACACTTATAAAGTCATTGCTTTTTTTAACAGTATTTTTACTATCATAAAGCAATGCTTTATCAACACACGAAATTCAGATTTTTCCATTGCTTTGAAATTTGGCAACAGTAGCTTCCCTTAAATAACTGTAATTTATAAACTAATTATCCGATTGAACCCAAATTTTGTCACGTGTCATTTGAAGGTTAGTACTTCATAAAAATCATATGGACTTTTTTATTAGTAGCGCCATCTGTATTATCAGGCCCGGGACTTATTGAGTGATGTATTATAATCACCCAGCAGCATATCACGTATGGCACTTAACTGACTGGTTATAGTGGCAATAAGTTTTCATAATTTTACACTTTCATTGTCTAGACATAACCCCATAAGTTCTATGCTAAAAGTTCATTTACTCGCAGTTTTCGCTTGTGAATATCTCTTCCGACTTCTTGCTTACAACCCGATTTTGATCTCAAAAACTTAAACACAATGTCAATCGTCTTCTACATTGTTCTTTTATAGTTTTCATTCCTTAATAATGCTTCTCTTTTCATATTCTTTCACATTCAGTAACGCCATTTTGTCTGAGTGGCTTTATTGCCTTCTTTGGAGGAAAGTAATTTTTTTTAAAATGACCAAACAAAATATATGACTATATTCCATTTAGATATTTTGTTGCCTTAATTGTGGAAAATCATGTGCATTTCCATTTTGCGGCTTCTGTAGTGCACGATCTTGCAAATGTTAGCCTGGCTTTCTCGTCACTCTATACTTTGTTAAGGTTTCCAGATTTTGTAGAAAGTAGCAGCGAATTTTATCGGAATAATGGAGCATTCTTCAGTTCTCGAATGAGGCGCGTTCGGTGCGAGCCAGTAGTGGATTATGCAATCTCTTAAGTCGCGGTTCAGTCGTTATCTATCCTCCCCATCCTGACAATTTTATATTCCTACAAACTACTCTTTCATTCATATCACAAACCTAATTCATCATAACCATTTTAGCAATAAATACCTACATTGAGAGGCTATTGAAACTTTTATTGGATAAAATTTAGTGTTAATGATTTCCAGTTAATTCAGTCAGTCAGTCAAGTGCCATACGAGATACACGATTTGGGCGATCATGTCTCGAAAGAGACATGACTAACTGGGCAGAAGATTATCCCGCAGTAGGTTGTCATTGCTTTCTGCGGCAGACTGGTTGCCAGCCAAGGCTATAGAACCTAATCTGTCCTGCTATTTAACCCATAACTGGAGGGAAGAAACGGATTAATACCTATTCCAATGGCAAACTATCGCCCGGTTCACACTCCACCCACATCTATTGAACGGGTGAAGATGCTCATCCATTGTTTCCTGTTTAGGATGTGGTTTCCGGCTTTCTCTTTTCCAATCTTTTCACTCTTACATAGCCCCCTGCACATCAGTGGCGTTACCGCCTTGCTCGGGGTGATATGATCAAAAAAAAAAAAATTGCGCGTAAGTGAATGCAAGGAATTCAACTAGAATTCGAACTCGGCTCACCGATTATGTACCCCTAATGAAAAGAGCGCTGGCCTGTTATGGAATATCGGATCTCACATATGGCTGGTTTATGGTTAGGGTAACCCTGAACAATATACTCACAGATGAAGAACATATTTTTAGGGAACAAAAATGGGATTCTACAGAAGGATGCTGAGAATGCCATGGTTTGATCATAACGAGGAACTTTTAAAGAAAACTGAAACAAAAACGACGTTTACATTGAGACAGTCGAAATTTCTAGGACACATAATAAGGAAAGCGGGTTTGGAGAATTTGACACTCACAAGTTATCTTCAAGCAAGATTGATTGATTGATTCATTTTCTACGGTTTATCAACGCATTACAGGTTATTTAAAGCCATAAAATATTTTTAGATCGTAAGAATTTATTGTAGATATGAAATATAAGATTCTGCTGGTGACACAGTCACGGTAGTCATAGAAGATGTTGGGAAAGGCCTTGGTCAAAGCTTTTATCAAAGCGGTTGATAATGGATTTTATGATTGATTGACTTCGTTTATATGTTTTAGCGATACAAGACGAATCATATCAATTGATGGCTTCCGCCTATGTTGTTGGGGTCGCAGGTTCGAATCCTGCCTAATAACATACATTTTGCTAATAATATTTCTCAAACATGTTCAGGCCGGTAGAGCTATATATATAAATATGCCGTTTAATTAAAAATAGAACATCTACTCAGATACGAGTATCTATTAAAAATAATGTTCAAACAAATAAATTAAACACACACACACATACACTCACATATATATATATATGTAGTGTATCGAGGCAACAGATAATTTTCCAAGCATCTAAACTTATTTATAAATCGAACTTTGTCTCTGTGTTTGTGTGTGTTTGTGAGTGTGTGTGTGCGTGTCCGTTACCTATTGACTACGAAACGGCTGAAACATTTTCTTGAAAATTTACACAGTTGTACTATAAGCGTCTGCGAGTGTTCTTAGCTAGGTTTTGGGTCGAGGTACCCCCGATAACTATCAAAAATCGATAATCGAAAAAATCGGGTTATAAAAGGAGTAGTCCGATTTTAATCAAATTTCATACACTCATAGACAAAGACATAAGAAACAATATTCAGAAGTTTCAAAGTTGCAGTTCTTACAATAGTGCAGAAAATCGATAATATATATATATATATATATAAAAGGCAAGATGTTTGTGTGTGTATCTGTTTATCTGCCTATATGTCTGTATTTTTTTTCACTCCTTTTATTTTAGTTTTTCCTTCGGGTTTGGCTCTAAGTAGGTATAATTGTAGTTCTTAGTCTCAGCCATGATGCCATTTACTCAGAAGACTTATTTAGCTTTCAGAATTCAGTTTACGACGAAAAAAACTTATTTGATATCGATACCAGGAAATCAAAATTTGACTTACATCCATTCATTTTTCTTTTAGTCTACGGTTTCGCTTTAACTGGAAACAACTATTGCTTTTTAGTCTTTCGTGTCAACGTCCAAAGAGTCTGAGCTCCAGGACCATGGATTAGTTTAAAGCTTTCATTGCACCCGAGCAACGCCGGGCTATACTGCTAGTACATTGTTAAACATAAGAGACAATGAATGTCTATTATGTTTAATCATGCTTCAGAGTACAATTAAACAACATTTCTTGGAAAAACATAGCCATGTAATATCAGACAGATTTTAGTCAACAATACAACAATACTCGCTCATACACACAGTAAAATGAAGCTTCGGATATTGAAGGCAATCTACATTAAATTAAAACAACCCACATTTAATGAAATTGCGTTTAAATCTGGTCATAACATATTACATTGCATTTAAATATATGGTTCTGTTAACATTTCGAGCTCTCCCGCGGTGTGACGTCATAGAACCGCATTACAAATTTACGAACTGCGTTTGCTATTTGCTAACACTTATCGTTGCTTAGCAAAGTTTTATGTCAACACAAGTTAAAATCATCTTTAATGGTGGATGTTTTTATGTTAACGTCCTTGTAACCTCTCTAAAGATTGCTCATGTGAGGCGAAAGCTTAGAACCAACTTAATAAAAAATTATCCAAATGTTGGAGAATTTTTGTCTTTATTTTCACCTGAAATTAAAGCCAAAATACGATGTTTAGAACGGCTCACGATTAAGCATAATAGACATTCAGTGTCTCATATTTAACAGTATATGTTAAGAAAAAAAATGTATCTAGAGAGAGAGGTTAATTAATATATATACATATGAGGGTTCATATATATATATATATATATATATATATATACATATACATATATATATATATATATATATATATATATAATATTATTATTCAGGTGTTAATGAAACAGCGCTCAATGTATGAACAGAACTTAAATTCAAATCTATTAAAATGTTAGTCTGAAATATGCACCTGATGATTGCATAACGCATGAAACTGCAAGCCGTACTGTAGACATAGGACATTATATATATATATATATAGTTATACTCGTCTCGAAAACCTTCCTCGAATACTTTCGAACGAAGAATAAAAATGGTTTTAAAAAGAAAAAACAAAGGCTTAGGACATGAAAGTCTGTCAAAAGTCTTCAGCACGAAGTCTCCCTCCCACCAAAAAAAAGAAAAAATCCGACACGAGTAACCATCTAACGGAAAACGCTCAATACAAAGGTAGAGCGAACTTAATAGAACCTAATGTGCCAGACGAACCTACCTACGTTTCTCCTAAACAGATTGTCAGGGAAAGCTGGCTCCATATGAGTGACGGCCAGGTATGGGTATATTCTTAAGTGAATACCCTATATCTATGCGTTCCATGTTAGTTGATTTAAACAGTTTTCGATAGACTAACCTAGAGATTTTATAAACGTGATTATATATAGTTATACTCATCTCGAAAAACCTTCCTCGAACACATTCGAACGAACGAAAAAAATGGTTTAAAAAAGAAAAAACAGAAAAGGCTTAGGACATGAAAGTCTGTCAAAAGTGTCAGCTTTCCCTGACGATCCGTTCAGGAGAAAGCTAGGTAGGTTCGTCTGGCTCATTAAGTTCTATTATATATATATATATATATCATTGGTATCACCCATGAAATGCAATAAAGCCACTAAGACACAAGGGGTTACAGGATGTGGAAGAGTTAGGGAAAGAATAACGAACGGGAAAAGAAAAGTATAATCAGGAAGACTGTAGATATTGTATTTAAATTTTTGCAGATTAAACTTGACTGAAAAACATGGGTCCGGAATGGAGATGTTCCACAAGCGAGAAGTTATATATATATATATATATATATATATATATATATATATGTATATATATATATATAGGGTAGATGATATGGATATAATAAAAATATAATAAAATTCTGTATCCAAAGAAACATTATTCTTAAAATGTGCTCAATACAAAGTAGAGCAAATAATACTTTTTTTTAAAATTATAACAAATGATATGTTATAATATCACTACAATAGTAGCGATTTTGTTTCGACCCTAAACGTATATATATATATATATATATATATATATATATATATATATAAGAAAATTTTTGTAAAAAACCGCTGACCTGTTATGGAATATCAGATCTAACATAGGCGGAGTGTTATGGTTAGGGTAACCCTGAACAATATTCTCACAGGTGAAAAACATATTTTAGGGAACAAAAATGTGATTCTACAGAAGGATGCTGAGGAAGCAGCCTACGTCTATATATATATATATATATATATATATATATATATACGCAGATGTGAAGCAATGAAACTGCCGTCTAATCAATGCTAATTTGAAATATAACAGATGTCGATTACCTCTTTGTCTGCTTCAATCATATAAAATGCCGGATCGTACAACGTCCGAAACTCTGTAAACATGGTAATAAAGATGAGGACAACAGTCCGAGCAGTGTAAATAATGTTATTTTTCTTTGTTTATGTCTAGAGAAATACACTACTCTCTCTCTCTCTCTCTCTCTCTCTTTATATATATATATATATATATATGAAATTATTTGTTTGAACATTATTTTTGATCGATGCTCGTATTTAAATAGATATTCTGTTTATAATCAAACAGTTTTATATATTTATTTCTACCGGCCTGATTATTTACGATAGATGTTTGTTACGAAAATATGTGTCATTCGGCAGGATTCGAACCTGCGACCCCTATCCACATAGAAGAAGCCACAAGTTGATCTGACGCGTCTTAGACCTCTCGACTACGACTGGCCAACAGTCTAAACGAAGTCAAATCAAGCCTTGTACAACACAATTTTCGATCCATCCTAATAACCATTTCGTTAATCTTCGTTAATTTCCATAACGTATATATATATGTGTGTGTGTGTGTGTGTGTGTGTGTGTGTGTGTGTGTGTGTGTGTGTGTGTGTGTGACAAATTCATATTGTTTACTGCATGAATAAGTCTTTGATTTACGTAAGCTTGAGGGTTATTTTAAACGAAAACTTGAAGTGATTAAGTTGTTAAATACTCTGACTTATTAAATGTCGCAAAATGACGGCTAACAATTTAGTGAGCAATTTCACGTTTGCTAAATACACTTTACTGAATGTCTTGGATAAATTCTACCGAATATTGTTGAGTTTGTCAAGCGCACTACGAATGGACAGGTCAGTTCACCGTCTCGTTCGGAGAGAAAAACCCAGGTGAATTTTCTCAAGTAAATGGAGCAGACAAAGAGGCAATCGACGTCTGTTATCTTTCAAATTGACATTAATTGAATGGACTGTAGTTTTAGTGCTTCACACCTGCGTGTAACGACAAGCGTCCATCCTTTTCCATTTGTAAGAATAATCTCCCTGGTTAGCGTGGGAGATCATCCACTCATTCTTGTTTTTATTTCCTTACGCAAGGTCGACGGGGATGTGCGTTGTGGTGCATTGGATATCGGCTCGGAACGAGAAATCGGGGAGCCGAGTTCGAATTCCAGCTGAATTCATTGCATTCACTTACGCGCAAATACCCTTGGGAAAGGTATTAATCCGTCTCTTCCCTCCAGTTATGGGTTAAATAATAGGACAGATTGGATTCTATAGGCTTGGTTTGCAACCAGTCTACCACAGAAAACAATGGCAACCTACTGCGGGATAATCTTCTGCCCAGTCAGTCTTTCGAGACATGATCGCCCAAGCGTGTTTTAACTGACCAGCATTGGGAAGGATTCGTTTTTGTGATATATTTTCTCTTTGGTATTTGTCTATACTTCTGAGATGAAGTAGTATTTACATTATTGACGCTGTTCTGACTGTTGTCATCATCTTTATTTCCATGTTTACGACGTTTCGGCCGTTGTACGCTCCGGCCTTCTGCAGAGGCTAGAAATTTCGAACCGAACCCTTTATTTCGATTACTGGGGTATATCATTCTCATTCCATGTGCCATGCCACTTCTGGATGTCATGCAGTTATCTCCCTTTAACTCTCTACAAGTTATTTGTTAACCAAAAACATATGGTCCAATCGATATAGGCGTGGGTTAGTACCTGTGACTTTTTTTATAATCGTTTCACCCCAAGCAAGGCATTACTGCCACTGGTGCGCAGGGGGCTACATAAGAAGAGAGTGAAGAAAAAGAGGAACAGGTTACAGTGAGAGAGCTGCAGGAGAATAGAGTGAAAAGGAAGAAGAAAAAGATACAGGGGTGTCGTGAAAAGAATGGAAAATAAGAAGATAAGAGATGGTTCAGGGCCGTCCATAACGTATTTTGTCAACACTGCTGAAACGCAGATAAGCTGTGTTCACATCCACTCTTTGATTTCCGCAAGCATTTATCAAACAGCGATGAATGACAACGGCTAAAGCTTTTTTTTTTTGTTGTTTTTTTTTCACATGGACAAATTATATCACATACGTCCACTTCATATGTAATTTCATGTCAGACATTTTTACAGACTATCATTTTATTTGTCCTATGAGTGGTTAGTAGCAGAAAGATTCAAAGAATTTATACATCCTTGTGCAAATTAATTGAAAAAACTACTTCAGTTTCCTTTCTTTCACCATAAGGTCAGTTTTAGATTCACTAGAGTGACAGGGTGTAATTGATTTTTATTTTTACCTCAGATTAGGTCATTTGCAGCGGTGTTCAGTAATATGAATCTATTTTTGAGGTGTATGATGGAATTTGTTTAACCTTGAAAACTATTGTGTCATTCGTGATTGTATCAGATTTTTATCACGCCCAGGCACTAGTGCCTCAACTGTCGATTAGTTGTTCTACGGCCATTGTCTGCGATGGAAGTTACTTCAAGGAATCTTACGAAAATTGTAACGTTGCACGAATACACCGGCAAGCCTTGCAGAGGGATCGCGGATATTGTTGTTGTCAGCCTTTCAACTGTCAGTCGTGTAATCAGGGCAAAAAACAGACTGGATTCATAAAGTCTAAAACGTAACGGAAAATGCGGTCGGAAAAACAAAATGCCAAGTGACAACGTATACGCGTTAAGGGAAAGTGTAAAAGTTCCGAAGAAGGCATTATTAGTTTTGGTTCAGTTAATTTTCACAAGGGTGTATATATGTATATGTATCGCAGTCTATTCATATTCTAGAAAATATTTTATCTGTCTCAGTCTGTACCAATATTTTGGAAGAAGTCAACTTAAAAATAATTTTCCTGTTTCCGGTTTCATTAACGAACTGTTGTACCTAATTACGGCCATTGATATCAATTCGGCTATGGAATTTTTATTTTTTATTTTTTTTTAACTTCATGTTTAAATCACTTTTCATATCCTTGGGTTTGTAATCTATTTGCCATTCAAATACAATCGTATGTTTTATTTAATTATTTCATATTCTTTAATAACTATATATCTCAGAATCTTCTTAATCTATCTATCTATCTATCTATCTATCTATCTATCTATCTATCTGTCTATCTCAGTCGATTCATATCTATCTATCTATCTATCTATCTATCTATCTATCTATCTATCTATCTATCTATCTCAGTCGATTCATATCTATCTATCTATCTATCTATCTATCTATCTCAGTCGATTCATATCTATCTATCTCAGTCGATTCATATCTATCTATCTATCTATCTATCTCAATTATTTCTTATCTATCTATCAATCTATCTATCTATCTCAGTCGATTCATATCTATCTATCTATCTCAGTCGATTCATATCTATCTATCTATCTCAGTCGATTCATATCTATCTATCTATCTATCTATCTATCTATCTCAATTTTTTCATATCTATCTATCTATCTATCTATCTATCTATCTCAGTCGATTCATATCTATCTATCTATCTCAGTCGATTCATATCTATCTATCTATCTATCTATCTATCTATCTATCTCAGTCGATTCATATCTATCTATCTATCTCAGTCGATTCATATCTATCTATCTCAGTCGATTCATATCTATCTATCTATCTATCTATCTATCTATCTATCTATCTATCTATCTCAATTTTTTCATATCTATCTATCTATCTATCTATCTCAGTCGATTCATATCTATCTCAGTCGATTCATATCTATCTATCTATCTATCTATCTATCTATCTCAGTCGATTCATATCTATCTATCTCAGTCGATTCATATCTATCTATCTATCTATCTATCTATCTCAGTCGATTCATATCTATCTATCTCAGTCGATTCATATCTATCTATCTATCTATCTATCTCAATTATTTCTTATCTATCTATCAATCTATCTATCTATCTCAGTCGATTCATATCTATCTATCTATCTCAGTCGATTCATATCTATCTATCTATCTCAGTCGATTCATATCTATCTATCTATCTATCTATCTATCTATCTCAATTTTTTCATATCTATCTATCTATCTATCTATCTCAGTCGATTCATATCTATCTATCTATCTCAGTCTATTCATATCTATCTATCTATCTATCTATCTATCTATCTCAGTCGATTCATATCTATCTATCTATCTCAGTCGATTCATATCTATCTATCTCAGTCGATTCATATCTATCTATCTATCTATCTATCTATCTATCTATCTATCTCAATTTTTTCATATCTATCTATCTATCTATCTATCTCAGTCGATTCATATCTATCTCAGTCGATTCATATCTATCTATCTATCTATCTATCTATCTATCTCAGTCGATTCATATCTATCTATCTCAGTCGATTCATATCTATCTATCTATCTATCTATCTATCTCAGTCGATTCATATCTATCTATCTCAGTCGATTCATATCTATCTATCTATCTATCTATCTATCTATCTATCTATCTATCTTACATATCTATCTGTACTTATGTATATGATTCTATTGAAGATATGATATACAAATATATATAAATAATAGCGTGTTATTGAATGACAAAGTAATTTTCCTCTTTATCACTGTTCATCTCCATCTATTTTTTACTATTCATATATATATGTATGTATGTATGTATGTATGTATGTATGTATGTATGTATGTATTGAAAAGAGAAATAGGGGTTGTTCCAACGACAGAAACTGGTATAGGTGAAAATTTGCGGGAAGCCGTGAACGTTTTGTTTAAAGTGCAGATTTATTGATATCAATATTACTTATGCTTTGTACAATACATAAAGCGTCTATAATGATATGTGTGTCACTAGGCATGTTTCGAGTCCATAGTTGACTCTCTTCAGCCGAATAAATTTGTGAATTTACATATCCAGATCAGTTTGTCTTTCTGACGGCCGAAAACACCGTGTATATGTAGATAAGTGGTAAATGGACAGGTCAGAAAGTATATATGCGTTCATGTACGTTTGTTGGCTATTTTCACACTGTGTTGTGAAATTTTTCTCAGTTTTAAGAATTGCTCACTTTTCATTGGCCAGAAGTTTTTTGTTTTTTACACTGACACGCTAAATTTGTTTTTGTCTTTTTTCTTCAAAATCGTTTCAGCGATTTTGATCCAATTTTAGCGATGACACGGGTCATAAAATTTCTTTTGTTGTTTTTTGTACAAACGGAATTCAGAATTACTATTTTTCGCAATGGCATGGGAAATGTTTTTTGTTTTTTTTTGTTTTTTTAATTTAAAGGGTATAAATCTGGTGTGTGTGTGTGTGTGTGTGTGTGTGTGTGTGTGTGTGTGTGTGTGTGTGTGTGTGTGTGTGTTCATGTTGTTTTTTTAAAGAACAGTTTTGTATTATTTTTTATAAATATTTATTCCTGAAAGTGTCATAGTCTCCATTTTGGTATATATATATATATATATATATATATATATATATATATATATATATATATATATATATATATATATCCGAGTAAATACAGAACGAAAAAAAAATTTTTTACAACGTCCAAAACATTAATTTAAAACAGTGCTATAATATATAGAGCTGTGAATATTTATTATAAATTATATTTTAGAACATGTACATAATTTTTTTTTAATTATGTACATGTTCTAAAATATAATTTATAATAAATATATATATATTGTGTGTACTTTGGCAGCATTTTTTCATTCATACAGGTTTCATTGAATAATATAGACAAGTTTTGTGTATTTATTTTGTGTAGGATCCTTTCGTATAGTCTGATAAGCTTGATGGTGCTATCGTTAAAAGACAAGAGATCACAGTAATTGTTGATTTTTTTATCAGGTCTGAGCTTTCGGCTTATATATATATATATATATATATATATATATATAGGTACAAAGAGTTTGTCTCTTTTATAGAACAGATTCATTCTGACTTCGAAGTTTCGTGAGGACACTGTTATGATACTCTCACTCATCCTAAGCACACTCATTAAAACAAAAACAATTACATCATCACAGACATTTACCATAAACACACCGACACCCAACAACACCTCCATTTCTAGAGTCACCACACTATAAGTTGTCTAAAATCCATTCCCTATTCCCTAGCACGACGAATTTGCTCAATAGTAGCTGAAGAAACCCTTCATCAAATACGCTTAGAGGAACTACGAATAACACTACAAAGAGGATATTCCGCTCCACTAATAAACAAGAGTTTCTGACAGAAGAAATATCATTAGAATCTTTCCTGAATAAAAAAAAACACGAAAAAGCAGAAAAGATTCATGCATACGTCTTCAAACACAACAAAACAACTCAGAATTATTTACAAATATAAAAAGACACAGAATTACTCAACAAAAATGATAAAATAAAATAAATCTTAAAGACAACTAAAATAATTAAAAGCAAACGCCAACCCCAAAATTTAAAAAACATATTAACCTCATCAAAATTCGAGCAACACACAACACAGGGGGTCACAAAATGCAACAAAAAAGATGTGGTGTATGCAACATAATAATAGAAGGAAACCATTTCAACTTCGCAAACACATCTACATTCGAAATAAAAACAAATCTAAGCTGCAATTCTAAAAACGTAATTTATGCTCTAAAATGCGCAAAAATATACGTGGGGGCGATACAAGGCCTGAATAAAAGAGTAGACCTGCACATAAGTAACATTAAACTAGCCAATAACAGGAAAGTGTACGTTTACCAACACTTACACGAATATAGTGGTGGTCAGAGAATGCCTATCTACCAAAAATGCAGATTATGACACACTCATGAGGCAGACAGTAATATTTGTAAAAAGTGCAAGCTTTCCATCAAGAAAACAACATGAAAAACCTAAGGCACACACAGACACACTAAATTTAAATGCGCTATAAGCAAACAACAAAAAGAACTTGATGACTCGTAGAATTTAGTCAAAATCGCTGAAAACAATTTTGAAGTATAACGACGAAATCAAATTTCGTAAGTCATTGTAAAACATTTTTCTGGCCAACGAAAGGTGAATGATTTTCAAAACGGAAGAGATTTAACGAATGAGTGTAAAAAAAAGCTACAAACGCATTTATATGAACTTTCTGACCTCCTCATTTATATATACACGGTATTTTAGACCGTCAGAAAGACAAACAGATCTCGATATGTAAAATCACAACTTTATTCGCTTGAAGAGAATCAACTTTGGACTCGAAACACGTTAGCGACACCATTATGAAAACTTAATATATAATACAAAAAAAGAATATAATAATAATAATAATAATAATAATAATAATAATAATAATAAATCTACACTTGAAACAAAACGTTCACGGTTTTGCACACTTTTTCTTATATATATATATATAGTCATCGGCAGACAGATCTGTTTCGCTGTATCACAGCTCATCAGTACGGTTAGACATCCGATTACTTCTAGACAGGATTGAAACCCGACCGAATTGACATCAGTCGGCGATTCTACCTCTGAGATATGGGCTCTCGGTAGAGGAAGGCGGACTTTAGCGTGTTATATACAATGTAAACATGCGCCAGTAGCTGAGAGTGTTCAAATTCATTGCTGAATGAAAGATGCGATATATATATATATATATATATATATATATATATATATTTTAATTCAGATACTTTAATCCAAGCGAAAAAAGCAGGAAGGTAAATTCCAAAAACCCGATCCTAATTAATATTAAAAATTTTATTTTAATATTAGAAAATGATACAGGAAGAGAGCTCCATGGAATAAAATATTACAGAGCAAATATAAATTAAAAAAGGATTAATTCAATGATGTTGAATGACCATTATATATATATATATATATATATATATATATATATAACAATGACCAATATAGCGTATCACTTAAACTGACTAATACTAGATTATCATTCTTGTTACAAATCAATTACCTATATTAAGCATGCAACCACCTCCTTGAGAGGACGCCCAACGTGTCACTTATGAGATCAAGCTTACCATTTACAAGAAGATTTCATAAAAATTCTGGTCGAAAATTCTAAAATTCTATATAAATCATATTACTGGAAATATCTGAATGTGAGAAAGATCCTGTATATTAAACATCTCTCTCCCACTATTAACCTCAACTTAATTAACAGTGGAAATGGAGTGCTAAAAGTTTTTAAAAAATAGAAAGACGCTCACACGAATTCCAGCTGCGCTCAACCCGCGAAAAGTCGGAACAAAAGAACGCAAAAATAAATTATATCTTAAACAGCCAAAACAGAAAAGGAAACAAAAAACCCTCTTGAAAATGGCTAAAGAAGTGGCCGAAAGTGCTTGGCGCAGTGGACATTATGGAGAACCTTATCGTCATACTCAGGGCTATCTATCCATCTATATTGCGATATAGATGGGTAGATATAAGTATATTTGTGATCACACTCCACCCACATCTATTGAACAGGTGAAGAGGATCATCCCTTTTTTCCTGTTTAGGATGCGGTTTCCGGTTTTCTCTTTTCTAATCTTCTCACTCTTATGTAGCCCCCTGCACATCAGTGGCGTTACCGCCTTGCTTGGGGTGATATGATTAAAAAAAAAAAGATGAGATATCAATATATTACTGACATGAATATTAGCTGGATTTGTATCCTGTCATTTTTACAGGGTAAGCTTCGATTTCCATAACTAATTTTCACTCCTGAATGAAATTTTGATTCGAAAAGATTACTTTGGAAAGAAACAAGTCTTGTGTAAAATTAGATATTTTTCATCATCGACTGACTAATTATGATTTTTTTTTTTTGTTTTCTTGAGTTTTTGTGTTTGTGTTTAACCATCTCTCTCGCTTTATCGATCTGTCAAAGTATTTTTCAAATGAAATCAGCCAGAATTTTAATATATTCTTTCTATTTTTATTTGCAGGAAATTTGCTTTAAGACGAATAATTCCAATGCTTCCGGTTCTCTAAAGGAATTGGTTCTCTTAATTAAATCTATTGAAAACAACGTACAGGCTTAGGGCCAGAACACGTTGAAACTCCAGTTCTTAGAAGATCACCGAAGTTCAACAATATCGAGCCGAGTTAGTATCTAGACGGGTGACCGCTTAGGAATATCAGCGGCTATAATCTTGGATATGCGTGAGGTGTGATGAATAACGGGCTTGAAGTTTGAAATTGGAGAGCCAAGTCGCAACTCCAGACTGAAAGAGTAAATGATAGATATTTATATACTAGAAATATGTTAAAATGAATTAAAAAGAGAAAAAGATTTTCGTGTACCACCTAGCGACCTTTCGGAAGTCATCGAACCAAAATGACGTTTACGTTAATGTAACTACAGACAAGCACAAATGAATTATTTTAGCACACACACACACACACACACACACACACACACACACACACACACACACACACACAGACACACACACCTTTATATATAGTATATCGAGGCAGCAAGTAATTTTCTAAACATATGCTGTTAAATGTAAGAGACAATGAATGTCTATTATGTTTAATCATGAGCCGTTCTAAACGTCGTATTTTTGCTTTAATCTCAGTTGAAATTTCTCTGAAAAACATAAACATGTAGGTAATATCAGACAGATTTTGGTCAACAATACGGTGATCCTTACTCATACACACAGTAAGAGGAACCTTCAAATATTGGAGGCCATGTACATCAAATCGAAACAACCAACAATCAATAAAATCAACTTTAAAACAGGAAATAACATATTACATTGCATTTGACTAGATGGTTTTGTTGTCATTTCGCGCTATCCCGCGGTGTGACGTCATAAAATCGCATCGCAAATTTAAGAACTGCGTTCATTATTTTTGGTAACTATTGCCGTTGCCAAGCGGAGTTTTATGTCAACACAAAATAAAATCGTCGGTGATGGTGGATTTTATAATATTTCAGTTTAAACAACCTCTCTGAAGATGGCTCATGTGAGCCGAAAGCTTAGAAGAAAACCAATAAATAATTATCCAAATGTTGGAGAATATTTGACCTTATTTTCAATTGAAATTAAAGCAAAAATACGACGTTTAGAACGGCTCATGATTAAACATAATAGACATTCATTGTCTCTTACATTTAACTGCATATGTTTAGAAAATATATATATATATATATATATATATATATATATATAGTGGTTAATACTAATATATATATATATATATATATATATATATATATATAAGTGGTTAATACTAATATATATATATATATATATATATATATAAGTGGTTAATACTAATGGAAGTACATTCCACAGTTAGATATTTACTTTTAAAAAGTGCTTAATACGAAAGTAGATACATATTATTTTGTCATTTTTCATCATATTTCGATTTCTGCTATGGTCGCACTACCAACCAAGTCTGCGGGAAGACCTAAGGCAGGTCGTGGCGTGTTGTTATGGCTCCATTTCATGTTTTTTCTATCTTCCCTATCATCCCCAGCATTACATAGATAAAGTTTTCCTTAGTGTGTGGGCTGTATTTAATAAGATAATTTTTTGTATATCTCTTAAGCTGGGGTTTCTAGGGATTCTTTCAATGTGTTGTTTTGTTCCATTTTTTATCATTACAAGTGCACCTACTATCACTGGCACAACTCTTGTTTTCAATTTCCACATTTTTTCTATTTCAATTTCCAGGTCTTTATATTTTGACAGTTTTTCAAATTCATTGATTGCTATGTTACAATCCGCTGGACAAGCCATATCAATTAATAGACAAGTTTTCTCCTTCTGGTTTTTAACAATAATGTCTGGCCTGTTTGCTTCAATTTTTCTGTCTGTGTAGATGGTGTAATCCCATAGAATGGTGACATCTTCTATTTCTGTAACCGGTGCTGGGTGATGTTCATACCAGTGTTTGTTTACAGCTTTTCCATAATGTTTGCATATTGCCCAATGTAAATATTGCCCAACTCTATCGTGGCGATTTTTATATTCGTTTGGAGCAAGCACAGAACAGCCTGAGATTAGGTGGTCTATTGTTTCTTGGTGTTTATCACAAAACCTGCATTTTGGATCCATATTATTATGCATAATATTTGCCTGAAAGTTTCTAGTGAAAAGACTTTGGTCTTGTGCTGCAAGAATAAAGCCTTCAGTTTCAGACTTTAATCCAGATGCACGTAACCATCGATGAGTATTAACTTTGTCAACATTGGATTTATTGGCATGTTCTGGATATTGGCCATGCAGAGGTTTGTCTTGCCAGCGCTGTTTCATCTGTTCAAGAGCTTTATCTTTGGCTTTCATTTTCATGTTTTTTGCCGCAATAGTTGGTTCTTGGCTTCTGTTTTGCTTTTCTACAGAATCTACTAACTATAAATCTTGTTTGTATTTACTGCCTTCTTTTATTATTGAATATTTTTTCTTTCTTTCTTCATGTTGCCTTACTAATTGTATCATCCAATCCTTTGTTGTTTCTATGTATGTTAGTAAGCCAATAGTTGTTGTCTTGTATGACAATTCCAGCTGAATAAGACCTCTTCCACCTTCTTTACGGGGTATGTATAGACGGTCTACATCAGCCTTTGGATGATGCATCTTATGCTTAGAAAGAAGCTTTCTTGTTTTAGCATCCATTCGCCTGATGTCGTTTAGAGTCCAGTTTAAGATGTTAAAGCTATATTGAACAACTGGGATTACAAGGCTATTAATGGCCATAACTCTGTTCTGTGAATTTAATTCAGTTTTTAATATCATTCGAAGCCTTCTATAGTACTCTTTACGCACTATTTCTTTCATTTTTTTATGGTGAATGTTTTCGCTCTCATTTACACCAAGGTATTTATAAGCTTCTTCTGGTTTCAATTCTTTTATTGTTACAGCAGGGTCTAAGCTAATTGAGGATGTTTCTTGTATTGATCCACGTAAAACTGAAGCTTTAGCACATTTATTCAAATTAAATTTCATTCCAATGTCTTCGCTGAAGCATTTTACAGTTTGCAGAAGACCTTCCAGCTCATTATCATTCTGAGCATATAACTTCAAGTCATCCATGTAAAATAGATGGCTTATTCTCTTTTGGCCTATTTTATAACCACATTCTGTCTTATTAAGTTGACTGGTTAGTGCTATTAATGATATGCAGAATAGTAAGGGAGATAAAGAATCACCTTGAAATATACCTCTTTTGATGTTTATTTCATCAGACTTATAGGTTCCATTTATATGATTGAGGTAAAGGGTTGTTTTCCATATAGACATGCACTGTTTGATGAAATTGATGATGACGGGCGATATCTTGTATATATTTAAAGTCTTTAAAATCCAGGACTGTGGCACACTATCGAATGCCTTTCGATAATCTATCCAGGCAGTACTAAGATTTTTCTTTGTACTGTAGCAGTTTTCCAGGATCATTTTGTTAATTAGCAATTGGTCTTTACAACCATAACAGCCACGTTTGCACCCTTTTTGTTCAAGCGGTATCATGTCATTTCTTTCTAAGAATAAATATGTCTGTTTTGTTAAAATAGATGTTAATAGTTTATATGTTGTCGGAAGACATGTAATTGGTCTGTAGTTTTTCGGGTTGTTTGTGTCACCATTCTTGGGTAGAAGAAATGTAATTCCTTTGGTCATCCATGCAGGAATTTTAGTGGGATTGTCAACCATTTCTTGAAGTTCTTTGGCTAGTTTTTTATGTGCTGCATTTAAATAATATAGCCAAAAGTTAGGAATTTTGTCTATACCTGGGAATTTCCAATTGTGTGCTTTTTTTAGTGCAAATTTAACATCATCTTCTGTAATTCCAGACCTTGTCTGTTCTGGTTTATTTTTCATTCGTTCTATCTCTTGCGCAATCCAATGTACTTCCTTGCTATGTTCTGGGGGGTACTGTCACTTCAATTCTTTTTTTACCTATTTCCCTGTAAAATCTCTTTGTATCAGTCTGAAAGATCTTGTTTTGTCTGTAAAATCTTGCTCTTTTTTCATAGCGTCTTATTCTTTGAGCCTTCAGTTGGATTTTTGCTTTATTTTTTCTTTATTTGATAAGATTTCATTTTCATTCCTAATGTTATATTTTCTTTCGGCTCTTCTGCTTTTCCTAGTTCTTACATTTATTCCTCTACTCAGTTCATCCAGTATTGATAGTTTACTTCTTTTCCAAGGTGGATCTTCACGTCTGTGAGACTGCCTTGTTTTTATTTTGATATTCAATTTTTTTGTTGCTGCTGATGCTGATGCATATATTACTTCGTTGATATTTGTATGAGTGTCTTCATCCAGTATTAATTTCAGTGCTGCATTATAGAGTTTAATTAATTTCAGTGCTGCATTATAGAGTTTAATTAATTTCAGTGCTGCATTATAGAGTTTAATTAATTTCAGTGCTGCATTATAGAGTTTAACGCTGCATTATAGAGTTTATTATTATTATTATTATTATTATTATTATTATTATTATTATTATTAGCATACTACAACTTAATATCTATAAAGTTTTGGTGTTTAATACACCTTCATCAGAGAGTGATTTTCACAGTATGTAATAATAATAATAATAATAATAATAATAATAATAATAATATTATTGTTATATATATATATATATATATATATATATATTATTGACAAGTTTTGTCGATTTATTTCATGTAAATTATTTTCATATCGTCTGATAAGCTTAATAGCATTACAGAAAATAAATCAGACGATATAAAAAAAAATTATATAAAATAAATCGACAAAACTTCTCTATATTATTTAATGAAACATGCATCGGTGAAAAAATGCTGCCTAAATACACACACACACACACACAGAGACATATATATATATTCGTCTTCCACATGCAAGCCTGTTTCGCTGTATCACAGCTCATCAGTGATCTAAACTCGACCGATTTGGTGTCAGTCGGAGTAGCTAACCCTTAAGCCATAGACGCATGGAATCAGAGAAAGGAAATTTTAGCGTGCTATATATAAGCGGTGCATACACACGCCAGTCACCGAAAGAACTCAATTCATCGCTGAAGAGCGATGCATAACATATATATATATACTACCGGCCATAATTATTAGGCCATCCAAGTTTTTAAAAAGAAATTATGTATTTCATGCTATTTTTAGTATTTATTGCCAAGTGGATAATTCTAAATGAAAATAAAATGGTTCTTTTGTTAATACTGCACAATAACCTGTGCATCAAATGAACTGTTCTGGTGTCCAGTTTTTGTGCTCTCTTCCCCATGCTAGTCTCTTCTTCTTATTGGCTGGCCAAAGCAAAGGCTTCCTGGCTGCCTTGTAAAATTTTGCAAAGTAATAATAATAAAAGAACCAGTCTATTTTCATTTAGAATTATCCACTTGGCAATAAATACTAAAAATAGTGTGAAATACATCATTTCTTTTTAAAAACTGGGGTGGCCTAATAATTATGGCCAATAGTGTATATTAGGAGTAGTACGAACAAATTACTTTTTTAAAGCATGTTAAACACTTAGTAGAACAATATTTATAGTAATATTTTTATTATTAGTGTTCATAATAAAAACATAGTTTACTCTAACATTAAAGCTGTCGTGTTTCGGCACTAATTGTCAAGATCTCATCTGGCAGTGAAATATTTTACTGTTATGAATTGATATGTATAGAAATTTAAAAAATTAGAAACAGCACATATGTTGCCATATCAAGTCAATTTAGAGGGTTGTGGAATTCAAAGGGTTGGACTAGGTTAACCAATAGAAAGTAAATCAATAATGGGTGAGAAAATAAGTTAAGAAAGTAGAGGTGGGGAAAGGATTAAGATGCAAAAAACTAGAATTTTTGTTGTCACTTTATGAAAACATTATATATATATATAAAACATGTTACGGAAATTAACGAAGATTAACGAAACTTGGTTATAAACAACCGACAATTTGAAATGATTAGTTTGAACATTATTTTTGACCGATACTCATATTTGAGTAGATATTCTGTTTTTAATTAAACAGTATATAAACATGTTACGGAATTTAACGAAGATTAACGAAACTTGGTTATAAACAACCGACAATTTGAAATGATTTGTTTGAACATTATTTTTGATCGATACTCATATTTAAGTAGATATTCTTTTTTTAATTAAACTGTATTATATATTTATATATACTGGCCTGAAAATTTGCGATGAATTTTTATTACGAAAATGTGTTTCATTCGGCAGGATTTGAATCTGCGATCCCTATCCACATAAGGGAATCTACCATTTGATCTGGCAAATGCACCGTTGCGATGAATCGAAAAGTGTGTTATATACGCTTGATTAAAACTTTGTTTAGACAGGAGGTCGTTCGTGGTCGAGCGGTCTAAGACGTTGCCAGATCGAATGGTCGTTTCCCCTATGTGGATGGGTGTCGCTGATTCGAATGCTGCCGAATGATAAACATTTCCTAATAAAATTTATTGTAAATAATCAGGCCAGTAAATATAAATATATAATACTGTTTAATTAAAAACAGAATATCTACTTAAATATGAGTATCGATCAAAAATAATGTTCAAACAAATCATTTCATATATATATGATTAAATAAATTGTAAACATTATGTCTGCTTATTTTATTAAAATCTGTTCATACTTACGGATAATTTTTCGCGTATTACAATTGAAAGATGTCAGAAATGAGCTGTAACGTTGACAGATGTTATTATCATTCATTTCTCAAGATACTCAAGTACTTTCAACCTCTTTCCGAGATCATCTTCAGGGGTGTAAGTTATGGTATCAAAACTAACCGCAAAACTGTGTTGCTAAAAATTTCTGTACATTTTTCTGCTTCAAATATAACGGTTGAGAAATTTCTAGAGTTCATTAGAATGTGAGAATTATCCAAAATAGAATGCTATTTATATGTTGGAATCTCATAGTCAAGCACGTGTTAAAGCATGAAAAATACTGTTCTTTTTACAAACATTTTAGAACATTATTACGGTATTCATAACTGATTCTATTAATTGACGGCTTCAGTGTTTTAATGAATATTGCCTCGAGTATCTGTCGTTTTGTTTTTGTTGTTTTCTTGGCGTGGGATAGTTGAATTATCGATCATTATTTTTTATATTGTGAATGTAGACAGAAATGTTGTTGTAGATGTCTGGAAATATATATATATATATATATATATATATATATGAGGGTGCAATTTCTTAGGTTTTGTAAATTTTTATTTATCTTTGGCAAATGGAAATTTTGAAAATGTTTCTTAGTCATTTTAATAATCTGTAGAAAAAGAATGAATTGTGTGTTTGCTTGTTTTTTTTTTTATTGAGACTACCATTCTTCAGCATTTTCCCCGCTCGGCTGGTTCAGTCAGTCATTTAAGTGCCATACGTGATACACGCTTGGGCGATCATGACTCGAAAGAGACATGACTGACTGGGCAGAAGATTATCCTGAAGTAGGTTGCAATTGCTTTCTGCGGTAGTCTGGTTGCTGACCAAGGCTATAGAACCCAATCTGTCCTGTTATTTGACTCATAGCTAGAGGGGGCAGATATGTATTATATTATTACGTAGTAATCAGTGGGGGATCAGTTTATTACTTCATAGCAAAAAAAAAACATCCCCCACTTTATGACCAGTAGAAGTCTTAATCATGATTCCAACTATTATATTCAATTAGTCAGTTAAGTGCCATACGTGATACACGATTGGGCGATCATGACTCGAAAGAGACATGACTGACTGGACAGATTTTCCCGCAGTAGGTTGATATTACTTTCTACGGTAGACTGGTTGCTAACCAAGGCTAGAGAACCCAATCTGTCCTTTTATAATAAACCATAACTGAAGGAAGAGACGGATTAAAAGCTTTTCCAAGAGTATTTGCGCGTGAGTGAGTGCGGGGATTCAAACTCGGCTCCCCAATTTCTCCTTCCGAGCCGATATCCACTGCACCACATATGTATCCAGAAAGCGATCCACTTGACTCCTGTGCAGCATTCGGAGGCCCGAAAGGAAGCTTCAAGAATGAGTTGAAGATATCCCTGACACAAGCCAACACTGACCTGAGAGCTGAGAAATCGTTAGTGCAAATTGGTCTTCCTGGTGTAGGAGGGGCTAGCAAAACTTTCGAGTTCAACCGCCAACATAAAGAGAGCTCAATGTCCTGTCGGGAGCGCACGAATCACCCAGCCGCGCGCACATTACAGCTTCTCCGTTGGATTTTGTCAAGGACCCCTAGGTGGATATCAGGAGCACCAGACCAGATATGGCAGCAGTATTCAATGCACGGGCGGATGGTAGATTTATTTCCGTGCAGGATTTTTTCTGACGGGAAAAACTTCCTGGACCTACACAGAGAACCGACTTTCTTAATAGCGGATTTAGCTATGGATTCTACATAGTCATTCCACTTGAGGTCTGTTGTGAGAGTTAACCCGGGGAGGCGCAGTGCTTTGCTTTCAGGAAGACTAACCTGATCCATGCTAATGGCGGGTTGATTGTCTGTGATGGTTAATAAATAGCAGCTTCGTTTTGGAATCATTAAAATTCACGAGCCATTTTTTACCCCAGTCCGCCACGGATTGGAGGTCCTCCGCAGCGAGGTTTGCTTTGCCAGCCTCGGCAAATTTTTGATCGAGGCGAGAGTAAACTGTAGTGTCGTCAGCATATATGCCTAGCTGGAATCTTATTACATCTGGGAGATCGTTAAGATTCTTCCTCCATAATGCCCTGTACCACTGCTAGTTTGGAAATAATCAAAAGAAAGATTGTTTTTTTTATATAAGTACAATTTGATTGCCAGAATGCTGAATTATTTCCGTAATATTTACGGATTAAATATACAGGCGTGGAGGAAAATGAAAAAGGTGTTTGACTGATACTGGATCAAGTCATGAAAAAATGCGTTTTGGGATACCGCCAGCTGTCTGAAAGAATTCTTGGAGTTAAACTGAAAGACAAGCCCTTAATTTATCTGTTATGATCGAGTACGACCGACTACACAAAGTCCAGAAGAAGAAATTGAATCTCTCTACTCTTAGACAACACCAAGGCTCAGTGTAAATCACAATAAATTATGATTGTCATAGGAGACCTGAATGCCAAAGTAAGAAAGGAGTGCGAATTGGAAATGGCTGGCAAGTTTGGACTAAGAACCCGCAACGAACACGGAGAAAAATGTCTCCAATGATGAATGGCAAATAACCAGGTAATTGCCAAAAACCTGGTCCCAAGAACATCCAAGATAATTATGGACATGGAGAATCCCAGGAGAAACTAAGAAACAAATCGACTAAGTAAATATATGCTAGATATTCAAGAATGTAGTTGTTTGCTGAAAAACCTATCCCAGTTCACGGCTTACGGCCATATCACGTTGAATACACCGGTTCTCGCTCGATCACCGAAGTTAAGCAATGTTGAGCCTGGACAATATTTAGATGGGTGACCGCTTGGGAATACCAGGTGCTGTAAGCGTTTAGTGACGGATGTGCGTTGTGGTGCAGTGGATATCAGCTCGGAAAGAGAAATCGGTGAGCCGAGTTCGAATTCAAGTTGAATACCCTGCATTCACTTAAGCACTGGTACCCTTGGGAAAGGTATTAATCCGTCTCTTCTCTCCAGTTATGGGTTAAATAACAGGGTAGGACTTGGGGACCCTGCCCTTAAAACAAATCTCAATGAATCTTGATACTCGAAAAGAAAAAAAGTATTACCAGACACAAAAACTTATATAAAAACAACAATAAATTGTTGAAAAGAAAAAGGTATTACCAGCAATAAATAAATAAATAATTTAGTTGGCAATAAATGACCCGCCGAGGTTGATATGCCCTAAAACAAACAAACCAACTATCCAAGTTCCGACCCTGATACATGTAAATTAAGAATGAAACTATGGAAACTGAAGTATCGCCCGGTTCACACTCCACCCACGTCTATTGAACAGGTTAAGAGGCTCATCTCTTGTTCCCTGGTTAGGATGTGGTTTCCGGCTTTCTCTTTTCCAATCTTTTTACTCTTACGTATCCCCCTGCGCATCAGTGGTGTTACCGCCTTGCTCGGGGTGATATGATTAAAAAAGAAAAAAAAAGCTTAACACTATACCCAAATTGCAATGCAACAGACACCTGAACGACCCGAATCTGAAGGAAAAATATAAAGATACTGTTACGAGGATGCATTTATATATAAAAATAATATTAATAATGTCTAAATAGTTTTAGTAAGGGACTCTATTGAGTCCTAATTGTTATTAATAAAAAAATTTACTTCATGAAATCGTCGTAAAAATTATGAAATTAGAAATAGAACGTTTGGAAGATGCCAGAATGCTCCAGTAAAATCGAGAGAATTCTAAAAGTACCGGAAATATGCAAACTAAGCGTTAGTGAGTAGTCAGTTGATAACAGGATGTGCTGACCTTATCAGCTCCGGCTTTGATTCAAGGATTTATATCCAGCCGAAAGAATCTCATAGAAAAGTCGTACAGACTTAAATTTTAAAAAGTTGTTAAAAGGATTTGCTGACATTATCAACTCCGGTTCTGATTCAAGGATTTATATCCAGCCGAAAGAATCTCATAGAAAAGTCGTACCGACTAAAATTTGAAAAATTTGTTAAAATAATTTGCTGGCATTATCAACTCCGGTTTTGAATCAAGGATTTATATCCAGCCGAAAGAATCTCATAGAAAAGTCCGACCAACTAAAACCTGAAAGAGAACCTCATAGAACTATATGGGTAAATACATATTTTTGACCAAGCCAATAATTATTCGTTACATACTCACTTAAGGATTTCCAAAAAGTATAGCACTTAACTTCTTCGCCAACTTAACTGGGTAAAGATATTTGACTCCTTACCTTCCAATTTCTCTTTTCGTAACACTTGCCAATAGTAAACTTTGTGTTTCTTGTTTTGAATGCAACAAAAGTTTTATATTTATTAGTAAATATTATATTTGGTGTGTTTTGTAAATTAAATATTTGTATGTGATTTAACTCTGAGTTTTGGTCAATCATTTTCTTTTTCTTTTGTTACACTTAACACGTAACAATAACGAGGAAGAAATTAGAAGTGAAAACTTGAAATGAGACACACTAAGAGAAGATTTAGTAACATCTGCAAAGGACACCATCACGAAAGAAAATGAATATAGAAATAAACACGGAGTGGATCACGGATGAAATCCTCGACTAGACGCAAAAAAGACAGAAAACAAGGCCAAGTCATGGAACGGAAAATAGAAAACTACACAAGAAAATAACGAACAAATGCAGACAGGCTAAAAAAGAACGGCTCAACCAAATGTGCAGAAATAGAAAGGCACTTTCCTAGATCCTACACTGTTTCTTATCTTTATCAATGATTTTTCCCAAATAGGCATCTGTGCAGTTGACATCACCATTTACTGCTTTCCCAATAACAAATCTACCAAGGCTATCTGCTGTTCTTGAATCGGTCCTCCAATTAGTAATTAACTGGGGAAATAAATGGCTTGTAAACGTTTAACAAAACTGCTCTCTTTTAACCACTATAAACAAACTTTCCTGCTCGTCATAAGAATGGCTGTTGCTAGTCTCCTGGAGAGTAACACACGACGCTTACTTGGTTTCACTTTTTCAACCAACCTGAAGTGGAACGAGTACATCGAATCTATAGCTGCATGACCACACGCCGGTGTGATCGGACACGAGTCATACGCCTAGCCGGCGACCAAGCGCCGGCATGATCGGACGCGAGTCATACGCCTAGCCGACAACCACGCTTTGGCGTGATCGGACGCGAGTCATACGTCTAGCCGACGACCACGCGTTGGCGTGATCGGACGCGAGTCATACGTCTAGCCGACGACCACGCGCCGACGTGATCGGACGCGAGTCATGCGCCTAGCCGACGACCACGCGCCGACGTGATCGGACGCGAGTCATACGCCTAGCCGACGACTACGCGCCGACTTGATGGGACGCGTAGCAATCGGTTCCGCGGCAATCGGGGAAAGCTGAAAAAGTCGCTAAGTATCGAAGAAATCGGTAATCACTGCTAAGAAAGTTGAGTCACTTTGTTGGGCTAGAAAGTTTTTCTCATCAAAATTCATTTCGCACATTAATAAATCTACCATTTGTTAGTGCATTGAATACTGTTGCCATATCTGGTCGAGTGCTCCTGATATTTATCTCTAGGTTCTCTACAATATCCAAAGAAGGATCTGCAATGTAATCGATCCTGACTTAGCATCTAGAATTCACTCACTTTCACACCGACGTTACGTGAGTTCGCTCAGTCTTTTCTACAAATATTTCCATGACAACTGCTCTGACGAGCTTTTTTCCTGGTTTCCCGTTCACGTGAATTTAAGCGTGCTACTCGATTGGCATTTAGGTCCCGCTCTTTTACCATTAACATAGTTAAATGTAACCGCCAATATTACTCCAACAGTTTCTTTTCTCGAACTTCCCGCCTGTGGAACCCCATCCCGTTTATTTGCTGCCCTGGTAGCTACAATTTTTAAAAATAGAAATCTAACGACAATTGCCATCTTCCATATATTTTAATTCTGTTTATCTTTTATTTTTCTTCGACACCCACTGTACCAAAGCTTCTCTCGCTTTACCCACCTCAATAGTAGTGGTGGTCCTGCCTTTTATGGGAGGTGAAGTGATTAATAAAAAAAACCTTCTTTAAGATTAGATATCAAGCCGAAAGCCTCATTGTACTCAGACCAATTGGCTTACTACTGAGATACATTAATCAGTGGGGATGAAGAAGAAAGAAAATAGAAAAAAAAAGAGAGCAACGATAAAGAAGAGATGTTTTGAGGTCGCCTCGAGCTACGACCAGTCACTTAACTAATATTTTTCTGGGCATTTTTTTTCGAATCATATGATGTAAAATCCGAATTATTTCAGGAACACGTTAGAAATGGGTTCCTCCAATGTTGCCTCTTTTACTAAACAATTGCTTAAAGGCAAAGCGTTTTTATTTTTATTTTTTTCTATTTTCTTAAATGTTGTTTTTTGTGTCGGCAGGAGACAGATGGGACTGAGGTGTGTGAAAGGAAGTACCACCGCTGAACATCGTGACTGAACCTGCGGGGATATCGGCCAGTCTCTTGGCGGGTGAGAAAAGTAGGACCGAGATAGAAAGTGAGTAATGTGAGAAAGTGGGGAAGCTAGGAAGCTGAAACACGATCCGAAGAGGATGTAATGCGACTGGGAAGGAGGGGAAGAAATCCTGCTGGGGAGGAGAGGAAAAAGTCTGAAATGGAATCAGGAATCGTGCGTGACAAAATCAAAGCCATGTTAGAAAATGGCTGGAAATTAAGGGACGGGGGTAGGGGAAAGCAAAATGGTAGGGCTTAGTTTAAGAGAGAGAGCGGGAAAATATGGTAGGTATCGATTGGTGAGAAGTGAAAGATGGGAACGAAAGAAAATTAAGAGAAAAAAAGACAAAGGTAAAATCTTATTTAAATAAAAAGAAAAGAAATTGGCTTACGATGAGCCGAGAAAAAACATAGAAAGGGATTGATTTAAGAGAAAGAGGGAAAAAAACTAATAATAAAAGAGAGGTAGGAAAAATGAGAGAACTAGAGAAAATGGGGAGGTTTTATTCGAAAGAGAGAGAAGTAACTGACCATAAGATAAAAATAAAAGACGGAAAGAGAAAGGATATGAATAAAAATAAGAGGAAAAGATAGTAAGAACTGATTTAATAGAGAAACAAAGTTTAAGGGTTCATGTAAGAGAAGGAAAAGAAAAGAAAATTAAGAGAAATAGAATGGAGAAAAAAAGATGGCTGACGATGAAATAAAAATGAAAGACGGTATGTGAAAAAGAATCAATGAAGAAACAGAAACAGATAGGAGTTGATTTAAGGGTAAGTAAAAAATCTAATAGATGCTTTATAAAAAAGAAACTTGAAATTTTGAATAATAAATTCAAACGGTAAAAAAATAATTTAAAAAACATCGTGAGAGTAAAAAATAGCTGACAAAGAGGTAAAATGAGATCTATAAAAAGAGGGAAAATATTTACTTTATTTACAATGTTCTGCTGTTGTCCTCATCTTTACTATATTCACGACGTTTCAGCCGTTGTATACTCCATCCTTCTTCAGTTCATATTCGTTGGAAATCAAGAGTCCAAACAATATAAATAGTGTTAATTGTTACAATAACTCGTCTCAGAAATATACAATGTTCATGACAAAGGCCGTGGTTTACAACGGTCGAAACGTGGTAAATATGACCAAAAAAATGAGGACAACAGCCCGAACAATGTAAATAGTGCAAATAGTTACAATACTTCATCCTAGAAACATAGGTTGATCCAGGAGAAGGCTGAAGCATACAACTGTCGAAACTTCTTCAATATGAAAATAAAGATGAGTACAACAATCTAAATAATGTAAATAGTGTTAACAGCTAACCTAATCTCAGAAATATATACAAATCCTGTAGAAGGCCGGAACGTATAACTGTCAAAACGTCGTGAGTATGACAATAAAGATGAGAACAACAGTCCGAACAATGTAAATAGTGCACATAGTTACAGTACATCATCTCAGTACTATAGACAAATCCTGACGAAGGCCAGAGCGTATAGAGTCTAAACATCGTAAATATGATAACAAATATGAGGGTAACTGACCGAATAATGAAAACAGTTACAATACGTCTCTCAGAAATATTGACAGAAGAGAGAAAATATATGGAAATCAGAAAGAAAGAAAGAAAGAAAGAAAGAAGTAAATTCACAAGAAAAAAAGTAAAAGAATGCGTAAGAAAAAAGAAAGAAAATAAAAACACTGCACGAGAAAGAAAGAAAGAAAGAAAGAAAGAAAAATGATGCACGAGAAAAGAAAGAAAGAAAAATTATGCATTAGAAAAAGAGGAAAGAAAAAGAAAGAATGTACAGGACGCAAAGGAAATAACGAAAGAATAAAAGTGAATTCACAAGAAAAAAAATAAAAGAATGCATGAGAAAAAGAAAGAAAAAACAAAGACTGAACGAGAAAGAAAGAAAGAAAGAAAGAAAGAAAATCTAGGATTTGTTTTAAGGCAGAAGAAAAGAGTAGAAATAAGTACAAGTAGAAAATTAGGAGAAACGAAGAAATGACGTAAGAGAGAGAGAGATAGGGGGGGGCAAGGGTGAACGAAAATAAGAGACGAGAAATAGAAACAGTCTTTGTTTTAAGAGAGAGAAATAGTGGATAATTTAAGAGAGAAGCCTGGTTATTAGAGGAAAATTACAGAGTCAACGAAAAAATATGATTTAAGAGAAAAAGATAATGGCTGACAATAATGTAAAAAAACGAGATGGAAAAAATGTGTAAATAAAAAAAGAGAGAGAGAGAGGGGGCGGATAACACATCACTCAATAAGTCCCGGGACTGACATATAGATGGCGCCAGTAATAAAATATCCATATGATTTTTATAAAGTACTAACATTCAAATGGCACGTGACAAAATTTAGGCTCAATCGGATCATTAGTTTACAAATTACAGTTATTTAAGTCAAGCTACTGTTGCTAATTTTCAAAACAATGGACAAATCTAAATTTCGCTTATTGATAAATCATTGTTTTCTGATGGGGAAAGATACTGTTCAAGCAAAGCAACAGCTTGATAAGTGTTATTCCAACTCTGTTCCGTCGAAAACAACGGTTGAAAGGAGGTATACTGACTTTAAACAGAGTCGTAAAGACAAAAATAATGCTGAACGCTTAGGTCTCCCAAAATCAGCAATTGTTCCGGAAAACGCAAAAAAAAAAAATCTACAAACTTGTTTTGGCCGATCGTAAGTTGAAGTTGCGTGAGATAGCAGAGGAGTTAAACATATCAGAAGACAGTGTATTCACCACTTGGGATGAACATTTGTCAATCAGAAAGCTGTGTTCAAAGTGAGTGTCTGGTTTGCTCACAGTCGATCAAAAGCAACAACGCTTCGACGACTCAGAACGTCGTTTGCAACTGTTTCAATGCAACAAGAAGGATTTTTTGCGCAAATATGTGACCATGGATGAGACATGGACCCACCACTTAACTCCGGAGACAAATGGGCAGTCAGTTGTGTGGACAGCAGCAGGTGAAAGCCATCCAAAGCGACCAAAGACGCAAACATCAGCAACCAAGATTTTGGCCTCCGTATTTTGGGATGCGCAAGGTATTTTGTTTCTCGATTACCTTGAGAAACAAAGAACCATCAATACTGAATATTATATAGCATTACTGATGCGTTTGAAAGAAGAAATTGCAAAAAAAAAATGGCCACAAATGAAGAAGAAAAAAGTGATTTTTTCACCAAGACAACGCACCGTATCACAAATGGTAAAACTATTCGAATTGCTTCCGCATCCACTCTATTCTCCAGATCTGGCCCCCAGTGACTACTGGCTGTTTGCAGACCTCAAAAGAATTCTCCAGGGAAAGAGATTTGGCTCCAATGAAGAAATGATATCTGAAACTGAGGCGTATTTCGAAGCCAAAGACAAATCATTCTACCAAAAAAGACATCGAATTGTTAGAGAAGGGTTGGGATCAGTGTATCGCCCTAGAAAGAGACTGCGTTGATGAATAAAGTAAAATTTTGACTAAAAGTTGTTTTATTAGTTAGTCCGAGGATTTATTGTCCAAATTACAATGTTCTACTCATTTATTAGTCAAAATTACAATGTTCTACTGTTATTCTCCTCTTTATTATAATATACACGACGTTTTAGCCGTTGTATACTTCACCCTTCTTTATGTCATATTCTTTGGAAATCAGCAGTCCAAACACTATAAATCGTGTAAATTGTTACAATAACTCATCTCAGAATTATAGAATGATCTTTTAAAAGGCCGTGGTTTACAACGGTCGAAACGTCGTAAATATGACAACAAAAATCAGGACAAGAGTCCGAACAATGTAAATAGTGCAAATAGCTACAGTATCTTATCTCAGTAATATAGACAAATCCTGAAGAAGGCCAGAGCGTAAAATGGTCGAAACGTCGTGATTATGATAACAAAACATGAGGGGAAACAGTCCGAATAATGAAAATAGTTGCAATACGTCCTTTCAGAAATATTGACAGGGTAGAGAAAATCTATGGAAGAAAGAAAGAAAGAAAGAAAGAAAGAAAGAAAGAAAGAAAGAAAATGTAGGATTTGTTTTAAGGTAGAAGAATAAAGTAGACGATTTGAAAGAGAGTAATGAGTCATGCAAATGTTAAATACAAATTATAAATCATTCAATTTAAAGCTTCATTGGGACTATAGCAAATCAAAATAATATTTTCGTCGTGTACGACCTCCCAGAGAAGGTAGCTGAAGAAAGTGTAAAGAAAGGACTACATATAAACTACAAGAAAACTGAAGGCATGGTCATTAGTAAGAAGAGGAGCCAAATAGGCCAACTACAGGCTGGGGATACTAAATCAAGCAGGTAGAGAAATTTAAATACCTGAGACATGTTCTAACAGAGGACGGTAAGTGGGACACTAAGAACCAAACGCGAATTGGCATGGGCAAGGATGCATTCCAGAGGCGGAGTAGTGTGTTAAGAAACAGGAGAATTTCGCTAGAGACAAGGAAGTGAGTATTGGATTACTATATGAACAATCTTCTCAAAGGTGAAGGAGATATTTGAAGCAACTGAAATGTGGTTATACAGAAGGATGTTGAGGATACTAGGGACCGAACATGAGAGGTTTTGGAGAGGATGAAAACGAAAAGAAAATTGTGAACATCAGGAAAAGACAGCTGAAGTTCCTGAGACATGTAATGAGAAAGGAGGGCTTGGAGAATTCTGATACTCACAGGTCAGATAGAGGGAAAGAGAGACAGTGGAAAGCAACGCGTGACATACTTGATGGAACTTAAGCAAATGAATTGCAAAGCGGTGTTTGGGTAGGATAGCCACTAGAGATAGGAAGATGTGGAAGACCATAATCGCCTACGTCCTGGAGGAACACGCCACACAGAAGAAGCGTCTGTATTCAGAATTTAAACATCCAAGAAAACAGTGAGAAGAGAATACTTTCCGTTGTCTCTTAACAGCAAATTTTTCTATTGAAGAAAAACCCTTGCAGTTTTTATGCAGAAATGTGTAATTGAGTGTGAGCATGAATACTTCTTCTTCTATGTGCCTTGTCCTTTCAGGACGTAGGCGATCAGGTAAATTTTCGTTTTAGGTCTTGAAAGCTTTCCCCACTTCAAATTTATCCAAAATAGCATTATTTCTGTGCAAATGTATATGCTGAACTCAAATAAACAATTAGTTATTAAAGAAACCTACCTTTTTTGATCTGAACATCCATAAAAAAAACGAACTACATCTCTTAATTAACTGCAGAATGACTTTCTGCGTAGGCAACAAATTTCGGCCGATTTACTTCCTTTACTAAAATTTCCGCCTATTTACTTCCTGTAATGAAAGTAATACGCGTAGAAAAAAATCGCGTATTACTTTCATCATGGAAAGTAAATAGGCGGAAATTTCAGTAAAGGAAGTAAATCGGCTAAAAATAGACCGAAATTTGTTGTCCTACGCCGAAAGTCATTCAGCAGTTAATTACATGACTGCGTTAGAGTTAGGGGAGACAAAATGTAGTTCGATTCTTTTCTGGACGTTCAGATCAATAAAGGTAGGATTCTTCAATAACATTGTTGATTTGAGTTCAGCATATACATTTGCACAGAAATAATGCTATTTTGGATAAATTTGAAGGGGGAAAAAGCCTTCAGGACCTAAAACGAAAATTTACCTGATCGCCTACGTCCTGAAAGGACAAGGCACATAGAAGAAGAAGAATTCATTCTCACACTCAATTACACATTTCTGCATAAAAACTGCAAGGGTTTCAATTTCACTCTACTTCACACTAATGCCTTACGTAAAATCAAGAATCTACTGTGTAACACGGATATAAGAGAGTTGTCGGGACCGGATAAAAGTTCTCTTATATCCTGTGTTCTCTTATATCCGGGTTTGGTCTATTTTATATTCATTACCACAGGCTCTAATTTGGGACCAGAGACTATATCTCTTGTATCCTAGTTTATCTTATATACGGGTCTCTTATATCCGGGTTATATTACCTTTCTCCAGCAGACTAGGTTCTCCTGTCTTGGGTCGCATGGGTTATGATTTTATACAACATATGTGCATTATATTACTAATTGTACTTGTCCCGCCCTTCGTTACTTCACACGACTGTTGCGTCCTACCAACACCTCATCCCATGGAGGTAGGAGAAAAGACACTACTTGGTTTAAGCGAGAAAATGAAGGAAAGAAAAGAGGGAAGATAGAAGTGTTTAATATCGTCTGGTTTAGTGAAAGGAAAAAAGACGTCAATTTTAAATCCTTTAATTTGTACCCATTTCTTAACGAACAACATTTATATTTATGACTGTTATTACAATATATTGTTCAAGATGAGCTCAGATATTTAACCATTTCTTTTATATATAACTGTGTCGCCCCAAGCAAAGCATTTTACTGCCATTGTTGTGCAGGGGTTACACAGGAGGAATGTTATGAGGAGTGAGAGGTTGCAGGGGGTGTCAGGAAGAGAGTAGGAGAGGGAAGAGATTACTGATGAGAAGTGGTAGACGAGGAGGAATGTTATGAGGAGTGAGAGGTTGCAGGGGGTGTCAGGAAGAGAGTAGGAGAGGGAAGAGATTACTGATGAGAAGGGGTAGACGAGGAGGAATGCTATGAGAAGTGAGAGGTTGCAGGGGGTGTCAGGAAGAGAGTAGGAGAGGGAAGAGATTACTGATGAGAAGGGGTAGACGAGGAGGAATGTTATGAGGAGTGAGAGGTTGCCGGGGGTGTCAGGAAGAGAGTAAAAGAGGGAAGAGAGTACTGATGAGAGTGGAGTGGATGTAGAAAAGCATGAGAGAGAGAGAGAGGGGATCTAAGTTAGTGAGACAGGAGATGACTATTGACTTTACATTAAAATTCTTGGAGATTGTAACTGTCAGGAAAGCAAGTATGCGGAAAAGAATTCCACAGGCGGGAAGTGCGAGAAAAGAAGCTGGTGGAGTAGAATTTGCGTTTACAATTTATCGGTTTCACATTAAAAGGGTGGGACCTAGTTGCTAATCTTGTGGCTTTTTAAAGATCATTCGTATATAGTGGTTTAGAGGAATTTCTATGAATATTTTCTTGTCATAGAATTCTCTATGAGATTATTCAATTATTATCTTAATATTAATCCGAAAATTGATATAGAAAAACCGTGAAATTTCCATGGGTCATTCCAAAGTATATTATTTAGTGAAACTAATTTTGAAATTTGGAATATTGTGGTCACGAGAGATGTTCTTTTGTTTCTATAGGAGTCATTCCAACCTGATTCAAAAAGGTTCCGTCCTGAAGGTCCTCAGATTTCATTCAAATTCTCACTATTTATTAACATTAACCAGAGTAGTTAATCCTGAAAATGACACCCAGCTTGATGCCTTAGCAGGAAACCTCATTTTAAACAAAATTTACGCCACTCTGAAGATGATGAAGAACTAAATCTAATCTAGATTTATTTATAAATGGAACTTTGTCTGTGTGTGTATGTCTGTGTGTGTATGTCTGTGTGTGTGTGTCTGTCTGTGTGTGTGTCCGTTACCTATAGACTCCGAAACGGCTGAACCGATTTTCTTGACAATTTACACAGTTGTACTATAAGCGTCTGCGAGTGTTCTTAGCTAGGTTTTGTGTCGATGTACCCTCGATAAATATCGAAAATTGATAATCGAAAAATCGGGTTACAGAAGGAGTGGTCCGATTTTAATCAAATTTCATACACTCATAGACAAAGACATAAGAAACGATATTCAGAAGTTTCAAGGTTGCAGTTCTTACAATAGTGCAGAAAATCGATAATATATTCATTTTTGATTAGTGATAGTATTTCTTTTATCTTAATTTCACTTGCATTAGTATTATTAGTAATATTATCTTGAATTTTATTCTCATTAGATGAAGCATTGTCAGCCATTATTCATTTTTGACTAGGATTTCTTTCATCTTAATTTCACTTACTTTTTATTACATTAGTAATATTGTTGATGGAGGAAAATAGGTTTCGATAGTCTCTCTTAGTCTCTGCGCCAACACAGTCAACAGAACAGCTCGACCTATTCAAAAAATCCAAATCATGTACCTGCCAAGATTGCTCATTTCTTATTACTTCTAGCTGGCCGAAATTTGCATATGTTACACATTCGTAACTTGTAAATTACACCCACCAAGGACGCTCGTGCTTTCATTGTTGACTTCCGGCACTCTGCACGTGAAATGCGTTCGCACTCGTTTCGGATTCTAAGGTAGGCCATTTTCGATCAGTTTACTTTTTTCTTGTTCGACCAGCATTTTGTCTAGCCAGGGATGGCTGCTACATTTGCATAAGCGTCCGCTATCCTGTTTGCATATCAGGCATGTCACTCGTTGTCTCTTTGAACGGGGGACTGTAGTCAGTTCAGCAGAACCCACAGACTGCTGCCTTTCAGTTCCGTTACAATTAGTAATGATATTATCTTGAATTTTATTATTATTAGATGAAGCATTGTCAGCCATTATTCATTTTTGACTAGGATTTCTTTCATCTTAATTTCACTTGCTTTTTATTACATTAGTAGTATTAGTAGTAATATTATCTTGAATTTTATTATGAGATGAAGCATTTTCAGCCAATATTCATTTTTGATTAGGATTTCTTTCATCTTAATTTCACTTGCTTTTTATTACATTAGTAGTATTAGTAGTAATATTATCTTGAATTTTATTATGAGATGAAGCATTTTCAGCCAATATTCATTTTTGATAAGGATTTCTTTCATCTTAATTTCACTTGCTTTTTATTACATTAGTATTATTAGTAGTAATATTATCTTGAATTTTATTATTATCAAATAAAGCATTTTCAGCCAATATTCAATTTGACTAGGATTTCTTTCATCTTAATTTCACTTGCTTTTTATTACATTAGTAGTATTAGTAGTAATATTATCTTGAATTTTATTATTATCAAATAAAGCATTTTCAGCCAATATTCAATTTGACTAGGATTTCTTTCATCTTAATTTCACTTGCTTTTTATTACATTAGTATTATTAGTAGTAATTATATCTTGAATTTTATTATTATTAGATGAAACATCGTCAGCCATTATTGCTTTTTGACTAGGATTTCTTTCATCTTAATTTCACTTGCTTTTTACTACATTAGTATTATTAGTAGTGATATTATCTTGAATTTCATTCTTATTAGATGAAGCATTGTCAGCCATTATTCATTTTTGACTAGGATTTCTTTCATCTTAATTTCACTTGCTTTTTATTACATTAGTAGTATTAGTAGTAATATTATCTTGAATTTTATTATGAGATGAAGCATTTTCAGCCATTATTCATTTTTGACTAGGATTTCTTTCATCTTAATTTCACTTGCTTTTTATTACATTAGTAGTATTAGTAGTAATATTATCTTGAATTTTATTATGAGATGAAGCATTTTCAGCCATTATTCATTTTTGACTAGGATTTCTTTCATCTTAATTTCACTTGCTTTTTATTACATTAGTAGTATTAGTAGTAATATTATCTTGAATTTTATTATGAGATGAAGCATTTTCAGCCATTATTCATTTTTGACTAGGATTTCTTTCATCTTAATTTCACTTGCTTTTTATTACATTTGTAGTATTAGTAGTAATATTATCTTGAATTTTATTATGAGAGGAAGCATTTTCAGCCATTATTCATTTTTGACTAGGATTTCTTTCATCTTAATTTCACTTGCTTTTTATTACATTAGTATTATTAGTAGTAATATTATCTTGAATTTTATTATTATCAAATAAAGCATTTTCAGCCAATATTCATTTTTGACTAGGATTTCTTTCATCTTAATTTCACTTGCTTTTTATTACATTAGTATTATTAGTAGTAATATTATCTTGGATTTTATTATTATCAAATAAAGCATTTTCAGCCAATATTCAATTTGACTAGGATTTCTTTCATCTTAATTTCACTTGCTTTTTACTACATTAGTATTATTAGTAGTAATTATATCTTGAATTTTATTATTATTAGATGAAACATCGTCAGCCATTATCTATTTTTGACTAGGATTTCTTTCATCTTAATTTCACTTGCTTTTTTTACTACATTAGTATTATTAGTAGTGATATTATCTTGAATTTTATTCTTATTAGATGAAGCATTGTCAGCCATTATCTATTTTTGACTAGGATTTCTTTCATCTTAATTTCACTTGCTTTGTATTACATTAGTAGTATTAGTAGTAATTATATCTTGAATTTTATTATTATTAGATGAAGCATTGTTAGCCATTATTTATTTTTTCTTTCATCTTAATTCCAGTTACATTTTATTACATAAGTAACTAAAAGTTAATAATGGTCAATGCTTCCTTTAATTATTCAAAATATATATTTGATGGGCTATGTTCTGAATATAAATGTGTTATGGAATTCTTCATCATATTCACTGGAAATGATTTTACTGTAAGAATGCATTGCAAATTATATACTAGCCATTTATTGATAGGATTTATTAAACAAATCCATCCAAACTTACATTGTAAGTGTGTGAAGGTGAGCCTTCAGAAAAAAGATATGTTGCAGGAGTAAATAAAGATTGAGATGTGGCAGAATCAACCGTATATTGGTTTACTATAAAATATTGATTACTAATAACGAACCCTACTGAAAGGCACATCATCCTTGATTACTTATCCCTGTAAATGTCAATTCAGTGCCATATGTGATACACACTTGGACGATCTTGTCTTGAAAGATATATGACTGACTGGGTAGAAGATTACCCGCAGTAGGTTGCCATTACTTTCTGAGGTAGACTGGTTGCTGACCAAGGCTGTAGAACCCAATCTGTCCTGTTATTTAATCCATAACTGGAGGGAAGAGATGGATTAATACCTTTCCCAAGGGTATATGCACGTAAGTGAATGCAAGGAATTCAACTCGAACTCGGGAACGCTATTGGATTACTATATGAACAATCTTCTCAAAGGTGAAGGAGATATTTGAAGCAACTGAAATGTGGTTATACAGAAGGATGTTGAGGATACTAGGGACCGAACATGAGAGGTTTTGGAGAGGATGAAAACGAAAAGAAAATTGTGAACATCAGGAAAAGACAGCTGAAGTTCCTGAGACATGTAATGAGAAAGGAGGGCTTGGAGAATCTGATACTCACAGGTCAGATAGAGGGAAAGAGAGACAGTGGAAAGCAACGCGTGACATACTTGATGGACTTAAGCAAATGAATTGCAAAGCGGTGTTTGGGTAGGATAGCCACTAGAGATAGGAAGATGTGGAAGACCATAATCGCCTACGTCCTGGAGGAACACGCCACACAGAAGAAGCGTCTGTATTCAGAATTTAAACATCCAAGAAAGCAGTGAGAAGAGAATACTTTCCGTTGTCTCGTAACAGCAAATTTTTCTATTGAAGAAAAACCCTTGCAGTTTTTATGCAGAAATGTGTAATTGAGTGTGAGCATGAATACTTCTTCTTCTATGTGCCTTGTCCTTTCAGGACGTAGGCGATCAGGTAAATTTTCGTTTTAGGTCTTGAAAGCTTTCCCCACTTCAAATTTATCCAAAATAGCATTATTTCTGTGCAAATGTATATGCTGAACTCAAATAAACAATTAGTTATTAAAGAAACCTACCTTTTTTGATCTGAACATCCATAAAAAAAACGAACTACATCTCTTAATTAACTGCAGAATGACTTTCTGCGTAGGCAACAAATTTCGGCCGATTTACTTCCTTTACTAAAATTTCCGCCTATTTACTTCCTGTAATGAAAGTAATACGCGTAGAAAAAAATCGCGTATTACTTTCATCATGGAAAGTAAATAGGCGGAAATTTCAGTAAAGGAGTAAATCGGCTAAAAATAGACCGAAATTTGTTGTCCTACGCCGAAAGTCATTCAGCAGTTAATTACATGACTCCATTAGAGTTACGGGAGACAAAATGTAGTTCGATTTTTTTCTGGACACTCAGATAAAAAAAAGTGAGGTTTCTTCAATAACTAATTGTTTATTTGAGTTCAGCATATACATTTGCACAGAAACAATGCTATTTTGGATAAATTTGAAGTGGGGAAAGCTTTCAAGACCTAAAACGGAAATTTACCTGATCGCCTACGTCCTGAAAGGACAAGGCACATAGAAGAAGAAGTATTCATTCTCACGCTCAATTACACATTTCTGCATAAAAACTGCAAGGGTTTCAATTTCACCTCTACTTCACACTAATGCCTTACGTAAAATCAAGAATCTACTGTGTAACCCGGATATAAGAAAATTGTCGGGACCGGATAAAAGTTATCTTATATCCTGTGTTCTCTTATATCCGGGTTTGGTATATTTTATATTCATTACCACAGGCTCTAATTTGGGACCAGAGACTATATCTCTTGTATCCTAGTTTATCTTATATACGGGTCTCTTATATCCGGGTTATATTACCTTTCTCCAGCAGACTAGGTTCTCCTGTCTTGGGTCGCATGGGTTATGATTTTATACAACATATGTGCATTATATTATTAATTGTACTTGTCCCGCCCTTCGTTACTTCACACGACCGTTGCGTCCTACCAACACCTCATCCCATGGAGGCAGGAGAAAAGACACTACTTGGTTTAAGCGAGAAAATGAAGAAAAGAAAAGAGGGAAGATAGAAGTGTTTAATATCGTCTGGTTTAGTGAAAGGAAAAAAGACGTCAATTTTAAATCCTTTAATTTGTACCCATTTCTTAACGAACAACATTTATATTTATGACTGTTATTACAATATATTGTTCAAGATGAGCTCAGATATTTAACCATTTCTTTTATATATAACTGTGTCGCCCCAAGCAAAGCATTTTACTGCCATTGTTGTGCAGGGGTTACACAGGAGGAATGATATGTCGAGTGAGAGGTTGCAGGGAGTGTCAGGAAGAGAGTAGCAGAGGGAAGAGATTACTGATGAGAAGGGGTAGACGAGGAGGAATGTTATGAGGAGTGAGAGGTTGCAGGGGGTGTCAGGAAGAGAGTAGGAGAGGGAAGAGATTACTGATGAGAAGGGGTAGACGAGGAGGAATGTTATGAGGAGTGAGAGGTTGCAGGGGGTGTCAGGAAGAGAGTAGGAGAGGGAAGAGATTACTGATGAGAAGGGGTAGACGAGGAGGAATGTTATGAGGAGTGAGAGGTTGCAGGGGGTGTCAGGAAGAGAGTAGGAGAGGGAAGAGATTACTGATGAGAAGGGGTAGACGAGGAGGAATGCTATGAGGATTGAGAGGTTGCAGGGGGTGTCAGGAAGAGAGTAGGAGAGGGAAGAGATTACTGATGAGAAGGGGTAGACGAGGAGGAATGTTATGAGGAGTGAGAGGTTGCAGGGGGTGTCAGGAAGAGAGTAGGAGAGGGAAGAGATTACTGATGAGAAGGGGTAGACGAGGAGGAATGTTATGAGGAGTTAGAGGTTGCAGGGGGTGTCAGGAAGAGAGTAGGGGAGGGAAGAGATTACTGATGAGAAGGGGTAGACGAGGAGGAATGTTATGAGGAGTGAGAGGTTGCAGGGGGTGTCAGGAAGAGAGTAGGAGAGGGAAGAGATTACTGATGAGAAGGGGTAGACGAGGAGGAATGTTATGAGGAGTGAGAGGTTGCAGGGGGTGTCAGGAAGAGAGTAGGAGAGGGAAGAGATTACTGATGAGAAGGGGTAGACGAGGAGGAATGTTATGAGGAGTGAGAGGTTGCAGGGGGTGTCAGGAAGAGAGTAGGAGAGGGAAGAGATTACTGATGAGAAGGGGTAGACGAGGAGGAATGTTATGAGGAGTGAGAGGTTGCAGGGGGTGTCAGGAAGAGAGTAGGAGAGGGAAGAGATTACTGATGAGAAGGGGTAGACGAGGAGGAATGTTATGAGGAGTGAGAGGTTGCAGGGGGTGTCAGGAAGAGAGTAGGAGAGGGAAGAGATTACTGATGAGAAGGGGTAGACGAGGAGGAATGTTATGAGGAGTGAGAGGTTGCAGGGGGTGTCAGGAAGAGAGTAGGAGAGGGAAGAGATTACTGATGAGAAGGGGTAGACGAGGAGGAATGTTATGAGGAGTGAGAGGTTGCAGGGGGTGACAGGAAGAGAGGGAAGAGATTACTGATGAGAAGGGGTAGACGAGGAGGAATGTTATGAGGAGTGAGAGGTTGCAGGGGGTGTCAGGAAGAGAGTAGGAGAGGGAAGAGATTACTGATGAGAAGGGGTAGACGAGGAGGAATGTTATGAGGAGTGAGAGGTTGCAGGGGATGTCAGGAAGAGAGTAGGAGAGGGAAGAGATTACTGATGAGAAGGGGTAGACGAGGAGGAATGTTATGAGGAGTGAGAGGTTGCAGGGGGTGTCAGGAAGAGAGTAGGAGAGGGAAGAGATTACTGATGAGAAGGGGTAGACGAGGAGGAATGCTATGAGGATTGAGAGGTTGCAGGGGGTGTCAGGAAGAGAGTAGGAGAGGGGAAGAGATTACTGATGAGAAGGGGTAGACGAGGAGGAATGTTATGAGGAGTGAGAGGTTGCAGGGGGTGTCAGGAAGAGAGTAGGAGAGGGAAGAGATTACTGATGAGAAGGGGTAGACGAGGAGGAATGCTATGAGGATTGAGAGGTTGCAGGGGGTGTCAGGAAGAGAGTAGGAGAGGGAAGAGATTACTGATGAGAAGAGGTAGACGAGGAGGAATGCTATGAGGAGTGAGAGGTTGCAGGGTGTGTCAGGAAGAGAGTAAGAGAGGGAAGAGATTACTGATGAGAAGGGGTAGAGGAGGAGGAATGTTATGAGAAGTGAGAGGTTGCAGGGGGTGTCAGGAAGAGAGTAGGAGAGGGAAGAGATTACTGATGCGAAGGGGTAGACGAGGAGGAATGTTATGAGGAGTGAGAGGTTGCAGGGGGTGTCAGGAAGAGAGTAGGAGAGGGAAGAGATTACTGATGAGAAGGGGTAGACGAGGAGGAATGCTATGAGGATTGAGAGGTTGCAGGGGGTGTCAGGAAGAGAGTAGGAGAGGGAAGAGATTACTGATGAGAAGGGGTAGACGAGGAGGAATGCTATGAGGATTGAGAGGTTGCAGGGGGTGTCAGGAAGAGAGTAATAGAGGGAAGAGATTACTGATGAGAAGGGGTAGACGAGGAGGAATGTTATGAGGAGTGAGAGGTTGCAGGGGGTGTCAGGAAGAGAGTAGGAGAGGGAAGAGATTACTGATGAGAAGGGGTAGACGAGGAGGAATGTTATGAGGAGTGAGAGGTTGCAGGGGGTGTCAGGAAGAGAGTAGGAGAGGGAAGAGATTACTGATGAGAAGGGGTAGACGAGGAGGAATGCTATGAGAAGTGAGAGGTTGCAGGGGGTGTCAGGAAGAGAGTAGGAGAGGGAAGAGATTACTGATGAGAAGGGGTAGACGAGGAGGAATGTTATGAGGAGTGAGAGGTTGCAGGGGGTGTCAGGAAGAGAGTAAAAGAGGGAAGAGAGTACTGATGAGAGTGGAGTGGATGTAGAAAAGCATGAGAGAGAGAGAGAGGGGATCTAAGTTAGTGAGACAGGAGATGACTATTGACTTTACATTAAAATTCTTGGAGATTGTAACTGTCAGGAAAGCAAGTATGCGGAAAAGAATTCCACAGGCGGGAAGTGCGAGAAAAGAAGCTGGTGGAGTAGAATTTGCGTTTACAATTAATCGGTTTCACATTAAAAGGGTGGGACCTAGTTGCTAATCTTGTGGCTTTATAAAGATCATTCGTATATAGTGGTTTAGAGGAATTTCTATGAATATTTTCTTGTCATAGAATTCTCTATGAGATTATTCAATTATTATCTTAATATTAATCCGAAAATTGATATAGAAAAACCGTGAAATTTCCATGGGTCATTCCAAAGTATATTATTTAGTGAAACTAATTTTGAAATTTGGAATATTGTGGTCACGAGAGATGTTCTTTTGTTTCTATAGGAGTCATTCCAACCTGATTCAAAAAGGTTCCGTCCTGAAGGTCCTCAGATTTCATTCAAATTCTCACTATTTATTAACATTAACCAGAGTAGTTAATCCTGAAAATGACACCCAGCTTGATGCCTTAGCAGGAAACCTCATTTTAAACAAAATTTACGCCACTCTAAAGATGATGAAGATCTAAATTTAATCTAGACTTATTTATAAATGGAACTTTGTCTGTGTGTGTGTGTGTGTGTGTGTGTGTGTGTGTGTGTGTGTGTGTGTGTGTGTGTGTGTGTCCGTTACCTATAAACTCCGAAACGGCTGAACCGATTTTCTTGAAAATTTACACAGTTGTACTATAAGCGTCTGCGAGTGTTCTTAGCTAGGTTTTGTGTCGAGGTACCCTCGATAAATATCGAAAATTGATAATCGAAAAAATCGGGTTACAGAAGGAGTGGTCCGATTTTAATCAAATTTGATATACTCACAGACAAAGACATAAGAAACGATATTCAGAAGTTGCAAGGTTGCAGTTCTTAGAATAGTGCAGAAACTCGATAATATATTCATTTTTGATTAGTGATAATATTTCTTTCATCTTAATTTCACTTGCATTAGTATTATTAGTAATATTATCTTGAATTTTATTCTTATTAGATGAAGCATTGTCAGCCATTATTCATTTTTGACTAGGATTTCTTTCATCTTAATTTCACTTGCTTTGTATTACATTAGTAATATTGTTGATGGAGGAAAATAGGTTTCGATAGTCTCTCTTAGTCTCTGCGCCAACACAGTCAACAGAACAGCTCGACCTATTCAAAAAATCCAAATCATGTACCTGCCAAGATTGCTCATTTCTTATTACTTCTAGCTGGCCGAAATTTGCATATGTTACACATTCGTAACTTGTAAATTACACCCACCAAGGACGCTCGTGCTTTCATTGTTGACTTCCGGCACTCTGCACGTGAAATGCGTTCGCACTCGTTTCGGATTCTAAGGTAGGCCATTTTCGATCAGTTTACTTTTTTCTTGTTCGACCAGCATTTTGTCTAGCCAGGGATGGCTGCTACATTTGCATAAGCGTCCGCTATCCTGTTTGCATATCAGGCATGTCACTCGTTGTCTCTTTGAACGGGGGACTGTAGTCAGTTCAGCAGAACCCACAGACTGCTGCCTTTCAGTTCCGTTACAATTAGTAATGATATTATCTTGAATTTTATTATTATTAGATGAATCATTGTCAGCCATTATTCATTTTTGACTAGGATTTCTTTCATCTTAATTTCACTTGCTTTTTATTACATTAGTAGTATTAGTAGTAATATTATCTTGAATTTTATTATGAGATGAAGCATTTTCAGCCAATATTCATTTTTGATTAAGATTTCTTTCATCTTAATTTCACTTGCTTTTTATTACATTAGTAGTATTAGTAGTAATATTATCTTGAATTTTATTATGAGATGAAGCATTTTCAGCCAATATTCATTTTTGATTAGGATTTCTTTCATCTTAATTTCACTTGCTTTTTATTACATTAGTAGTATTAGTAGTAATATTATCTTGAATTTTATTATGAGATGAAGCATTTTCAGCCAATATTCATTTTTGATTAGGATTTCTTTCATCTTAATTTCACTTGCTTTTTATTACATTAGTATTATTAGTAGTAATATTATCTTGAATTTTATTATTATCAAATAAAGCATTTTCAGCCAATATTCAATTTGAATAGGATTTCTTTCATCTTAATTTCACTTGCTTTTTATTACATTAGTATTATTAGTAGTAATATTATCTTGAATTTTATTATTATCAAATAAATCATTTTCAGCCAATATTGAATTTGACTAGGATTTCTTTCATCTTAATTTCACTTGCTTTTTACTACATTAGTATTATTAGTAGTGATATTATCTTGAATTTTATTCTTATTAGATGAAGCATTGTCAGCCATTATCTATTTTTGACTAGGATTTCTTTCATCTTAATTTCACTTGCTTTGTATTACATTAGTAGTATTAGTAGTAATTATATCTTGAATTTTATTATTATTAGATGAAGCATTGTTAGCCATTATTTATTTTTTCTTTCGTCTTAATTCCAGTTACATTTTATTACATAAGTAACTAAAAGTTAATAATGGTCAATGCTTCCTTTAATTATTCAAAATATATATTTGATGGGCTATGTTCTGAATATAAATGTGTTATGGAATTCTTCATCATATTCACTGGAAATGATTTTACTGTAGGAATGCATTGCAAATTATATACTAGCCATTTATTGATAGGATTTATTAAACAAATCCATCCAAACTTACATTGTAAGTGTGTGAAGGTGAGCCTTCAGAAAAAAGATATGTTGCAGGAGTAAATAAAGATTGAGATGTGGCAGAATCAACCGTATATTGGTTTACTATAAAATATTGATTACTAATAACGAACCCTACTGAAAGGCACATCATCCTTGATTACTTATCCCTGTAAATGTCAATTCAGTGCCATATGTTATACACACTTGGACGATCTTGTCTTGAAAGATATATGACTGACTGGGTAGAAGATTAACCCGCAGTAGGTTGCCATTACTTTCTGAGGTAGACTGGTTGCTGACCAAAGCTGTAGAACCCAATCTGTCCTGTTATTTAATCCATAACTGGAGGGAAGAGATGGATTAATACCTTTCCCAAGGGTATATGCACGTAAGTGAATGCAAGGAATTCAACTCGAACACGGGAACGCTAAAACAATTACATTGTTTAATAAAAAAAATAAGAAATCTATCAAATATGTTTATATTTTATTCTAATTCAGCTTGTCCCTTCTTTAGTATTTTAGTTATTATGTACATTACGCCCTGCAAATAATTAATAAATAAGAGACTATTCTGTTTTGATGGCGTGGAAAGACATATCAGAGATGCTACTTGGTTTCAGGGAGTAAATGTTTAAATAAAGTTAAGTTCAAATATTTAACAGAAAAAGGACAATACTTCAGTGAGAATATCAATAGAGCTATCTATCGCCCGGTTCACACTCCACCCACGTCTATTGAACAGGTTAAGAGGCTCATCCCTTGTTCCCTGTTTAGGATGTGGTTTCCGGCTTTCTCTTTTCCAATCTTTTCACTATTACATAGCCCCCTGCACATCAGTGGCGTTACCGCCTTGCTCGGGGTGATACGATTAATATATATATATATATATATATATATAAGGCAAGATATGTGTGTGTGTGCGCGCGCGCGCGCGCGCGCGCGTGTGTGTGTGTGTGTGTGCCTGTATGTTTGTAGTTTTTTCAGTCCTTTTATTTTAGTTTTTGCTTCAGGTTTAGTTCTAAGTAGATATAATTATAGTTCTTAGTCTCAGCCATGATACCATTTACTCAGAGGACTTATTTAGCCTTCAACATTCAGTTTATGACGAAAAAAACGAATTTGATATCGATACCAGGAAATCAAAATTTGACTTACATCCATTCATTTTTCTTTCAGTCTACGGTTTCGCTTTAACTGGAAACAACTATTGCTTTTCAGTCTTTCGTGCCAACGTCCAAAGCTTTCATTACACCCGAGCAACGCCGGGCTATACTGCTAGTATTGAATATTTTGAAAAAGTTGAATTGTTTTTCTTTTTTTTTTTCTTTTTTTTTTTTTTGATAGTGACATCTCACTGAAAGCATCTTTCACTGGAGGCTTTTGGAACATTTTTTCTTCAACACAATCATTACGACACACTCAAATTCGATCAATTGATCGTGCTAAGACTCTCACATATTCGATCAACTAATCATACTCTTCCGTCAGTTGTGGCAAAAAGCGCAATTCGATGCATCTGAAAATCTTTTTCCTTCATCACAACAATCATTATTACTCCCTTATAATCGATAGGTTGTGGTGCAGTGGATATCGGCTTGGAACGAGAAATCAGAGAGCAGAGTTCGAAATCCAGCTGAATTCGTTGCATTCACTTACGCACAAATACCCTTGGAAAAGGTATTAATCCGTATCTTCCCTCCAGTTATGGGTTAAATAACAGGACAGATTGGGTTCTATAGCCTTGGCCGGCAACCAGTCTACCGCAGAAAGTAATGGCAACCTACTGCGTGATAATCTTCTGCCCAGTCCGTCATGTTTCTTTCGAGACATGATCGCCCAAGCGTGTATCACTTATGGCACTTAACTGACTGACTGACTGCATTCAATCAACTAATTGTACTCTGCTTTAACATATTGCAAAAAATTTGAATGGGATACATTCGGAACTATTTTCCCTTCGTCACAATCATTAGGACTTCATATGATTTGATTAACTATTACAAAAATCACAATTGGATGCCTTTGGAATACTTTTTCCTTCATTATAACCATTATGACTCTCATCTGTCATCCACCTGATCAGGCCCTGCAAATATGTCTTGCGCTGCCTTCCCCTGTCTCTTTTTCCCTCTATCTCGCCTGTCAGTATCAGGTTCTCCAGGCCTTCCTTCTTCATTGCATGTCCCAGGAACTTTAGCTGTCTTTTCCTGATGCTCAGTATTAATTTCGTTTTTGTTGCCATTCTTTCCAACACCTCATCGTTGCTTGCATGCTCAGTCCACGATATCCGCAGCATTCTTTTGTAGAACCACACTACCGCTTTTTGTTCTCATTTTCGATGATATTGTCCAGCATTCAGTGCCGTATTGAAGAACTGACATCACATAGCAATCCAGCACTATTTTTGTTTCTAGTCAAATTTTTGTGTTAATACTTTACTCAGCTTCTGGAACGCGTCCTTTGCCATGCCAATTCGTCTTCGGATCTCTGTGTCACACTTTCCATCTCCTGTTATAACACTTCCTAGGTATTTAAATTTTTGTACTTGCTTGATTCTGGTATCCCTTACCTGTATTTGGCATTTTAGGTTGCACCTTTTGCTGATGACCATACATTCAGTTTTCTTAAAGTTTATTTGTAGTCATTTTTGTCACTCTCCACCGATACCTTCTATAGGAGATCTTGTAGTTTCTTTTCCGTGTCTGCAATCAGCACTGTATCATCTGCATACCTTATTTTGTTCAAGTTGTGGCCTCCAATAACAAATCCTGACGTATCATCTAGTGTTCTCAAAATATTCTCACTGTACAAGTTGAACAGATCCGCTGAAAAGACACATCCTTGTATTACGCCTGTTTCTATCTTTGTAAATCTGCTGAAATCGTTACCTATCCGTATGCAGGCAGTTTGCTGCCAGTAGAGATTCTTGATTACTCTGATGTCTTTCCCAAAAATGTCGAGGCTTCTGAGCATCTCCATCAATTCTTTGTGTCGTGTTTGTCGAATGCCTTTACATAATCAATGAAATATAGGTACAAGTCTTTCTTCATTTGTATTTCCCTTTCGGAGAGAATCCTAATCATAAATATGGCGTTCTTTGTTCCAGTGTCTTTGACGAACCCGCACTGTTCCTGTCCTATCTCTGGCCTGATTCTGCTTCTCGCTCTATTCATCAGGATTCTGACAATCAGTTTTGTAATGTGATAGTTCTGTGTAGTTCGCACTCGTTTGCACCTGGTTTCTTCGGCAGTGCTATAAATATCGACTTGCATAGGTCGTCTGGTATTATTCCACTATTATAAATTTCGTTTATTATGTCGGCAAGTTTTTCTATGCCATATTCTTCTAGAGCTTTCAACAGCTCTATTACGACGCCGTCTGGACCAGCTGCATTGTTTCTGTTCAGTTTGTCCATTGCATCTTCCACTTCGGATTTTAATATTTCCGGTCTATCCTTCTCCTTGTGTATTCTCGGTTGTTCTCTCCTGTCGCAAAAAATAGATAGATTGTCTGTTTTCTATCTATCTATCTATCTATCTATCTATCTATCTACTGAGGTCTCTATTGTTAGGCCATTTGGTTTCGCATATGCCTAGGATATTGATCTTCAGTCTGTCTATCTTCTGCTTGACATTCTCAAGTTGTCCACAATTGTTAATTGTCCTGACTCTCCATGTTCCAAAAGTCATTCTTTCTTTGTTGCGCACAGTCGCAGGGTAACAGTCCAGAAACACTCGTTTCTCATGTCGTTCTTTTCCGAGCGAGTGACAAATTTCGAAGTAAAATGTCCCCTTTACGCCGTTGGTGCTAACAGTCGCTGGATGACGGTCAGGTGACACCTGTTGCCCATTCCGATCCTTATCGAGCGAGGAGATGTTTCCTTGGGAAGCAACCGCAGGGGGTAGATAGTGGAGTGGCATCCCGTTGTCTTCTCCACGGTGATTTATTGGGACACCACCTCTAGTTAGCTGGCCGTTGACTCCTTAAGAGTTCTTCCGCCTTTTGTAGGTTCAATTGAAAATTTTTACCTACATCACAATTATTATAAATATCTTAAATTCGATCATCTAATCATACACTTTTGTTAGTTGTTGCAAAAATCGAAAGTGAAGGTCTTTGGAAATATTTTTCCATTATCACAATCATTATGACACACTCTCATATTCGATCAACTAATCATACTCCTCTTCTGTCACTTATTACAAAAATCATAATTGGATGCCTTTGGAACACTTTCTCCTTCATCACTATAATTATGAGTCTCTCATATTCGTTCTACTAATCATACTCATATCTTTTGTCGCAAAAATCGTAATTCGATGCGTTTGAAAATTTTTACTTCATCCCAATCATTAGAGTCTTTCAGATTCGATTAACGAATCATACACTTCCGTCACTTATTGCAAAAATCGTAGTTGTATTCTTTTAGAACCCTTTTTCCATTATCACAATCGTTTTGACTCTGTCTGATTCAATCAATTAATAATACCTACTTGACACTTATTTCAGAAATGGCAATTGGATGCCTTTGAAACTCTTTTTCTTCCTTCACGATCAATATGACTCTCTCAAATTGCATCAACAATCATACTTTTCTGTCACTTATTACGAAAATCGCAATTAGATGCATCTGCAACACTTTTTCTTTCCTCACAAGCATTATGACACTTTCAGATTTGATTAACTAATCAAACTCTTCTGTCACTTATTGCAAAAATCGCAATTGGATGCATTTGGACATTTTTTCCTACATAACAGTCATAATGAATATCTGAATTTCTATCATCTAATCCTATTGTTTTGTCACTTGTCGCAAACATCAGAACTGGATGAATTTGGAAATCTTTTTCTTCATCACAATCATTATGACACACTCATATTCAATAAACTAATCATACTTCTCTTCTGTCACTTATTACAAAAATCACAATTGGATGCATTTTTCCTTCATCACAATAATTATGAGGTTCTCTTATTCGATCAACTAATCATACTCTTCTTGCATCTTATTGCAAAAGTCGCAATACTTTGCTCTTGGAACTCTATTTCCTTCATCACAATCATTGTCTCTTTCAAATTCAGTTAATTAGTAATAATTACCAAACAGTTATTTCTAAAATGGCAGTGGAATACCTTTGGTACTTTTTTTGTTCTTCACAATCAAATCGCATCAATTAATCATACACTTCTATCACTTGTCGCAAAAATCACAATAGTATGCCTTTGAAACTAGTTTCTCTTCATCACAATCATTATGACACACTCATATTCAATAAACTAATCATACTTCTCTTCTGTCACTTATTACAAAAATCACAATAGTATGCCTTTGAAACTAGTTTCTCTTCATCACAATTATTATGTTTTATTCACAATCGATTTACTAATCATATTTTCTGTCACTTTTTGCAAACATCAAACTTAGATGTCTTTCGAACAATCTTTCCTTCATCACAATCATTATATATATTTCAGATTAGATTTACTAGTCATACTCTTCTGCCACTTATTGCACGTGAATGGCTTTGGAACTCTTTTTCCTTCAACACAATCATTATGACTGTCTCGAATTCGATCAACTAATCATATTTTTCTATCCCTTGTTTCAGAAATCTCAACTGATTTTTTTCAAAAACGCACAGAATTTAAAATCCTGGATCTCTGTTTGCTGCAATTACATTAAGGCACAATTCAAACCACCTCACATTTTCTCATTATGTCGCGCTTATCAAAATCATCTCAAACGATCAATAAAAACAGATCCCTTCAAACAGCATTTATGGGAAAATGAACAAATGCATTATATTTTTTCATTTTTCAGCCGTTTTAACGCATCATCACTTGATTAAAGCCGTGAAAAATTGTACATTTTCTGAAAGACAACACGAATAAATGTGCAGAAAAATTGAAATTGAATATTTGAAACCATTGAAAGACGTCATAAACATGTATTCAAAATGTGTGAAAATGACGTTTTGTAATTTTTTAAGAAAATCAAAGAGCATAAATAAATTAACTCCTCTGATGAATGCTGACAAATGGGAAAAAATTGAATAAATCTGAGGTCTTCAGCAAGGAATCTGGCTGTAATGACCCGAAGTTAAATGTGTAGCTCCCAAAACAACTTTTCTCTATCTAAACTTATTTATAAATGGAACTTTGTCTGTATGTGTGTGTGTCTGTCTGTCTGACTGTGTATGTGTTCGTTACCTATAGAGACCGAAACGGCTGAACTGATTTTCTTGAAAATTTACACAGTTTTACTATAAGCGTCTGCGAGTGTTCTTAGCTAGGTTTTGTGTCGAGGTATACCCGATAAATATCGAAAATCGATAATCGAAAAAATCGGGTTATAGAAGGAGTGGTCCGATTTTAATCAAATTTGATACACTCATAGACAAAGACATAAGAAATGATATTCAGAAGTTTCAATGTTGCAGTTCTTACAATAGTGCAGAAAATCGATATATACCCGATAAATATCGAAAATCGATAATCGAAAAAATCGGGTTATAGAAGGAGTGGTCCGATTTTAATCAAATTTGATACACTCATAGACAAAGACATAAGAAATGATATTCAGAAGTTTCAAGGTTGCAGTTCTTACAATAGTGCAGAAAATCGATATATACCCGATAAATATCGAAAATCGATAATCGAAAAAATCGGGTTATAGAAGGAGTGGTCCGATTTTAATCAAATTTGATACACTCATAGACAAAGACATAAGAAATGATATTCAGAAGTTTCAAGGTTGCAGTTCTTACAATAGTGCAGAAAATCGATATATACCCGATAAATATCGAAAATCGATAATCGAAAAAATCGGGTTATAGAAGGAGTGGTCCGATTTTAATCAAATTTGATACACTCATAGACAAAGACATAAGAAATGATATTCAGAAGTTTCAATGTTGCAGTTCTTACAATAGTGCAGAAAATTGATAATATAAATATATAAAAGGCAGGATGTTTGTGTGTGTGTCTGTTTATTTGTCTGTATGTCCTTTATACAAATCCACAATTTTATCCGATTCTCACCAAACTTCAGACAAATATTCTTTAGGCTGAGTCTGAGCTCCAGGACCATGGGTTAGTTTTAATGCTTTTATTACACCCGAGCAACGCCGGGCTATACTGCTAGTTCAAGATATTTTTAATGTTTATAGACAATCTATGACATGTGAAAAAGAGTAGAATGAAACGCAAGGTAATAATTGATTGATTTGTCTGCTTAACAGCACAACAACTCCTTATGGGTCATTTAATACTGAAATTTAATTTTCTTTGGAGCTTTGAAGCAATAAAAATATAACCTATGTTATTCTGCTTTCACAATTGAATACATGGTAGATAATACTCAGATTTTGTGCATATCCATGTTTCTGTCGGCATAATTACTAGATGCGTGATATGTGTGCTTTATGTTGTATTTTTGTTGATTAATGTCATGAAAGATTTTTTCATGTTGGTTAGTTGATTATGTTTCACGGTATATCAACCTCGGTGTGTTATTTAATGCTGAAATCTAAATATTTTGAACAATTTTATGGTTGAAACTAAATATATTTTGTGACGCCTTCAACCACAGATAAAATGTTTTGTTGGTCCTTTTGCTATAAAAATGTGGGAAGTCAGTAGCCATTGTCAAATGCAAAATAAGTAACAGAAGAATCCAACAAACAAAATTGACAATTGAAAAAACTGGGCCAAAAGAAAAGGAAAAGACCGGGCCAAAAGAAAAGGAAAAAACTGGGCCAAAAGAAAAGGAAAAAACCGGGTCAAAAGAAAAAGAAAAAACCGGACCAAAAGAAAAAGAAAAAAATCAGACAAAAAAAAAAGGAAAAAAACCCGGGCCAAAAGAAAAGAAAAAAAAAAAACGGGCCAAAAGAAAAGAAAAAACCCGGGCGGAAAGAAAAGGAAAAAACTGGGCCAAAAGAAAAGGAAAAAGCCGAACCAAAAGAAAAGGAAAAAACCGGGCCAAAAGAATAGGAAAAAACCGGACCAAAAAAAAAGGGAGGAGACCGGGTCAAAAGAAAAAAACAGGGCCAAAAATAATATAAAGCAAGCAAAAAACATATGCAAGGCAAATTAAAAGTAATATGGCAAACCAACAGCCAGTCAGTTAAATGCCATACGTGATATTGGGCGATCCTGTTTTACCTTAGCGTGGAAGTCAAGTAAATAATTGCTTCATTTTTCATGCAGAAAAAATGTAGATAATTTGTAACAGGTTAACATCTTTAGGGTCAAGAAGGGAAAAGAAAGAAGGGAAAAGGGTAGAATGAGGGAGGAAAAATGGAAAAAAGGGAAAAAGGGAAAAAGAGAAAAAGTTGGTTAGCATGTGTTCTTTGGGGCCAAATCCCAAAATGAATCTTCGCTCTGATTGGCCAAAAGAAACGCACATGTAAATTTGATATCTTCCCAAATACATACACAGCAAACCAAAGGTTTTTGTCATTTAAATGTAAATCATTTTCACAACCAACAGAAACATTGCCTGATGATGAGAATCTATCTCGAAACATAGAAATTTCCGTGTCGCAATGTACAATTAATTAATAACTGTATAATTATATATATATATATATATATATATATATATATATATATGAATGGAATAATAATTATTAATTTTTAATAAGTCTCTGAAGAAGCTGGTTATAAGTGAAACATGTTGGATTAAAGACACTTTTTTCCTACTTGTTCTTTACTTATTCTATTCATCTTATCAGATTCCGATCCATATATTACAGAGAGTAAAACACTACGCCTGCTTGGCCTAACACTCTCAGCAGACCTCAAGTGGAATGACTACGTCGAATGCATTGCTAAATCCGCTGCAATGTAAGCCGGCTCTCTGTGCAGGGCCCGGAAGTTCTGAATCTATCCTGCACATATATAAATCTACCATCCGCCCGTGTATTGAATACTGCTGCCACATCGGGTCGGGTGTCCCTGCTATTCTCCTCGGGGTTCTTGACAAAATACAGCGGAGAATCTGTAATGTGATCGATGCCGACTTGGCTGACCGCATGCACTCTCTCACAGGCGTGACGTGGCTTCCCTGTGCCTCTTCTATAAATACTTTCATGGCTTCTGCTCTAATAAACTTAGATCACTGGTGCCTCCTAGGTATGTATTTGCACGAGATACTAGATTGGCAACTAGGTCCCACCATTTTACAATGAAACCGATGAAATGTAACCGCAATTTCTACTCCAACAGCTTCTTTTCTCGCACTTCCTGCCTGTGGAATTTCTATCCGCATGCTTGCTTCCCCGACGGCTACAACCACCAGGGGTTTAAATGTAAGGTCAATAGACACCTCCTAACACACTAACACGCACCCATTCTCTCAAACACTCTTCCTTACTCGTCTATCACCCTCCTTCTGACATTTCCTATATCCAATCGCTCTATGTAATCCCCTGCGCTATAGTGGCAGTGGAATGCTTTGCGTTGGGTGATATGATTATATATATATATATATATATCCAGGTAAAGAAAAATCAAGGTTTTACAATTTTGAGTTCACTGGAATTTTATAAAAAGTTTTCAATACAATAAATATTGTAGAGCATAATATAATCATATATCTATGAATTAAAAACAATTGCGACACGGAAATTTCTATGTTTCGAGATTTCTATCCCATCATCAGGCAATGTTGGATGTTGGTTGTGAAGACGATTTACATTTGAATACAACAAATCTGTTTGTTATTTACGTATGTGGGAAGTTTTGTGTGTGTGTTCCTTTTAACTAATCAGAATAAAGATTTATTTTAAAATTTACCCAGTAGTTTCTATTTTTAATTAGTACATACTTTCTTTTTTTCTTTTTTCCTTTCTCCCTAACGGTCAAAGTGTCAACCTTCTTTTAACCTAATTTTATCTTTTGTTTTTCTTTTTCTTTTATTTTTATTATTTTTTACGAGATCATTGGATATATCCATTCTTGTGACAAAAATGTCCCTTTCAGCTTTCTCCATATCTTGACCTCTTCTCGTAGAAAACGGGAGGAGATGAAGAAAGAAATAAAACTTTCTATACTTAAAAAAGCTTTTGGGTAAATTTACTTTTATTAACAGTACGTATTTAATTCTTATTTTTCAAAACCTTTAATTTATAAATAACATTTTTATTTTTTATTCTAATTTATTTTATATTATCTTTATCCCATTGGAGTAGATAGACTAAACACTTGGAGTAGATTGACTAAACTATCGCCCGGTTCATACTCCACCCACATCTATTGAACAGTTGAAGAGGCTCATCCCTTGTTTCCTGTTTAGGATGCGGTTTCCGGTTTTCTTTTTCTAATCTTCTTCTCACTTTGTTTTTTTTGTTTTTTTGTTTTTTTCAATTGGAGTAGATAGACTAAACTATCGCACGGTTCACACTCCACCCACATCTATTGAACAGGTGAAGAGGCTCATCCTTTGTTTCCTGTTTCGGATGCGGTTTCCGGTTTTCTTTTTCTAATCTTCTCACTCTTATGTAGCCCCCTGCACATCAGTGGCGTTACTGCCTTGCTTGGGGTGATATGATTAAAAAAAAATCTTTCTGATATCTATTTATTTATTATAAAAACATTTATATAACAACTTACTTATTTTAATACCTCGTCAGTTATTATTTTCCTTAAGCGAATTATTGGGTATATGTATGTTAATTAATAATTAAGTTTTTTTGTTTTTTATCCATAACGTGAACATTTTTCAGTGTCTACATATGACATTTAATTCATTACTTTTATTTAATAGATTTTTCTTCTTAAGTGATTTCATAATATATAATTTTTCGTATAGACACAACTGGCATGAGTCGTTTAAAGACTTACATGTTCTAGCTTATTTTAAAATTTTCCACTTTAATGTGGGTGCTTTAATTGTGTCCTTTAGATACCAGTGATATTTCGATAGGGATGTTCTATTTCTTTACTTATTATTATTAAATGAAGACGTGTGTTGATAAATTCGTTTTTAAGAGACTTCTTAGTACAACCTAGATAAATTTTTACATTACTAGGTTTTTTCCACTGAAGATATTTCACATTTATAGACGATTGATTTCGTAAGGTACTTGTTTTCTAACGGACGATCTATAGGGTTCTACAATTATATTTTGTCTTGTCTAGATTGTTATTTTCCGTTATTAGGTTATTTTTATTTTTATTGTGTTAAAAGTTTTTTAAACAACACTTGCATTCTGTTACACATAAAATAACATTCATCTTCAGAAAATTGCAAAAAGTATAGCCGAAAGCGTTCGCATAAACAAAATATCTGGATAATTTTTATAAAATTTATGTCATTAAAGAAAGAAATCATAAGATCACATAAAAAATTACATAAAAAATTAACCATCACACCTTTCTGTCATAAAAGAGGGATTACTGCCCAAATATATATATATAATTTTAATCCAAAAGGAAAAACAGGAAGGTAAATCCCAAAGATCCGACTGGCTAATTGCTTGTTTATTGCTTTTTATTGTGTTGACTACTTTTTAGCGCGCCTAATTGGTTCATTTTTCTTTATATATATTGCACATGGAAGGCAGATTCTAACAAATTAATAAATAAAGTATATTTCGTTGGTTTTCACACAGCCAGCACAGATTAGAATTTCTGTGTGTGTGTGTGTGTGTGTGTGTGTGTGTGTGTGTGTGTGTGTGTGCGTGTGTGTGATAAAGAAAGAGAAAGAGAGAGAGAGAGAAAGATCATCTTAATTTTTTTAATTTTCTTGCACTATTACGTGTGTGCCGGTTTGATTGTATGTGTGCGTGTATGTGAGAGAGAAAGAGAGAAAGATATTCGGAACTTTTCAAATTTTCTTACATTATTGTGTGTGTGTTTGTGTGGGTGTCTTGTGTGTGTCTATGTGATTGTGTATTTGCGTGTGTGTGTATGTATGTGAGAGAGAAAGATATATATAGAGAGAAAAATGTGTCGGATATGTTTTAGATTTCTTACACTAGTCATTGTTCTCTGATCATTTTTCGCAATCGCACTATGAGGATTGACGTAATGCTCAAACTTGACATTTTATCACTTATCATCTCACAGTTAAGTGTCATACGGGTTACACACTTAGATGATCATGTCTCGGAAGAAGATTTTCTCGTAGTAGGTTGGCATTACTTTCTTCGGTAGACTGGTTTCCAACTAAGGCTATAGAACCCAATCGTTCCTGTTATTTTACCCATAGCCAAAGGAATTCATAACTTTCTGATTTCTCATTTCCTAGGCGATGTTCACTACACCACAACGCAAAGGAAGAAAGCAAAACCACCCGATCAAACGTGCAAATCCCTTGAGTAATCTAACTGCTGATTTTGAAAGAAACAGGATTAGATAACAACGCTCTAATATTTAGCAATTACCAATTCGGGAAAGTATTTCCTTTTATCTGATTTAAAGGGTGAAGAAATTTAGAAAAACAGGGGATTGCGGGTAAAGCCTTTCGTTCGGCCAGCGTGTGTGTCTGCGTGTTTATTACCGAACCCTCTGTCGCCATGACAACGAAGGGTCGAGAAGCAATCTCGAATTTGCTCGGTCTTCGGGGAAACGAATTTTGATTGGAGCAAAACCCGCGTTCCTTGATTAACGCCTAATACAGGATGTGAAATGAGTCAATGCAACCGCCTGAAGGGCTTGAAAGACCTCGTGGCACGCGTGAGTCATGCGAATTCATTTTCGGTTCTTCGAGTTCCCGCTCTTGAAAATATTTATTGCTTCCGACGTTTCGTTTAGTTTGGCCATTGGCCTTCCTCAGATGGATTAGACATAACCGCCTTAGATCCAAGTTAACAGCAGTTTAGAATAAATGAAAAATTGATGAGAAAATCGAAAGGGAAGAATTTGAAACAAAATCATTGTAAGCTTGGGCTTTTGAATATGAAGTCATCAGTTTTCATGACGATATACACCTTTAAATAACTCTCTATTGCAGATAGGATGTGCGTTGTGTTGCAGTGGATAGTGATTCCAAATGACAAATTGGAGAGCCGAGCTCGAATTCCAGTTGAAGTCCTTGCATTCACTTACACACAAATACCCTTGGAAAAGATATTAATCCATCTATTCCCTCCAGTTATGGGTTAAATAATAGGACAGACTGGGTTCTCTAGCATTGGATGTCTACCGCAGAAAATAATGGCAACCTACTGCGGGATAATCTTTTGCTCAGTCAGTCATGTCTCTTTCCAGACATGATCGCCCAAGCGTGTATCACGTATGGCACTTAACTAACTGACTATTACAGCAACATAAAGATGAACGCAGTGACACATACACTACGGCCCATAAGTTTGGGACCACTTAGATTTATTCTCTAAGAGAAAGAAATAACAAATTTTATGTCTTTGAAGAATAAATAAACATATATTTCATTGCTGCTCACAATTGTACAATAATTAAAACCAAAATTAACATAGAGTAATTTCAAATTTAATTAAAGTTAATTCATATTTTCTTTTCATCAAAGAAACCACCACGAGCCTTTATTACTGCAGAGCAAATCCTTGGCAGTCTTTCTAATAACTTATAAAAATAAGATGGTGAAAGTGATTTCCAAGCATCCTGCAAGCATTTAAACAACATTTGTTCATTTTTAGGAAGCTCATTTCGAACTGTACAATCAATTTCATCCCTTAGTCTCCTTCTTTAATAGTAGTTTCTTAACTGCTACACAGCCTTTAAGCCCAGCAGAATGAAGTCGTCTCTTAACAGTAGTAACAGATACTGGATGTTGCCGTGTAGAATTCATTTCAATTGTTAATTCCGGAGCGGTTTATCTTCTATTCCTCTTGCTAGATATGATCAAGTGCCTATCCTCTACAATAGATGTTACTCTGGGCCTACCAGATCTTTTTCTGTCAATATTTAACTCAGTTTCCCGAAGTCGTTGAAGGCAATAATGCACGACATTTTCTGATAGGCTTAACGTTTTAGCGAAAACACGTTCAGAATATCCTTCTTTCGAAAGAATTTCAACCTGAGCTCTTTTTTCAATGCTAATCTGTTTCTTCCTTGCCATTTATACCGTAGTAAATCTGAATTTTCGGCAAAAACTTGATCACAATAAGAGAAGTCAAGAAGAAAAATGAGTAAATATTTACTTTAAAGTTGAAAAGAATTTTTATTTTTACTTGGCATTTGCATAAGAATAATAAAAATACAAACTCGGCGAATTTGATTCTGCTAAAAATTTGGGTGGTCCCAAATTTATGGTCGGTAGTGTATATATATATTAATAGAATAGGTAAAGGAAGGTAGGAAAAAAGTATTTTTAATTTCACGTTTCATTTTAACAAGCTTCTTCAGAGATATTTTTAAAAAGAATGATTTTAAAAAATTTAGATTTTTTTTTAAATTTAAAAGGGAAAGTATGTTGATTGAGGTTTGATTTCATTGGTCAGATAAGAGTCACGTGTAATAAAGTAATGGCTGAATATTTTTAAATGTAGAAAAAAACTTATGTCTGTCTATATGTGTGTGCGATGTTTAATAAAGCAATAGGTGTTTCTGTGTGTATGCAAAAATAATGCTTGTAAGCGTATTTAAACTACAGACGAATTGTGTTTATATGTCAGTAAAGTCAGTAGGTGTGTAAATGACAAAATGAAATACATTTCCGTTCAAAATTGTAGCGAAATAATGCATACAAGTATCGAGCGATTAAAGATTTTCTTTTTTATAATAAAACTAGCAGTAGAACCCGGCATTGCTCGGGTGTAATGAGAGCTTTAAAACTAATCCATGGTCCTGGAGCGCAGACTCTTTGGACGTTGGCACGAAAGACTAAAAAGCAATAGTTGTTTCCAGTGAAAACGAAACCGTAGACTGAAAAAAAAATAAATGGATGTAAGTCAAATTTTGATTTCCTGGTATCGATATCAAATAAGTTTTTTTCGTCGTAAACTGAATTTTGAAGGTTAAATAAGTCCTCTGAGTAAATGATATCATGGCTCAGACTAAGAACTACAATTATACCTACTTAGAGCTAAACCCGAAGCAAAAACTAAAATAAAAGGGCTGAAAAAATACAGACCTAAAAGCAGATAAACAAACACACACACAAACACCTTGCCCTTTATATATATATATATATATATATATATATTATCGATTTTCTGCACTATTGTAAGAACTGCAACCTTGAAACTTCTCAATATCGTTTCTTATGTCTATGGTACCTCGACACAAAACCTAGCTAAGAACACTCACAGACGCTTATAGTACAACTGTGTAAATTTTCAAGAAAATCAGTTCAGCCGTTTCGGAGTCTATAGGTAACGGACACAGACACACACAGACAAAGTTCCATTTATAGATAAGTTTAGATAGATGTGTATAAGAGAGAATCTTGTGTGAATATTTGTGTATATGAGTCGATAAAGTTAGTATGTGTGTGAATGATCAAACGAAATACATTTCCGTATATATATATATCATTTCAACCCAAGCAAGGCAGTTTTACTGCCACTGTTGCGCAGAGGGTTACATAGGGGATGAGAAAAAAGGGGTTAGTTATAGAGGATGTCAGAAGGCGGGTAATAAACGGATGATAATACCGTTGTAATGCGGGTGGAGTGGATGGAGAAAATCGCTTGAGAGAAAGGATGCGAGTTAGTGAAATAAGAGATGTCTATTAACCTTACATTTAAATTCCTGAAGATTGTAGCTGTTTGGGAAAGCAAGTATATGAAAGGGAGTTCTACAAGCGGAAGGTGCAAGAAAATAAGCTGTTAGAGCAGAAATTGCGGTTATATTTTATCGGTTTCACTGTAAAAGGATGAAACCTAGTTGCTAGTTTAATAGCTCATGTAAATTCATACATGGGGGCAGTAGTGAGCTAAGTTCATCGGAGCAACTATTTGTAGAACAGGCACAAGGAGGCCGTGTCACGCCGGTGAGAGAGCGACTACAGCTGAGCTGCCAAGTCGGTATCGATCACATTACAGATTCTCCGTTGGATTTTGTCAAGAACCCCGAGGTGAATAGCAGGGGCACCCGACCAGATGTGGCAGCAGTATTCAATACACGGGCGGATGGTAGATTTATATATGTGCAGGTGGATACAGACGGGAAAAATTTCCTGGCCCTGCACAGAGATCCGACCTTCTTAGCAGCGGATTTAGTTATGGATTCGCTATAGTCATACCACTTGAGGTTCGCTGAGAGTATTAGGCCAAGGAGGCGTAGTGTTTTGTTCACAGAGAGGCTAGCCTGATCCATGCTAAGGGGGGGTGGGGGGGTTGAGTGAATGACTATGATGGTTAATAGTTAGCAGCTTCGTTTTGGAAGCATTAAAATTTGTGTGTGTGTGTGTGTGTGTGTGTGAGAGAGAGAGAGAGAGAGAGAGAGAGAGAGAAATTAATGACAGCGGGAAAACATTTGTATGGTCCGTTTCGTCTTATAGGATTAACAGGATTTAAATGACAATTGCACTAATAATACTACGTATGCACATGACGGAGAGGGGACAATGGCGATATACAAGTGTCAGAAAGCCCTTGTAATCATAGAAATTATAGACAATTTTTTTTTATATTTATCTCCAAAACAAAACAAAAAATGTTAAGATACTGAAAAAACTTTTTAAAAAATCAATTAAATTTTTCCTTTTCGTCTTTATTAAATGAAAGATGCTTGAAAAAAAAGAAAAGAAAAGGTTGACGCCTAAGTAAGAATCGCTTTATATATTATCCTACGTGTATAGCTTGACTCGGAGTTTTATGCACTATGCAATCATCAGGTGCATACTATGAACTTAGAGCTTCTAGATTTGAATTTCTATTTTTAATTCTCGCGTTGTTCATGATCATTAAAATTATATTTATTGATATCCATACCTACATATATATATATATATATATATATATATTGTTCTCTCGCATGGTATGACGTCATAGAACCGCATCACTAATTTACGACCTGCGTCTGCGACTCGGTTACCGTTATTGTCGCATAGGAATCTTTTATGCCAACATAACAGAATATCATCTTTAATGGTAAATATCTTTATGTTAATGTCACTACAGCCACACTAAAAATGGCTTTTGTGAGCCGAAAGCTTAGATCAAGAGCCAGCATATATATATATATATATATATATATATATATATATATATATATGTATGCGTCTGTGTGTGTGTGTGTCCCCGTTATCTATAGACTCCGAAACGGCTGAACCGATTTTCTTGAAAATTTACACAGTTGTACTATAAGCGTCTGCGAGTGTTTTGAGCTAGGTTTTGTGTCGAGGTACCCCCGATAAATATAGAAAATCGATAATCGAAAAAATCGGGTTATAGAAGGAGTGATCCGATTTTAATCAAATTTGATACACTCATAGACAAAGACATAAGAAACAATATTGAGAAGTTTCAAGGTTGCAGTTCTTACAATAGTGCAGAAAATCGATAATATATATATATATATATATATATATATATATATATATATATATATAAAGGGCAAGATGTTTGTGTGTGTGTCTGTTTATCTGTCTGTATGTCCTTTATCCACAATTTTTATCCGATTCTCACCAAACTTCACACAAATATTCTTTAGGCTGAGTCTGAGCTCCAGGACGATGGATTAGTTTTAAAGCTTTCATTACACCCGAGCAACACCGGGCTATACTGTTAGTATATATATGTATATATATGAATTTTTATGGGTTTTGCTTTATGAGAACGAAGATTGCAGCGAAAATGTTTTTAAACCTCCGTGAAGAAGTATTTCAAAACCCCTACCAGAGTACTGAGGGACATGAAAATCTCATTGGAAACAAAGAAAAACATGCTGGATTGCGATGTGATATCTGTCCTTCTGTATGAAAGTGAATGTTGGACAATCTTATCAAGTATGAAGGAGAGGCTTGAGACAACAACCGATGTTGTTTTACAGAAGGATGTTGAGGATATCATGGACTGATCACGTGAGCTGTTTGGGAGGATACAAGCAAGAAGTAAACCTACATAACATCAGGAAGAGACAGTTGAGGCTCCTGGGACACATCATGAGGAAGGAGGGCCTGGAGAATTTAATACTCACAGGATGGATAGAAGGAAAGCTAGACAGGAAGAAGCAGCTCGAGACCTACTTGATGAATGTCGGAGCGGGGTTTGGGAGAGATACCAAGAGGAAAAATATTGAGAGCGATAAGAGACAGAATCAAGTGGAAGTTCATGGTCGCCTACGTCTTGTAGGGACACGGCACACGAAGAAGAAGAAGAATTCATTTCGTTATTTTTATTATTCCCTTTTTTTTTCTTTTTTTTTTTAGGAATAATGAGTTAACCATTCCTGACAGAAATCGGCCCTGCCATCCGTTTTCCCCATCGAAGAATCAACTCTTTTAACAGACCTGTTCCTTCTGACTATTTTGGCCACGGGAAACCATTAAAATAAACCACAACACAATTATCTATTTAAGGCATAAGCATCTCTCGTTCGTGCATTTCGAAGTCTATATGGATTAGATTTATATTCGTATCAGTACTGTTAAAAAACTAACAAGGATGCCTATTCAAACATATATACCTACTAAAAATATTATTTAGAGTTTATATTCTTATATTATTATAAAATATTGTTAGAGGAACAGCCTTTCGACCAAGTACACACAGATCACCATCAGGTGTTCATTGAAGTGCTGATATTTGTTGATTATTGTGTTATTTTGGCTATGTGATATTAGTTGTTTTTTCTGCTTAATTGGTGTGTCACTAACAGATACATAGATTGAACTCCTGACTACCTGACAGTGACACATGCATAACCAACTCCCATATGACCAAGTCCTATGCCACCATTCTGAATAGCATTCAGTCAGTTAAGTGCCATACGTGATACACGCTTTGGGCGATCATGTCTCGAAAGAGACATTACTGACCGGGCAGAAGTTTATCCAGCAGTAGGTTGCCATTGATTTCTGCGGTAGACTGGTTACCAGCCAAAGCTATAGAACCCAATCTGTCCTGTTGTTGACTCATAGCTAGAGGGGGAAGAGATGTATTATATTATTACGTAGTAAATAGTGGGGGATCAATTTATTACTTCATAACAATAGAAAACCGATCCCCGACTTCATGAAAAGCTGAAGTCTTAATCATGATACCAACTATTACATTCAGTCAGTTAAGTGCCATACGTGATACACGCTTTGGGCGATCATGTCTCGAAAGAGACATGACTGACCGGGCAGAAGATTATACTGCAGTAGGTGGCCATTTCTTTCTGCGGTTAATTGGTTGCCGACCAAGGCTACAGAACCCAAAATGGTGTCTTTTTGAAACCTTTTTTAAATATGTTTTTTGCCATTTTGTCTATGGTGTCGGGTTCGTACGTCCTTTTTATAATTTAGTTTTTCATTTCTGTGATCAATATCCTTACATTATATAGAAATATTGTTCAAAATTTGGTTGATTTCGATGTTGTTATAGACCCAGTGTTTCGACCGAATACACTCGGGTCATTAACAGTTTTTTTTTATAAATGCGTTACTGTCAACTGGTAATCATGGGTTCCACAATTGAATCAGATTAATGGATTCACCCATTGTACGGTTCACACTCCTCCAAGTCTTTTGAAACAGGAGTAGAGGGCTATCTCTTGTTTCCTGTTTAGGATTGGGTCTCCGGTTCTTTCTAAAGTTTTCTTCTTCTTTCTCTCCTGGTAGCCTCTAGCGTCTTTTACCTTTTTTTTTTAAGTGTAGTTCACCGTGTACAAGACCCGGGAGCCACTCGAGATAGAGGGTTACAGAATAAGCGGTACAGTTTATGCGGATTGTTGGGGAGGATATGGTTTACCCTAGACTTAAACAGGCTAAGTCTGTAGTGCTTGGGAAAACATCCTCTTGGGAGTCGATTCCACATAGTAAGGGTTCACAGGAAGATGCTGTGGAGGTTAGAAGTGGTGGAACCACTATTTCTAACCGCCACAGTGCTCAGACGAACCACCTTCGCTTGAGCACTTTCCATGAAAAAAGCTATAAAAGACTTGAGACGTTTCGTCTGAGGGAAAGATGTGTAGGGAAATAATTCATCATCCACAAGGACGGAGAGACGGTTTTAGACTCTGTTTAGACTAAAAAGTGAGGAATGGTCAGCTCCAGTCGTTATATGGCAGTTGTACTTCATCTTAAGCCCGTAAAGGTAGTGAATAGCTCGATAAGTCAGGTATTTACAGCCTTGCTTGTAGTAAATTGATTAAAATAAACGTATCTATCTATCTATCTATCTATCTATCTATCTATCTATCTATCTATCTATCACACTTCATTCCTTCCTATCTATCTATCACACTTCATTCCTTCCTATCTATCTATCACACTTCATTCCTTCCTTCCTATCTATCACACTTCATTCCTTCCTTCCTTCCTATCTATCTATCTATCTATCTATCTATCTATCTATCTATGTGTGGAACTATCTATGTTTCTATGTATCTATATCAGTCTGTGACGTCATAGAACCGCGTTACAAATTTACGACCTGCGTCTGCTATGCGGTGAATCGTTGCATAGCAATGTTTTATGTCAACACAAGATAAAATCATCTTTGATTGTGGATGGCTTTATCTTAATGTCCCTATAACCTCTCTGAAGCTGGTTCATGTGAGCCAAAAGCTTAGAAGTAGCATAATTAAAAATATCCAAATCTTGGACAATTTTTGTCTTTATTTCACCTGAAATTAAAGTCAAAATATGATGTTTAGAATGGCTCATGATTAAGCATTATAGACATTCATTGTCTGTTATATTTAACAGTATATGTTTAGAATATTATTTGCTGCCTCGATACACTATATATATATATATATATATATTCATCCGCAGACAAATCTGTTTCGCTGTATCACAGATAATCAGTACGGCTAGACTATGATTGCTTTTAACCCAGGATTGAAACCCGACCGAAGTGTCGTCAGTCGGCGATTCTACCTCTGGGCCATGGGCGCTCGGCAGAAGAAGGCAAACTTTTTAGCATGTATATTATCATTATACACGCCCAGTAGCCAGAGTGATCTAATTCATTAGTGAATGAGCGATGCGTACATGCCAGGGCTGCTATATATTCAGAAATTATCACATGAATATATTATAACATTACTACCAAAGTAGCTATTTTGTTTCGTCACTTCTTGTGTCTTATCAAGTGATGAGGTTTATTTCAAGTTGAAGGGTTTTAAAAGGTTAAAAACAAGCAATAACCACTTAATCAGGAAGGTATTGTTGTATATATTTTAGCGTGTTTTATAAAAGTGGGGTATACACACGCCAGTCCCCGAAAAAACTCAATTCGTTGCTAAGGAGTAATGCATAAATCGCAGATGGGGTAACTGTTTTTTATTTTAATTTTCCTCTCTAGAAACTCAATCGTAATGAGAGCATAATATATATATACAATATAATGTATCACAGCTCATCAGTATGGCTAGACATCCACTTGCTTCTGGCCGGGATCGAAACTCGACCGATATATATATATATATATATATATATATATATATATAGATAGATAGATAGATAGATAGATAGATAGATAGATAGATATGAATAGATTGATGTAAATAGATAGATAGATAGATATGAATAGATTGATGTAAATAGATAGATAGATAGATAGATAGATAGATAGATAGATAGATAGATAGATAGATTATTTCTGATTGATAGATTACTGAAGCAATAGAGACACCTTGGTATTTATGAAATAATTCAGTAATCGTTCAGTCTTTGCAAATGACTTTCATACCGTTAAGTAATACTAATATGTCGAGATCTCGAGACGACATCGAAGAGCCATGATGGTTCTTTATTATTAAAACAATTACTTCAGCCAGTTACAGCTTCATATATTTGTCAATCGTTGGTGAACATAATAGCGTTTCGTTTGATGTCACGAATTGGCAAAGAAAGCGAAAATAAGGAATCTTAAAAAGCTTACGAATTAAGAATATGTTAAAACCCTTTAAAAGCTATGACTCTTGTGCAGTTTAATAGACAAAGATGGCGATAATGTTTCCTTTTGTTTTTATTGGTTGAGCAGGCGGTAATTAGTCAGAGTTGCGCTTTGCCATTCTTTGAAATATTTTTATGTGTCTGACGCACGCTTCATTTGCGCATGCCCAAATTTCGTCTAAAAGAAAATATAAAGAATTATTGTTGTGAAGCGAAAGTACGTAGAAACAATCGTCACCATTGACACGTTCCGAAAAACCACACACATTGGTACAAACGTATGCTATTTAAAAACGATAAAAACACTCAGAAGACACACACACACACACACACACACACGCGCGTAGACAATTATGACACACAGTATAGGGAAATTTACATACACCTGACGTACATTGAGTCATGTTTACTGTACTCACCTCTCATTTGTTAATAATTTTAGTCCGATTTTTATGGATATTCGAATATCGTGGCCCTGTACCATACCAAAGTTTAGTAAATAACCAAAGAATTCATATGTGGAATATATATATATATATATATATATATATATATATATATATATATATAGGGTACGTATGGATGGAATAATATTCCGTAATCAAAAAAACACTATTCTTAAAAAAGTGCTCAATAAAAAGTAGAGCTAATAATATTTATTCAGAAAGGCTTATTTCAAGTTGAAGGCTTTTAAAATATATATATTCTCTAAGTAGAAAATATTTATTCATTTAAAATCACTTTATCACAGATTTTTTGTGTGTTTATTTAAATTTTAGTATGTAAAACTTTCCCCTCTTTAAGATCACTACTAATATTCTCATCTTAGGCGCGACACTGTTGAGAAGTAAAGTCACTATCTTTGGTAATAGTCATTCCAGATTTTTTTTTCCCCCCTGTTTGTAAGTCAACGTTTTCCTCTGAAGAGTTGAAAAGTCGGCGATCTCGAGCTGGATCGGTACCTCACGGTTATATTTTTTCTATGAAAGACAGCAAAAATGTGACTTTTAACCGCTTTTCAACAAGCCACGAATTTAAATATGTATTTTGCTTCTAAGTATTTTGGTTAAGGCAGCTGAATTTCTAGCAGTTCTGATATTTGCGTAGATTTTGCACATTTATAAATCTACCATTTGCCTGTGCATTGAATACGGTTGCCATATCTGGTTGGATGCTCCTGCTATTCATCTTGAGGTTCTTGACAAAATCCAAAGGAGGATCTCTACTCTAATCAGTCCTGATTTGACATTTTGACTTAAGGTCAGTCACTTTCTCACCAACGTGATATGATTTCCTCTGCTTTTTTTTTCTAATAAATAAACAAACAGGTTTTTACTGCGTTCATTCGGATGTTTTCTTCGTTTTTCTTTCTTCGGGAATTGTTTAGTTTGATTTCTGACGAAGACATTTTTCCTTGCCCGGATTTTCACTTTGCACGGATCGGCTCGGACCCATGCCCGGTTTGCCCAGTAGTCAGATATGGCCATGGCGGCATCTATTACTAAGGAAGGTTGGGTCAGTGTGTTGGGTCAGAAAGTTTTTCTAGTCAGAATCCATCTTGCGCATTTATAAATCTACCATTTGCCTGTGCATTGAATACGGTTGCCATATCTGGTTGGATGCTCCTGCTATTTTTAGCTGAAGAGACAGAGACTAGATAACGACTACCGACAGCTTCTTCGTATATGCGAATTCTCTCAGGCTACTTCCCTGCTCCACACTACCGTCATTGTCGAAGAATAAAAATATAAGATTATATTTTTATATGTACGTGTTAATGCCAGACGACCTATAATAGCACTGCCTAAGAAGCCAGGTGCGAACGAGTGTGAACTACACCGAACAATAAAATAATGAGTCATATTACAAAACTGATCGTCCGAATCCTGATGAATAGAGCGAGAAGCAGAATAAGTCCAGAGACGGGTTTATCAAAGACACTGGGACAAGGAACGCCATATTTATGATTAGGATGCTCTCTGAAAGAGCAATACAAATGAAGAAGGACTTATACCTGTGCCTTATCGATTATGCGAAGGCGTTCGACAAAATACGCCACAATGAACTGATGGAGATGCTCAGCAACCTCAACATATTTGGTAAAGACATTAGGGTAATTAAGAATCTCTACAGGCAGTAAACTGCCTGCATACGGACATGTAACGAAATCACCAGATAAACAGAGATAGAAAGGGGCGTCACGAAAGGATGTGTATTTTCACCGGATCTATTTAGCTTGTAAAGCGGGAATATTTTGAGGACCCTAGATGCTATACCAGGATTTGAAAGGCCATAATTTGAACCATAAGATACGCAGACGATACAGTGCTGATAGCAGACACGGAAAGGAAACTACAAAACCTCCTACAGAAGGTAACTGAAGAGAGTAACAAAAAAGGACTACAAATAAACTGCAAGAAAACCGAATGCATGGTCATCAGCAAAAAGAGCAACCAAAAATGCCAAATACAGGTGGGGTATATTAAAATCAAGCAGGTACAAAAATTTAAATATCTGGGAAGCGTTCTAATCGAAGACGGAAAGTGCAACACAGAGATCCAAAGGCAAATTGGCATGGCGAATGACGCGTTCCAGAAGATGAGTAAAATATTCAGACATAGGAAAACTTTCACTAGAAGCAAAGAAGAGATTACTAGATTGCTATGTGATGTCAGTTCTTCAATATGGCGGTGAATGTTGGACAATATCAACAAAGACGAAAGGAAAACTTGAAGCAGCTGAAATGGGGCTCTACAGAAGGATGCTGCGAATATCGTAGACCGAGCATGTGAGTAATGACGAGGTGTTAGAAAGAATGGAAACGTAAAGGAAATTTATATTGAGACAATTGAAGTTCCTGGAACATGCAATGAGGAAGGAAGGCTTGGAGAACTTGATACAAACAGAGGAAAAAAGAGACAGAGGAAAGCAGCGGATAACATATTTGAAAGGCCTAAGCAGGTGGATGACAAAACAGGAGCTGTAAGATGTTACAAGAGAAAGCATGCAAACAGCCACCAGGTATAGGAAGACGTGGAAGGCCATGATCGCCTACGTCCTAAAAGGAAAAGGCACATTGAAGAAGAAGAAGTTTCTCGTTGCTTCTCCAGATCCAGCGGCAGTATATAGCATTTGGCGAATGTTTTTATTTAGATATTAGACCACTGGAAAATATCGTGATTGATTAGAAAATTAAGGCAAGATTTAGCATACAAAAACAAAATTAAATGCGTAGCCTCAATTTTCTTTTTCTTTTCCTTTTTTTTTTAACCAACTTTTTCTCTCTCCCATCGTGCAGGTTGATGACATTTTTATAGAAACTTCGTGGTTTTGATTGAAAGAAAATTGTAAAGTAGTTTTTGTTTGCCTGGATAGAGTCGATTTTTTAGTCTGTAATTTCTTCTATACAGACCGGAACAAATAGAAATCCGAATGAATCAAGTCAGAGGTTACTTCTGCAAGGAGTTTAACTCTTAAAGAACCAAGGTCTGTTTAGCAATATGTGGTCTTGTGCTGATGACACCTTTTCGATTTGTCAAAATTGGCTCTTTTACTTGAATCCAACTCATTTCAAGTAGTGAAATGATATTGATATATTTATTTTCAAAATCTGAGAAGTCTCTTTCGTCGAAATTGTATCGAAAATCACCTACCTCGAAAAAGAGGTAGGTGATTTTCGGTGAATAAAATCGCTCGGTGAAAAAGGCCGTTGCTTTTTGTTTCTGGAGAAAGATTTTTTTGAACTTTGAGATAAGTTGAGAATTTTTAAGCTTGTTCAGCGAAAGTACGATTTTCGCTGTTACGTGGGGAAAGATGGATTTGTCACCCTGTTTATGTTACTACGATTGGAACTAGGTTTTGGCGCACGGATATTTTTTCTATTTCTATTACAGAAATATTCTGTTTGTTCCCTACGATTGCAAACAGGGCGACTTCATCGACATCAAATGATCACCTGGGAGCGTGGTTGATTGTTTAGATTAAAATCACCCTGACGAAATCTACCGAAACACTTTTTGATCTCCACACCCGAAGTGCTGAAGTGCGATCCAAATAAAACATCTGAATGTTTTTTGTCGCAACGGTTAACCCTTTTCCAAAATTCATAGGGCAGGATATGTCAAAAGTTCAATTTTTCATCCACCATCTTTAAGGCATTCAGTTATGAATAAAACATAAGCATTCAACAAAGTTTGACTCGTAACTGAACAATGCAGAGTTTGAATTTAGGACCCACCAAAAATCGGCAACAGAACAAACACCAATTTCAATCTGAGGTCATTTTAAATTAACAATGAAATCGGGCACGAATTTTTGCAATGATCTGATATGTATTTATTTTTTATCAAAGTGGTTGGCTACTTTGATGATTCTACTTCATAGATTTTACTCAGTTAAGTACCATACGTGATACACGCTTTTCTGACTGGGCAGAAGTTTATCCCGCAGTAGGTTGTCACTGCTTTATGCGGTAGACTGGTTGCCAGCCAAGGCTATAGAACCCAATCTGTTCTGTTATTTGACTCATAGCTAGAGGGGGAAGAGATGTATTATATTAATACGTAGCAATTAATGGGGAATCAGTTTATTACTTCATAACAATAGAAAACCGACCCGCACTTTATGATCAGTATAAGCCTTAAGCATGATTCTAACTATTATCTTCATTCAGTCAGTTAAATGCCAGACGTGATACACGCTTTGGGCGATCATGTTTCGAATGAGACATGACTGACTGGGCAGAAGATTATCCCGCTGTAGGTTGCCATTGCTTTCTGCGATATACTGGTTGCCAGCCAAGGCTATAGAACCGAATCTGTCCTGTTATTTTATCCATAACTGAAGAGAAGAGACGGATTAATACCTTTCCCAAGGGTATTTGTGCGTAAGTCAATGCAAGAGATTCGAACTCGGCTTCCCGATTTTTGGTTCCTAGTCGATATTCATTGCACCACAACACAAATCCGTAAACTTTACTATTAGGTTGTCCCAGAAGTTCGTAAACACTTGCAAAAAATTGAAATTTTACTCGCCAAGTAATCTAAGGTTACCATGAAACACTTGCAAAAATTGAAATTTTACTCGCAAAAACAACAAAAATTATTGCTCAAAATAAAGACCATCATTTTCCAAGACTTTCTGCCATCGATCTCCAAGCTTTCGGATCTGGTCAAAGTATCCTTCACCCGGCTTCGAATCAAAGAATTCTTGACATGCTTCCTCGACTTCATCAAACGAGTCGAATCGGCGGCTTTTCAGAAAGTGTTGCATTGAGCGGAAAAGGCCGTAATCTGATGGAGCACAGTCAGGACTGTAGGCTGGATGTGGCAGAACCTCACCGCCGTCCAGCTCTTCAAACTTGGTCTTCCTGGCGGTGTGTGGCATGGCATTGTTCTGTTGCATCAAAGCGCGCGCTTTCGGTTGATCAGAGCCGGGTTCTTTTGCTTCAATGTTTCGTAGACCCGCTCAAGTTGCTGACAGTAAAGTTCGGCACTGATGGCACGACCATTCGGAACCAACTCAAAATGCACGATTCCTTCAAAATTCCACCAAACGCACAACATGACTTTCTTGCCGAATCGATCTTGTTTTGGAACCGACGGTGTCTCTTGTCCTTTCTGAACCCATCGCTTTTCTCGATTGTGCTGGACCAGATAGACCCATTTCGCAAGTGTTTACGAACTTTTGGAATAAACTAATATTAGTCATTAAAACACAACATTGAAAATTCAGATGAAAAAAGTAATTTCGGGCCAATTTGACTTCGCGTGTGTTCTAATGACGGCCAGATTGTTTCCTAAGGGCTGAATGATCAATAAATAGATCGGACAAAACGTCGTGCTACAAACAATTAAAAAGAAAGAAAGAAATTAAGGAATTGTAAAGAGTGATGAAAGAATTTCATCTGAGAACATCAAACAATAGAGAGAGGCTGAAAATTTTATCAAAGCGTTGAATCTGCTCCCCCCCCCCCCGCAAAAAAAAAAACGAACAAAACAACAAAAAATGAAAGAAAACAAAACGCAACAACATTTCCCTATAGTTCTGAGATGAGGCAGTATTTACAGTATTTACATTGTTCCGACTGTTGTCCTCATCTTTACAATCATATTTACAACTTTTCAGCCGTTTTACTCTCCGGCCTTCTTCAGGAAATAAGAATTTCGAACCGAACCCCTTATTTCGATCACTGGATTATATCATTCTCATTCTATGTGCAATGCCACTTCCGGTAGCCATGGAGTTATTTCCCCTTAACTCAACTCTCTAAGTTATTTGTTCGCCATTGCTGTAGCCAAGTATTGAACTCAGAACAAAATAATTCTGCGTGGAAATGATTCAATTATTTAATATCAACGAGAAATGGCATACCTAGCGTAATGGCGCCTAAGTTTGCTTCAAATATCTCCAATAAGGACCTCACATAATTATCCTAGCGTCCAAACCACTTTTCAAACCAATCTTCGGAATTTTCTGTCAGTTTCACTATCAGATCGTGTAATCTCTTTCATGCTCCAACGGCAAAAAGCAATATCTAGAAGACACAGTGTTTCGAATATGAAGAGCCGTGAGAAACTGGTTATCAGTCCTCGAGGTAACAGTCGCGTTTCCTTCCTTCTCACTTCTCGGCTCGTGACTGACTATCATGGCTGCTATGGGCCACTGACCACCACTGGATGCCTTCCGGGAGCTCCTAACTTCTTACTCTAATAGGGCGTTCAACCTCGCTTTTCCAACAGGCTTTTCCACTTAGTTCCTAACAGGTATTCTGCAATCAACAACCGCTTTTACGATCCCCTTTTCAGGAACCTCCAGGGCTTCTCTCACGAACGTACTCCCAACGAGGCTCTCTCTGACTCCCAGGGATTGCCTTTTCTCTCACTCACTAACTCAGAAAAAAAAAGCTCCTTACTTCTATAGAAGACGGGCGGGGTGGTTATTCGAGGGACCTCATGCCTAATTGGTGTGGTCAATAGCTGACAGCCCACTATCACCGTAGCTTGTATCTGCCTACTAATCCTAATTCCTCTTTCACTTCCTCCCAGTGGACACTCACTTCCACCCACACGGGTGGGCCCGAACGAGACAACCAATCGCCTTTCGAGAATTATCGTCATCTGTAACCATCGACTCTTTTTACCTCCGTCCAACTCTATCTTGGTCACACACATAGATCCGGGTGGCCTTTTCGCCAAATGCCGCACGCACTATAAATTTCTCCAACAATGGTCAGTTTATTTGTCCAAAACAATCGGTCGCTGGTATGTCTGGCCCTTCATAGTTTACACCCACAAGAAAAAAAGACTGGAAATATAATTTTCGGTGATTTTTTTCAAAAGGATAATAATAAAAACTTTTCCCAAACTTTTCCTTAAAATAGTCATAACGTCCCGTGTTGTTTAAACCCTTACATTTCCAAATAATCCATTGTCTCTATCAAGTTACTAATAGCCTCGGTTCTACTAGAACTCTGTCTGACCATCTTTAATTGTTATTATTTCTGAACTCACTTCCTAATCAACTCATTACGCACGTTAATTAACCATTAATTTCGAACCGAACCCTTTATTCCGATCACTGGGTTATATCATTCTATTTCTATGTGCAATGCCACTTCCTGTAGCCAAGGAGTTATTTCCCTTTAATTCAACTCTCTGAGTTATTAGTTCGCCATTGCTGTAGTCATTATCTCTCTCTCTCTCTCTCTCTCTCTCTCTCTCTTTGACACATCTCTTTCTCTCTCGTTCTCTACACACACACACACACACACACACACACACACATATATATATATATATGTATATATATATATATATATATATATAGAGAGAGAGAGAGAGAGTTTATAAAGGAACAACTCAACACGTCATGTTAGTGCTTTCCTTTATAAACTTCATATCGCTCTGGTTAACACCCATCGAGCTCTCTATATGGATTTACCAATTAAAATTTTATATTAAGGTAATCTTGTTGGATTATCCTCACCGTTTACGGACTGACAACAAAATCGATAATCGAAAAAATCGGATTATAGAAGGAGTCGTCCGATTTTAATCAAATTTGATACACCCATAGACAAAGGCATAAGAAACGATATTCAGAAGTTTCAAGTTTGCACTTCTTACAATAGTGCAGAAAATCGATAATATATATATATATATATATATAAGGCAAGATTGTGTGTGTGTGTGTGTGTGTGTGTGTGTGTGTGTGTGTGTGTGTGTGTGTGTGTGTGTGTGTTTATCTACCTGTATGTCTATTTTTTTAGCCCTTTTATTTTAGTTTTCGCTTCGGGTTTGGCTCTAAGTAGGTATAATTGTAGTCCTTAGTCTCGGCAATGATACCATTTACTCAGAGTACTTATTTAGCCTTCAAAATTCAGTTCATAACGAAAAAAACTTATTTGATATCGATATCAGGAAATCAACATTTGACTTACATCCATTCATTTTTCTTTCAGTCTACGATTTCGCTTTAACTGGAAACAACTATTGCTTTTTAGTCTTTCGTGCCAACGTCCAAAGTGTCTGAGCTTCAGGACCATAGGTTAGTTTTAAAGCTTTCATTACACCCGAGCAACCTCGGGCTATACTGCTAGTATATATATATATATATATATATATATATATATATATATATATATAGGAAAGAATATAAAAAGTTTTGAATTTAAAAATCTACTTTTTTGGGACAGTATTTGTTTATTTTTATTATTGTATTTTATATTTCAGACCGCCCTCGGTCCTTCATCAGAAACGAGTGATTTTTAATTTTTTTTTTTTCCTATACATATTAAGACAGCATACGTGGATCATCACTATGTTTTATATATATATATATATATATATATATATATAATAATAATAATAATAATAATAATAATAATAATAATAATATTTATTAATAAATTATAACATTGATATGTTATAATATCACTACAAAAGTAGCTATTTTGTTTCGACACTTTTTGTGTCTTTTCAAGTGATGTTGTTATTTCGAAATGAATGGCTTTAAAAGGTTAAGAACAAGCAAGACCTCTTTCATCAGGGAGGCATTATTGTATGTACAATGTGGACCAATCAGAGTAAAGCAACTTTTACTTTGGAGAATATGTGGGAAGATTTAAAATTAATCTCGGTGGGTATTGGTATTAAAATTTTATAAAATTAAGATCAGCATTATTGATTAACTATTATATCTACTATATTTTTGTTGCTAAAAAAAAACAAAAAAAACTATATATATATATATATATTTTAACAATTTCGTAGATTTAGAGAATTATTAATATTTTAGACGGGGGAGAGAAAAAGAACGCATACATGAATAAACTTACAAACATTCACATATGGAGAAATATTCACAAACATTAGTAAGAAAAAACATATACATAGTAATACACCCATGTATATATACATACACAAATTTCAAAATTTAGTCTTTATCGAGATGTCAATTTGTCTGTTAACTTTTAGGCCGACTAAATTGCTACATATTGGATACAGTCATGCTTATATATATATATATATATATATATATATATATATATATATATATATATATATATACGGATGACTATTTACGTTCTCGCACCCCGATTGAGCACTGTGGAATAATGGTATACTTTGAAAAAACAGTAGCTACTCACGAATCTACGCATTGTTCATATAGTAATGAATTTCATTACTGGCGTATGTATATAGCATATATAACACGCTAAAGTCCACCTTCCTCTAACGAGCGCTCATAGCTCAGATGTAGAATCGCCGACTGATGTCAATTCGGTCGGGTTTGCTACAAGCAGTCGGATGACAGATCTGTTTCGCTGTATCACAGCTCATCAGTAACGTTATACATTTGATTGCTGTTTGCCAGGCGCTCCATTTCTATCTATCTATCTATCTATCTATCTATCTATCTATCTATCTATTCTACTATCTATCTATCTATCTATCTATCTATCTATCTATCTATCTATCTATCTATCACATCACATTCCTATCTATCTATCTATCTATCTATCTATCACACTACATTCCTATCTATCTATCTATCTATCTATCTATCTATCTATCTATCTACATCTATCTATCTATCTATCTATCTATCTATCTATCTATCTATCACACTACATTCCTATCTATCTATCTATCTATCTATCTATCTATCATACATTCCTATCTATCTATCTATCTATCTATCTATCTATCTATCTATCTATCTATCACACTACATTCTATCTATCTATCTATCTATCACACTACATTCCTATCTATCTATCTATCTATCTATCTATCTATCTATCTATCTATCTATCACACACTTCCTATCTATCTATCTATCTATCTATCTATCTATCTATCTATCTATCTATCTATCTATCTATCTATCTATCTATCTATCTATCTATCTATCTATCTATCTATCTATCTATCTATCTATCTATCTATCTATCTATCTATCTATCTATCTATCTATCTATCTATCTATCTATCTATCTATCTATCTATCTATCTATCTATCTATCTATCTATCTATCTATCTCTCTACTATCTATCTATCTATCTATCTATCTATCTCTGCTCGTATCTATCTATCTCAATCTGTTCATATCTATTTATCTTCATTCTTATCTATCTATCTTCCTATCTATATAACGAGGATCAATAATAAGCACTATGTCCGAACGATTTGGGACGATCCTCCAGCGAGCAATGTTTGAATATACGTCACTAGCCGCAGAAAACTTTTATTGAAAACGAGATAAAAAAGGTTTGTTTGCAGTGTCCACGGCCATAGCAATCTCAAATACGTACCAAGGGACTTAAATACTTATACAGAAATCATTTTAAAAATTACTTTTTAGTCATTTTACCCCAATCAAAGGGATAAAACCATTTAGACGCACCCTAACACTGGAAGTGAAAGAGATTGAAAAGACTTTAGAAGGAACCGGGAACCCAATTCTAAACAGAAAACAAAGGATAAAATTCTACACCTGCTCAAAAGATTTGGGGAGGAGTGGGAACCGGACGATTGGCGAAAATATCTACTTATATTGATAACTGATGTTAAAATAAAATAATTAGTCATATTTAGTATCAGTTGATGTGTTTAGCCGTTTAACTAAAATTTACTAAACCATTATAAGCATCAGCAGCATCAAGAACAGCTGATGGCCACATCAGGTTGGAACATCGGTTCCCGCAATATCAAAAAAGTGTTGAAAGCTTGGATGTGCGGGTGGTGTAATGGGTAATGACTTGGAATTGTTAATCGGTGAGCCGAGTTCCAGTTCATTTTGGTTGATTAGTAAGACTTGTATGTCTGTTCATATCTATCTATCTATCTATCTATCTATCTATCTATCTATCTATCTATCTATCTGAGTCTATTCATTATCTATCTATCTATCTATCTATCTATCTATCTCAGATTATTCATATCTATCTATCTATCTATCTATCTATCTATCTATCTCATCTATCTATCTATCTCAGATTATTCATATCTATCTATCTATCTATCTATCTATCTATCTATCTATCTATCTATCTCAGATTATTCATATCTATCTATCTATCTATCTATCTATCTATCTCAGATTATTCATATCTATCTATCTATCTATCTATCTATCTATCTCAGATTATTCATATCTATCTATCTATCTATCTATCTATCTATCTATCTATCTCAGATTATTCATATCTATCTATCTATCTATCTATCTATCTATCTATCTATCTCAGATTATTCATCTATCTATCTATCTATCTATCTATCTCAGATTATTCATATCTATCTATCTATCTATCTATCTATCTATCTCATCTCAGATTATTCATATCTATCTATCTATCTATCTATCTATCTATCTATCTATCTATCTCAACCTATTTGTTATCTATCTATCTATCTATCTATCTATCTATCTATCTATCTATCTATGTCTGTCTATCTCATTCTGTTCAACTCTCTATCTCACGCATATTTTTCTTCTCCACACACCATCACACAATCTGTCTATAGTTCTCCCACTCCAGTTTTTTTTTTTTTTGCTCCATCAACCTGAACACGCCAATGAGAAAGAATCTATATAACGATTGATTTTGCTCCCTCTCTGAAACGCAACTGCCAAACCTTGATCTATCAATGCATTCGATCTTCTTCAAGAAGAAACAGAATTGATTATTTTTTGTCTTTTGATTGACCAATCGTCGCTTCCGGTAACGAAGCAAACAGAACAAAACGGAACAGTTCGTTTTTGGTCAGTCGCACTTGATATTCACTCAAAAGAATGGAAACGCTTCACATGAATTTAAAATATTTTCTTTCATTTCTGTCAACATCAATAGACTTGCACTAGAGTGAATAAAAAGAAACGTGAGCATGACTGTTCGAATCTATCTATCTATCTATCTATCTATCTATCTATCTATCTATCTATCGATCTATCTCAACCTATTTGTTATCTATCTATCTCTCTCACTATCTATCTATTTATCTATCTGAGTCTATTCATTATCTATCTATCTCAAGCTATTTGTTATCTCTCTCTCTCTCTGTGTCTATCTATCTATCTATCTATCTATCTATCTATCTATCTATCTATCTATCTATCTATCTATCTATTTCAACCTATTTATTTATCTATCTCTCTCACTATCTATCTATTTATCTATCTGAGTCTATTCATTATCTATCTATCTTAACCTATTTGTTATCTCTCTCTCTCTCTCTCCCTATCTATCTATCTATCTATCTATCTATCTATCTATCTCAACCTATTTGTTTTCTATCTATCTATCTAGCTATCTGTCTATCTGAGTCTATTCATTAGCTATCTATCTATCTATCTATCTATCTATCTATCTATCTATCTATCTATCTATCGCAGCTTATTTGTTATCTATCTTTCTATCTATTTATTTATCTGAGTCTACTCATTATCTATCTATCTATCTATCTATCTATCTATCTATCTATCTATCTAACTATCTATTTTAATATGTAGGATTAATAAAAAATGTATTTGTCACTTAGCAAATTGATATTACATTCAGCACCCGGACTCCAGAATTTCGTAGACGAACCATTTTGTAATCGTTTGGCCCACTCGTCAAGAGGTTTCGCCAGTTGACTGCATTTTCGGATTTTCGTTACTTTTATATTATTATTTTTAATTAATTTATGCATTAATTATTTGTATTATATGGTTACTTTCTCTTTGCGACTGTGTTTTTTTTTTCGTTGGGGGGGGGGGGGATTTTAAACATGTTTATTCACTTTTTATTTTTTTCTTCTCTTCTTATACTCTTTATTTATTCCTTTCGCTCGAGAGTTTCTCTTTCAGATCTGAGTGTCAAAGATAAAGTAACAATGTCATTTCCGGTATCACAGACAGAACTCGATTGTTTTAAGATTTTCTTCAGTTAGGGTTATCCAGTAAATATTACGGTTGTTCTGTTTAGCTTCTTTTTTTTTGGGGGGGGGGGGGGAATAATTTCTGTTTCGTTTAATTATTGCTTAAATGGAAAAGTCAATATTTAATCACTCTTTATTTCATTTTTCTTATTGAGTAGAGAATAGTCTGATTTTTATATGGCTTGGTAGAGTTGTTTATACACACACACACACATGTATATATATGTGTATGATTGTGCATATATATATGTGTGTGTGTATAGATATCTGAACTTATTTATAAATGGAACTTCGTCTGTGTGTGTGTGTGTGTCTGTGTGGATATGTGTCCGTTACCTATAGACTCCGAAACGGCTGAACCGATTTTCTTGAACATTTACACAGTTGTACTATAAGCGTCTACGAGTGTTCTTAGCTAGGTTTTGTGTCGAGTTACCCCCGATAAATATCGAAAATCGATAATCGTATAAATCGGATTATAGAAGGAGTGATCCGATTTTAATAAAATTTGATACACTCATAGACAAAGGCATAAGAAACGATATTCAGAAGTTTCAAGGTTGCAGTTCTGACAATAGTGCAGAAAATCGATAATATATATATAAAAGGCAAGATGTTTGTGTGTGTGTCTGTTTATCTACCTGCATGTCTGTATTTTTTCAGCCCTTTTATTTTAGTTTTTGCTTCGAGTTTGGCTCTAAGTAGGTATAATTGTAGTTCTTAGTCTCAGCCATGATACTATTTACTCAGAAGACTGATTTAGCCTTCAAAATTCAGCTTACGACAAAAAAAACTTATTTGATATCGATACCAGGAAATCAAAATTTGACTTACACCCATTCATTTTTCTTTCAGTCTACGGTTTCGCTTTAACTGTAGGCAACTAGTGCTTTTTAGTCTTTCGTGCCAACGTCCAAAGAGTCTGAGCTCCAGGACCATGGATTAGTTTTAAAGCTTTCATTACACCCGAGCAACATCCGGCTATACTGCTAGTATATATATATACAGTATTGTGCAAAAGTATGAAGACATGAACTATTTTATATTTTACGAAGCATTAAAATAAAGTTTAAAATCACCTCTGTCCTCATACTTTTGCACACTACCGGTCGTGTGCAAAAGTATTAGAACAGGGGTGATTTTCCTAAAAACCTCCCTGAAATTCAATGTTATCCGCTGCCTTCCTCTATCTCTCTTTCTTTCTATCTGGCCAGTCAGTATCAGGTTCTCCAGGCTCTCCTTCCTCATTGCGTGTCCCAGGAACTTCAGTTGTCACTTCCTGATGCTCAGTATTAATTTCCTTTTTGTTGCCATTCTTCCCAACACCTCATCATTGCTTGCATGCTCAGTCCACGATATCCGCAGCATCCTTCTGTAGACCACATTTCCGCTGCTTCCAGTTTTGTCCTCATTTTCGATTATATTGTCCAGCATTCACTGCCATATTGAAGAATTGATATCACATAGCAATCCAGCACTTTTTTCTTTGTTTCTAGTGAAATTTTCCTGTGTGTTAGTACTTTGCTCAGCTTCTGGAACGCGTCCTTTGCCATGCCAGTTCGCCTTCAGATCTCTGTGTCGTATTTTCCACCTCCTGTTATAACACTTCCTAGGTATTTAAATTTTTGTACTTGCTTGATTCTCGTATCCCCCACCTGTATTTGGCATTTTGGGTTGCACCTTTTGCTGATGACCATGCATTCAGTTTTCTTAAGGTTTATTTGTAGTCATTTTTGTCACTCTCCACCAATACCTTCTATAGGAGATCTTGTAGTTTCTTTTCCGTGTCTGCAATCAGCACTGTATCATCTGCATACCTTATGTTGTTCAAGTTGTGGCCTCCAATAACAAATCGTGGCGTGTCATCTAGGGTCCTCAAAATATTTTCGCTGTACAAGTTGAACAGATCCGGTGAAAAGACACATCTTTGTCTTACGCCTGTTTCTATCTTTGTAAATCTGGTGAAATCGTTACCTTTCCGTCTACAGGCAGTTTGCTGCCAGTAGAGATTCTTGATTACTCTGATGTCTTTCCCAAAAATGTCGAGGCTGCTGAGCATCTACATCAATTCTTTGTGTCGTATTTTGTCGAATGCCTTCGCATAGTCAATAAAACATAGGTACAAGTCTTTCTTTATTTGTATTGCCCTTTCGGAGAGCATCCTAATCATAAATATGGCGTTCCTTGTTCATTGCTAAGAAAAAAAAAAGTTGGGAGGGAATAAGAAGAAGCAAAGCATGCAAGGAAAAGGAGAGGAGATGAAGATTTTGTGTCGCCTAAAAGGCTTCACAAAATAAATATCCCAGAATCGCTGCCAGCCGTCAAAACATCATTGTTCCAAGATTTCGACATTTTCCGGGCATCTGTCCAAAACGAATCTTTCGAGTCTTTTCGACGCTATTTCGCAAATTTTGGCCAATTTCGAAACTAGGCACCCAATAAACCACAGCATAATTGCTGTCATCTTGGCACTCTACCATTACATGATCCTAAAATAGTTCTAGCGATGAGGAAACATTCAATTCATTTTCGATCTCGTATATTCTACTTGCTAAATAAATCCGCATTATTTAAATCAAAATTACGGTCAGAGTCATTACGATCAACGACTAATAAATTCAGTGTTTTAAGAAAAACGGGAATCTGGTTTTAATTTTATTCTGGAAGACTCAGAAATCAGTGCACTTTCTATATATAAACACATTAGTAAATTAATCTCATTTAATTAAAGCCTCATTATGTAGGCTAAAATTACGATCAGAGTCACTAAGATGAACGACTAATGCATTGAGGAAAACAGAAAAATGGATGAAAATTTATGATAGAAAACTCAGAAATCAGTGCACTTTCTATACCTAAACCTATAAACATTTGTGAGTGTTCTTAGCTAGGTTTTGTGTCGAGGTACCCCCGATAAATATCGAAAATCGATAATCGTAAAAATCGGGTTATAGAAGGAGTGATCCGATTTTAATAAAATTTGATGCACTCATACACAAAGGCATGAGAAACGATATTCAGAAGTTTCAAGGTTGCAGTTCTGACAATAGTAGATTAGTTCCGAGCCATTGACCATTACACCACCTCACACATCCACGTCGTTATTGCCAAACAAAAAAACTGTCAGGGTCTATTTTCCTTATTTCAAGAACTTATTGGGAAAGAGTCAAAAAATCTGCGCTCCATAAAACATCATGACAATATTCATAAGTAGCGCCCACTGTCGCTTCAAGCGTAACACACAGGAAAGTATGACTAAGAACTGCATGTGTTCCCTTTCTTGCGGTTGTTGCAAAAATATGCGAGTGAGAATAGCCGTACCTTAAAACAAAAACTGGGGGAACCCTGAACAACCCGTAATTAGGAGTAAAACAATGAAATCAGGTATGGCTGATCATATAGGGGGGAAATGTAGTTACTAACTATAGAATGATGTAAAAATACTGGACAGAAGAGGAGCACGTGAGAATTAACACAACACTTAATACATCCCGGACGTAACTAATAAAACAACAACTTTTAGGCAAAATTCGACTTTATTCATCAACATAGCCTGCGTCTAGGGTGGTACACTGATTCCAACAATTCTCTAAGAATTCTATGCATTTTTTTTTTTTTTTTGTAGGACGATTTATTTTTGGTCTCAAAATACGCCTCAGTTTCCGATATTACTTCTTTATTGGAGCCAAATCTCTTTCTCTGCTGCATTCTTTTGGGATCTGCAAACAGCCAGTAGTCGCTCGGTGTCAGATCTGGAGAATAAGGTGGGTGCAAAAGCGATTCGCAGTGCAATTCATGTAGTTTTGCCATCGTTGCAATCGACTTGTGACACGGTGCATTGTCTTGGTGAAAGATCTA